>JASPKZ010007782.1:0-505000 GCA_030220185.1 Diploptera punctata | reverse complement strand
CAGGAACATTAAAAAGAACTTTGAAAAACAAAGCCAGGAAAGACTCTATAATAAAAGTATACAAGACAATGGCAGTGCCTATTATTACTTATGGATCCGAAACATGGACAGTGACAACACAACAATCTGCCAGAATACAAGCTGCTGAAATGAAATTCATCAGACCAATAGCAGAATATCAAAGAACAGACACAAAACACAACACAGAAATAAGACAACAACTAAAAGTAGAGGAATTAAACACGACAATAGTGAAATACAGAACAAATTGGAAAGAACACTTGGCAAGGATGACTGAGAATAGAATACCAAAAGCAGCATACAGCTATTCACCAGGAGGAAGAAGAAGTCTGGGAAGACCAAAGAAAAGATGGAAACAGCAGCAATTTGGAGCCGGAACAGGCTAGCAAATAAGCCTAAACCGTGACGAAGAAGAAGAAGAAGGGTGATGAGCAAATCGTGGATAATCTAACCTTCGATTCTACTCGAAAGGACTTCCGATTAGAACAATACAATTTTCTCCGACGAAGTAACCGTCTCGAGTATGAACCGTGTATATCATACGGATGGCTACCGATATAAAGCTCGTAATGTGTATCTGGTTGTGAGGTCGATTCGGATAAGAGTTTCATGTTGGGGACGGATATAGTTTGATGAGGCAGTTCAAGAATGTATTCATGGGAGGTTCCATATTTTTTGGAGACTTTATTAGTTCCTTCCGCTCGGGAGAGTTATCCTTAGAATCTTTGTGTTCCAACACAACCATCCGGTTCACTATGCTCTTCGGGTTGGAAGTTGGTATCGGGGAAGCGTGATATCCATCTTTTGTATCACCCTCCGATGTCACCTGATATGAACCCGGCAGAATATGTGTGAGTGAGAGTGAATACAACTTCAACGCTCCAAATGGGTAGGATCATGCTGTAGCCAGGGTCAATTATGAAATAGAATAATTGTTGATGCATGGGAAGAAGTGGCATTGGATCAAGAACTTTTTTAGAATCTCGTGGACTCCATGCCGCGGCGAATGCGTGCTGCGACAGACACAGGCGGTAAATGGATGACCTATTATTAGTTCCACAGTTTATTTTACTTATTTATTTTAGTGTTTCTTTTTGTTCCACTTCCAAATATGATATTTATTCTTTAATAATAGCCCTCAGATGTACGCAATAAACAATTTCACGTAACCGACAGTGTTTTATCTTAAAAAAGGACAAACAAATGTAAATAAAAAAAACATTCGACCTCAGATCGAACCCTAAGGGAGGATTTCTCTACCAAAGTCTAAACCACGACCCCTAGTTTTCCAATGTTTTATTGTTTCCATAACAACCATAAAAATGACTCAAAGTTCACAGAAATTGTTATGAAACCATAGGCATTAATCAGACATTTGTTTTAGTAATTAACAGCCGTAGATTTTCAGTTTTATTGGTTGTTATGAAAACAATAAAAAAATCGGAAAACGGCAGTCGTGGCTTAGATTTCGGTTGAGAAATCCACCCTAAACCTCGGGTATACGAAGTAAGTACTCTAGTGCTGAACTAAATGTTACGCTGTCGTAGCGTCATTAAATGACTGCATTTCACTGACTATTTAACTCATGCCCCAAATGGGACTCAATAACCAATCACGTTTCAATGATTTCTGTTTTACAACCAATCAGAGTCGTGTTTCACGAAATATTTATCAGTGTTATATTTACCATATTAAAGAAAGCTCCTCCTTTTTAATATTCTGAACAGGTCTGACCATTATTTTGCAGTGACTGAGCCTACAAGAAATACGGCTACCAGATTGTATATATAGTGCATAGATGTGAACACATAGCGCTTGCAGGAGTTAACATAAAAACATTTGTAGCAATTCATTATACCACCAAAAAAAGAAACCACTGTTTGCACTTTCTTAAATGTATTTTTTTCCCAGGTAATAATCCAGAAAAATATAATTGTCATATTTACATCATACGACATCAGAAATGAATTAATATACAGTTTGATGTGTTTCATTTTTTCTCCACTAGAGAGCATTCTTCCAATATTGCGTTCCTTTGGCAATAAATAGTATGATCTGGTTGCAGTGATAAACAAAAGAAGCAGATGAAGCATACCTATCGTTTCTCATTTGTTTTCGAACATCGCCGTTTACATTAAATATATAAATATTTTAAAATAGGAGTAACTGTAGTTAAATAATGATTTGCGAGTAAACAGCTTAATTTTATTCGTTAAATAGTCCTAACAAATGCCACTCTTGATTTCCAAATTCTCTAGATAAATTCACTCCTCACTTCGTGAGTCGTGAATTTATCGATAATTTGGAAATCACTCGTGGCATTACTTATGAAAAACAACGGCTTAAAATACGGTATAGTTTGATATACATTATAACACAATTCACATTCTTGTGAACCGCGCGCTAAATTTCTGCATTTTAACGACCTTGAGATCACTCAATCTTTTTTAGTGGTAGTGTTCATGAGATATTAGCTGTCCTCAACCAATTATAATTTCAGTTAAAATACTTTGTTGGCCTTTGGGAACATGTTCCATCATCAGTTTTCAAAGATATTATGTTATAATAGTGTCTATTGTCCACCGCTGCAGCGCGCTGTGGTCTCGAGGTAGCGTGCTGCCTTGTCACGCAGCGGGCCCGGGTTCGATCCCCGGTCGGGACAGTTTTTGGGTGAGGTTTTTATCGGGGGTTTTCCTCACCTGTAAGACAAATGTCAGGAAAACTTTAAGGCCCAAACGGTCCCCGAAATCATATGGCCATCGCAATCATCATCATTCATATTCATCTTAGATTAAGCTTAGGATTAGGGACTCTCCTGGCGCACCACTATCATTATCATCACCCATCATATCATCGGGGCAACGTAACCTCGCCTTCCAGGCGCCCCAACATCAGAAGTGGGTTACAAGTACACCATGCCAGGAGAGAACACCAGGAATGTCGAAAGACAACCTGGGTCATTTGCAAAAAAAAATAGAGTCTAGAATGCAGTTAATTAATGCTTGTACGAAGAAATTAGCAAGTACTTCATATGAGGAATAGCTAATTCCGTTTGAAAACTGATAAAGTTCAGGGACGGGGGTCTACTCAGTCTCTTGAAGAGAGCTGAATAGCTAATTGATATAGGAAAAATCTTGAAATATAAAAATAAGTACCTGACCTGTCAGTCGTCCTCAACTAAAATGGAATTCTGTTAAAAAAACTTCGTCAATTAATTAAAAACATGTAGGCTTTTCAGAACATGTTCCATCTTCGGCATGTCATTTGGTACTCTACATGGTTTTAATTAATTGACGAAGTATTTTAAACAGAAATCCATTTTATTTATGGACGAGTGATATATTACGTATTTATTTATTTTTTTTTAATTTTTACTCAACTGTGATTTACAATTTATTTTATAAGTATAGAAATAAATAGCAAATTTCGGTTAAGAGGATTGAAAATAAGGTTGAGGAGCGATGATTCAGCCTCTTAATGAGATTGCATAGCTACTTGAAAAGAGAAATAGGCAAATTTGGCTAAGAAATATAAAAAAAATAAGGTTGAGGGACGAAGGTCCGCAGAGCCTCTAAAGGAGAAATCAGCTAATTGATAAGGGAAGTAACACAATGCGGTTAAGAAAAAAAAATGAATTAAGGAAGAGGTCCACTCAGATTTTTGAGCTAAGTGATATGAGAAATAACAAAATTCGGTGAAGAAAGCTGAAATTAAGGTACATGGTCAGGAATCCAGAAAGCTTTTCAGGAGAATTGAATAGCTAAGTAGTATGAGAAAATGTGAAATCCTGTTAAGAAACCCGACGTTGAATATCTGCTACATGGTAACCGCGGGACTCTTTGTACTCTCATTTGCCTTCCAGTGACAACTCCAGAAGACAATAGCTCTTCGGAGCTTTCTTTATATTTAAAGTTGTTATAACGATGTTTTTATAATCTTTATATATATTTAGTTCCAGTCTGTTTGTCTGTCTGTCCTTTATGGACTCAAAAACTATTTGACGAATTAATTCCCCCCCCCCATCATTTAGATATAATGTTTTACCCTACGTACTATAGAGCCAGTCGGTGCACTAAATAAGTCACTTTTTGGACGCTTAAATGGCTTACGATCCCCAAACTATAACAAATATCATCATCATCATCATCATCACTCCAGGGATTAGGCAATTGCCCGTTCCGACGTCTTCTAGGTCTTCCAACATCACGCCTTCCTCTTGCTTGATAATTTCTGGCTAACAATGGATATCTCTCCTTACTCATTCCATCCATGTGATCAATCCATTTCTGTTTGTAATTCGTGACTTTATCCAATAAAGGCTGTACTTTCAATTCTTCTCTTATATCCTCATTTCTTATTCTATCAAGTCTTGTACATCCTTTTACTTGTCTTAGGAACCGCATCTCTGCCGTCTGTATTCTATCCTTCTGTCTTTTCACTGGAGCCCAAGTTTCACATCCATACAATATTGTGGGAACCGCCATAACATTGGTTTCTTTTCTAATTTTATTTTTGAATGTTCTCTGTATTGTTCCACACACCGTCTGAAATTTATTTATTTTGGAGTCAATATCTCTTTCCACATTGTAGCCAACATCACAGCCCAAATATTTGAAACTAGACACCTGTTCTATATTTTGATTTTCTAAAATAATTTTGGATCTCACTGGATCTCTTCCTCTAAAAGCCATGGTCTTCGTTTTCCTTACAGAAATTTTTAGATCGTATAATTTACATATTTCATTTAATGCATGCATTGATTTCTGTAAGTCGTCTTCATTTTTCTGTATTATGATTACATCGTCAGCAAATAGAAGATTATTTATGCACATTTTATTATCCATTCTTATTCCTGGATTCACTAAAACTTTCCATTTATTTAAAATATCGTCTATATATATATCAAACAAAGTGGGTGATAAACTACATCCTTGTCGTAATCCACCACGTCAAGGTGATAGCTCCTGGGGGGGTATAACAAATATACCAAATTAAATAATTACAATGTACAACACAGAATTGAACATGTAAAAAAAAAAAGTCTTCGACAGCATAGCCTATATCTAACTTTTACGGATAACTCACAATAACCATTTTTGTCGTTCAGTTCATTGATACCAAGAAGATCGAGATAAGAAGAATCCCGGGCAACGCCAGACATTCATCACAGGATATCCAAAAATAATCACGATATAAATTGATAATTATTTTTCTTTTTACTTATTCAACTAAACATAAAAACACATTTATTTGGACGTAGCAGCGCACGCCGGGCATTAGCTAGTGAATGTACATAAAGAAAGTAATCGATTTCATACAATGAGTGTTAAAATTAATTTAATCTAATTAGTACATAAATTCTTGATTGATTTGGTCACCCCTGGTTTGTCCTGCCCTGAGCGAGTCAATGTATCGAAAGTCGTGATTTAGAAACTTCAACTATTTCTTTTTTGCAACGTTGTCAAACTTACATCATGAGCAGGTCAGTTGCATCCTTGCGTTAGATTATATCTATGCTAATGATTAACCAATACCATCCCAGGGCTATGCCAGGCCTGATAAACACTGTTTTTAACTTAAACGTCCTTTAACAATACCTATCACAACGTGAATTAAGTTGGCAGTGTATGCACCACAATAAAACCATAATAAAAAAAGAAGTCCGTCTCGTAAGAACTGCATAAACTAAAATTGTAAACTACGGTAATTCTTTATGATCTGTTTTAATTGGTTTACGGAATACACCTTTCTTTTATTCTTTTTAAACAAATTTATCCAGTTTCATTGCGAGAAAGTCGACCGCGATGGACTAGTGGTTATGCTCCTTGCCTCTAACTCCAAGGATCGCAGACTCAAACCCGACCAGGGTCAAAGGAGTTTTTAGGATGGAAAAACCCAAGAAGAAAGTACTCCGGATGAGACTTTTAAGATTTTCAGACTCGTAAAAGAACTTTGAACCTAAATAAAGAGGCCTCTACGCTCTAATTCAACCCAGGAAGTTACTACAGACCTTATGGGCTACGCCAGTGTCCCCCTACCTACAGAGTGTTGATATTGCCAAACTCATAATAACGGTATTTGTTTGTTAAGGAGGGGTGGAGCGGCAAGGTTATAGCAGTACTTTTTCCAAATCTATGTACTATACATTTAAAGAACATAGGATAGTATAGATCCGCAAGAGTTCAGTGACAAGTGGTAACTGTTTTTTTCTTTAAGATGGAGTGGCTTGGACGGCTACAACTTACACCTATGTACCTGCTGTGTTGGAATCTTCAGTTTTATATAAGGATTTCTCTCAAGAAAATGCTGTTAAAATGGCAACCCAGGTCCCTATTCCAAACACACAGTAACTTACTGGGTTGAATCTGAGTATAGTTTCATCACCTTAGTTGGCTACTAACGTCACATTGAGTCGATATGCTGACCGCATACCATTAATGGAATCTGTACGGAAATAAGTGTAACTAAATTATTTTGGTCTAATAACTCCTAACAAAGAAGAGGCTAAGGTCCATCATAGGGTTGTTAGATAGAGTGCGAGAAAAACGATGACAGCCGCTAGAGCGATTTTTAAATTACGGCTTTCAGGTAAATCTCCACTTCTAATTGTCAGATTTCGCTGTATTTTGGAGAACATTTTTTTTTCGTTTTATTTCAAATGGTATGTATACGGAGTAGAGTTGTTTTGCCAAAAATCGAAAATTGCGGCCGCAGAGCGATTTTTAAATTTTCGCTTTACTGAGCTACTAATGATCAGATGTCAACGAGCTTGTCGTTACTTTCTTAATTTATTCTTATATGCCGAGTTTGGTTATCAGAAAAGATAAAATTAAGACAGAGTTTAAACACACTCATACATAAGAATACATTATAAGCCTATACACATCATCACCATCATCATCATCATCCAGGGATTAAGCCTGTTGGCTCGTTCCGGTTTCATGAAAGCTAGAATTGTTAAAATTGTTCAGACCATCTTCTGTGTGGGCGTCCAACATTTCTCCTTCCGTGCGACTTATAATTTAGCAATAATTTTGGAAATCTTTCTTCTGGAATTCTATCAATATGTTCTTTCCAGTCGTTCCTATATTTAATTATTCGGTCTGTAATTTTAAAAATATTTAGTTCCTTTCTTATAACTTCATTCCTTTTCTTATCCAGCAGAGCATATCCTGCTATATTTCTTAAAAATCTCATCTCAGCTGCTTCCAATCTTTGTTCTTGTCTTTTAGTGATCGTCCAACATTCTGATCCATACATCAATACAGGAACAGCCATTACTTTATAAAATTTAATTTTTGTTTCTTTTCTTGTGTTTTTAAGGGTTCTTTTAATAGTGCCACATATTAGATTAAATTTATTTACTTTGTCATTAATATCTTCAATTTTGATATATGATCAATTGAAACCTAGATATTTAAAACTGTTCACTTGCTCTAAAATGTATTATCAATTACTATTTTTGCTCTTAAGGTATCATGTCCTTTAAATGCTAAAATTTTAGTTTTATTCTTTGAAATTTCTAAATTGTAATTGGCACTTACTTTTTCCAAATTAAAAATAGCTCTTTGTAGATCATCTTTTGAACTGGAAATCACTACTTGATAATCGGCAAATAACATTGTATCCAACAATTCATTATTTATTTTAAAATGTTTATTTAAATTAATCTGCCACTTTAACATAACCTCGTCTATATATAAATTAAAAAGAGATGGTGTACCCTTGTCTGACACCACGATTTATTATTACCATATACATAAACATATATATATATATATATATATATATATATATATATATATCATGTGGAGACAAAGGTGCTCCCTAGCCGGAGTTTCTTAACCAAGCTAATTTTGTTACTATTTCATACTGATGTCAACGAGTGACATGTGTTCACCACATCACATCGATGAGACATCTAGTAGGTAACTAAGGTATTACTTGGATGGATAAAGATCGGTTAATTTTGCACAGAGGCATTTTTATTCAGGCTTGCGGTTCTTTTATGAGCCTGAAAATCTTCAGACGCGGGATTCACGACTTAAAGTCCATCTCGGAGGATAAGCACCTTGGGCATTTCCAGCCAATTAAATCCATCGATCACAACCCGCGACCTTTCGGACTAGAGGCAAGGAACATAACTACTAGACCACTGCGGCCAACACACACACACACACACACACACACACACACACACACACACACATATATATATATATATATATGCACAAAATGCATTGTTAATATATTTTTGCCTTGATAGTATATATCTCACTAAATTGCCCAGATCGGTGTCCTCCTCTTTCCAACTTTTTAAACCTAATAGCGTTAATGTCCGTAGAGCTTGAACTGGAGCTGAGAATACCAGTAAAACAACCCTACGTAACAACCAATAACAACGATGCTGTTTTTCAACACATCTCAAGGATACAACTAAATCACGGGATCACGGGATTACCATCAAAATATAACTGGAAGGGATGCATTACGTCGGACAATTCTAGCGCATGTGCAGAACAATTGCATTTAATTCCCTGCCAAGCTACAGTAATTACGATCAATGAAGATTAGTATTTTTTTTTATCTTTTCAAGAGAACAACATCTACAGCTGCTGTATAGTCCTTTGGAATCGGATGAAAGAATTAAAATGAACCAACCGTCTTTTAGCAATTTATCTTCAAGGAAAGTAAAATGGAGCTAAACCTCCATTACAATTTCGAATGGACGTCGTTTTACTATTGGGTAATCATTTGCAACTGTGTCTTTCCGCTAATATTCGTAGGATGCAAGATGCAAGACATCATTCGGCGAACTGATGATCCTTGCATGCAACACATTCCCTTCTCCCTTAAAACATGCATATGCTAGTGCCGTCGTAGTGTGAGTTGAATACTATCACCAACGGTCGCGGAGTGAAAAGCACCAAGAGGAATCATAGGCTTAACGCCCCCATCCGACGAACGAATGAGGATTATCTTCTCAACATATGAACTGCTGAAGGAATTGGAATTAAATTCATGCATCTAGTGTTCTTCTGTGATTTTATTGCAATTATATTAAAATGGGATCACCGCTGCAGTCTCGAGGTAACGTTGCTTCAGACGCAATGGACCCGGGTTCCAATCCTTAGTCGGAACAAGTTTTCTGTGTGAGGATTTTTTTACTTCGTCTTCAAGACAAATGTAGAGAAAGAGTTCCCGAACACCATTTGGCTATTATATTTACCCTATAATATTCGCTTGTTTTGTATGTTTCTTATCTCAATGTTTATGTTGTATCGAAAGTTGCACTGGCATTGAGCTGATCACTCATCCGGGGATATCCTCCATGTATTTGTGTGATTAGAAAAGTTTATATATAATCCTTTCCTGACATCATGTCTTGTAAGACACAGGAGATGTAGAACACATAAAACTGTGTACAAAGTAAGAGATTAAATCAAGGTAAAGTAAAGTAATCCAACTACAGGCCTCAGGAAACCCTTGGGGTAGTGGGAGGTTAAGGCTCCCACTTTTTCTGGACAATCGGCACTTGATGTCAGCCGGGTTGTCAGCCATGCGTGACGGCCGCCTTAACCCCCAGAACAAGTGTCTGGTACTCATTTACGTTAGAGGCTGAGTCGACCCCAGGGCCATAGCGCCGCCTGAAGGTAAAGAAACCAACTGAGTCCCGTACCGTATCCGAGTGGTTAAGACAGGAAGCCTTGGCGCAGGGCTACAGGACTTGCGCTGGTTCCGAGTCTCCATGGGGGAAGAAAAAGATTGAGAAAACCAGCTATAACGGCAGGGAGACTCGACATGCTGACCACATGTCACCCCCCTACACTGACTGATGATCATCCACATCTATGATTGACACATGTGGATGTGAGGCCAGCAGCCGGCTGGTAGGCTAAGGACCTTCTAGGCCTGTCGCGCCAGGAGGAGTTAAAGAAACAAATTAATGTTGTTTTATGGGATAATAATATAAGTTATAAAACAAAAACAAAGAGTTTTCATACTATAATAAGGAGTACAATGATATACGGCGTAGAAACATTGGAATTAAAATCTAGGTCAGTAAGTAAATTAAATTCTGCAGAAATGGATTTTACGGAGGCGTTCAGCTGGAATATCTAAAATAGATAAAATAAGAAAAAGCGTACTTAAACAGAAGTTCAATGTTCAAACTTCAATTGTGAATTTCATAAAAAAAAACAATAATTAAAAATATGGTCTGTAAAAATAATGACAGAAGATAGATTCCCAACAAGAAAAAAGAAAAGACAGAAGACAAGATTCCCCACAATAATACTAGAATGGATGTCATTTGTTAGAAGAAGAAGACGACCAAAAATAACGTGGATTGATGGTGTTTTGAGCAGCATGAGGGGAAAAACGATTGGACGATGGAGATTGGAATGGCAGAGAGATGTGGAGGAGAAGGAGAATAGATTAATTGGGGCAGCAACTTGCTGTGAAACCTGCTAAATAAATAAAATAAGAAAACAAAAAGATACAAGTATTATGAAATAAGTCCTGGTAATGAAATTCTATCCTACGACTGAGAAAAACCATGATGAGAAAAATCTCAGGTTGATCAACACCGGGATCTCCCGAAAACGAGCCTCAAAATCTACCGCTTGAGCTAACTCGCTCGGTGCATGTTTATTTGTAATTAGTTGAAATTTCATAAAATGAAATTGCATGTTTGCCAACCTTGACATCACGATATTAGTAACAAGCGATATTAGAAATTGCTTTATGCCTTGGAGACAATTGAAATTCGACCGTCAGATGTTTGGTATCACATGACAGCAATCAGAATCTCGCAATCTATCTTCTTCACCATCTTGGCAGTCACTTGTTTTCACTAGATGGTTAATTATATCACAGAATATCGTAAAATAAACTATAAAATGTATTAATTTAACAATTATGCACGAATAGTCATAATTAAGCCATGCCTTTGACATTTGCTTATTTTTACGCCTCTCCTTATACGTACTTTTACGTGCCACATGCGACCCGGGCCTTACACTAAAGTTATAATTATTCGCAATTAAAAATATTTTTTGCGCGATTGCACGTTTTGTCGTACTTACAGCAATGGCGACCATGATTAAAAGTTCAACTTACTACATTTCGTGGTTTTAGTTTTTTTTTTTAGTGATCCCACAACAGACCCGGAGGCCCTTGGGGTAGTAGGAGGTTAGGGTTCCCACTTTTTCTAGACAATCGGCACTTTATGTCAGCCGGGTTGTCAGCCCTGCGTGACGGCCGCCTTTACCCCCAGAACAAGCGTCTGGTACTCATTTACGTTAGAGGCTGAGTCGACCCCAGGGCCATAGTGCCGCCAGAGGGTTTGGGTCAGTTTAAAAATCCTGACCCCAACGGGACTTGAACCCTCGACCCTCTGGCTTGTAGCTCAGTGCCTTAACCACTACGCTACGGCGTGCCCCCACATTTCGTGGTTGCCAACCATAAAAAAAAGCTCCTGGCGCGACAGGCCTAGATGGCCCTTAGCCTACCAGCCGGCTACTGACCTAATATCCACATGTGTCAATCACAGAGGTAGATAATCATCAGCCAGTGTTGGGGTGACATGTGGTCAGCATGTCGAGTCCCCCAGCCGTCATAGCTGGTTTTCTCAACTATACTGTAATTTACATATTACAAACCATTTGCGGGAAGTAAAACCATTGTCCTTTATGTATACTACGTACAATGTATATTCAAAAGGTATACATTATACGAAACAAATCACTACATTTTAAATGAACTGAACTTTATTTGAAACAATATAAAACAATAAATACGTACTTGCCGCCATCTTATGACTGATTGGTGTCACGGCCTGCTGTAGTTTCAACTAATGAATATTGGTCAGAGTGTTAACGTTCGTCAATTGTTTATAATGAACGCAAATATTTTCAACAAAGATGTTATTATTTTACTCTTATTTATTGTTTTGAAAACACCATCGCGCAAAAAATAACGTACAACGCACGTTTGTGAAGTGTTTTACAGAATCTTGGAAATTAGAAACCTCGCTATCACTCGGTTTTTAAACATTTCCTCGCTTCTGTAAAAACCACTTCTCAACCTCGCATCGTAATGTACTATTGATAAATTAATGACTTTTTTATTTATTTTTACCATTCCATACACTCAGTTTAATCTTTCGCCTTTTAGGTAGGCCTACTTTTATGTCCAACACGCCACCCGAGTCTTACAATGATGCGACCTGTAGGAGAACTATGGATCATGCACATTCTTTTTTGACCACATAAGGACATGCAGGGTCTTCCCGAATGAGGCAGAACACACAATTGACACTAAACATGGCGATTATGATGATGATGATGATGATGATTATGATGACCAAATTATGTTCGGAGACCGTTTGGACCTTAAAGTTTCCTGACATATGTCTTATAGGTGAAGAAAACCGCTGAAAAAAAATCACCCAATAAACTTCTCTCGACCGGGGATCGAACCCGGACCCGCTGTCTATGAGGCAGCGACGCTACTACGAGACCAGAGCGATGGACATTTAATTTTACATCTGACGGAAATAATTGTTCTAGATAATCGTTTTTCAATCTATGATTTTGGAACCCTAGTGGGGGTTCATTGGCTGGAAGGGGATTAATTGGTTATATGATAAAGTACCATGGCGCGACAAACCTAAAAGGTCCTTGGCATCACATCCACAGGTAACATTTAGATAGTCGGATGATCATTCAGTGAATATTGGAATGACATGTCAAAATCTCAAGACCCCAGCCGATTTAGCCGAAGCCACTATAGACGGCATCTCGAGTCGCAAGCCATTTTAGTAGACACACTTTTTATTATATCTACCCAAATTCCTCATAAAGTTGTATGGGCACCGGTCTCACACTGGCCGAAATTCCATGAGAATATATCTTCCCCCAGGGGATCTTGAATCAGGCACCAAGCCAAGAAACACTTGGCTACGGCGCGAGACCCCAATGTGATAAAAAGCGCACAAAATATTATACTGCATAGTTAAGACAATATGGGGCACGCCGTTGCGTAGTGGTTAAAGCACTGAGCTACATGCCGGAGGGTCGAGGGTTCAAGTCCCATTGGGGTCAGGATTTTTAAACTGACCCAAACTCTCTGGCGGCACTATGGCCCCGGGGTCGACTCAGCCTCTAACGGAAATGAGTACCAGACGCTTGTTCGGGGGGTAAAGGCGGCCGTCACGCAGGCTGACAACCCGCTGACATAAAGTGCCGATTGTGTAGAAAAAGTGGGAGCCTTAACCTGCCACTACCCCAAGGGCCTCCGGGCCTGTTGTGGGATCACTTTACTTTACTTTAGTTAAGACAATATAATGAGAAGAAGGGACACAGAAACAAACAAAGAAGTATTGAAAAGGATACCTCCAGGAAAAGGGAAACGTGGTAGACCAAAGCCAACGTGGATAAAGGGAATTCAAGAAAACATGAAGAAGAGAAATATGACAGAAGCAGACAGACAAGATCGGGAAGTGTGGAGGGGGGAAAAATATATTTTGGTTGAGGATACCTGTGTAAATAACAGAAACAATCCTGAATAAAAGAAAGTTCCGCTATAAGCCTGAAGGTCGGGGGTTCAAGTCCCGATATGATCAGAATTTTTAAACTTGCCTAAATCTTCTGTAGAATTAATAGAGATGGGGTTGACTCTGTATCTAATGGAATTGAGTACCAAAACCACGTTATGCTGTACGCTGAAGGCGGACGTCAAACAAGGCCGACTGTTCGACTGACAATCGTGGCGATATTCTATTGAGATGAAACCGTTAACCTTCTAATACCCCAATGACCCTTGTAGAGTGATCATTTTACATTTTTTACTTCTAATATAACTATAAATAACACTGATACATGATTTTTGTCTCATGAGTACCAATAGTTGTAGTACTTAATGCAGTTTTTATCGTGTTTTCAAATATGTATTCGGAATTTCTCCATCACCCACGGTTTTTTATTTCAATTTCAATTAATGGATTTAAATAATTATTTTTTAATAAACGTTTTTTCGTCCATTTGTCCATTGTAAAATAACACCAAATGAGCTAACTCAGGAGATTTCAGCTATGGAAAAGCGATATCAAGGCAAATGGAATCCTAATATGCTGGCCGATTATTGTTGGACCATCAAGAGGGATGCTCCACATGCGAAATATAGCAGAAAATCGTAATTTATTACTTTCTAGGTGAGTCCGAATGTTCGAATATTGTGTACTTACGAATGTAAAAACATTGAAGTGTTTGAAATTATAAATGCCTGTCTCTCGAAAACCTTGCGTGATGGAGAAAAACTGATATCATATTTGAATTCAGGAGAAAAAAAAAACAAATACTATCAGAATCACATATTTTTCTTTCTGAGACAAAAAAGAGGTTTCTTTTTTTGTTGCTCAGTGTAATCGCCTTGATTCAATAATGAGTACAGCACAGATAGCCATTTAATCCTCTAGTACCACGTGAACCTTATATTAATCTAATATACACCAGCTTATGGACAATCACCACATTTGCTCGGTGGGTAAATTTTAACATATGCTTAATTAGTGAGTGATTGTGTGTGTGTGTGTGTGTGTGTGTGTGTGTGTGTGTGTGCGTGTGTGTGTGTGTGTGTGTGTGTGTGTGTGTGTGTGTGCCACTACAACACTTTTTCGGGTTCCGCGCTGAAAATATAGATGGCGTTAATGTGGTATTATTTTCAATTTACGCACCACTTCGGCAGACCACTTTACGTAGGTTATATCATCATCATCCAGGGATTAAGCCTGTTGTCTCGTTATGGTTTCATGAAAGCTAAAATTGTTAAAATTGTTCAGACATGATGGTGATGTATTCTTGCAATATGAATAGAAATGAGTGTAGGATGAGCGTGTTTATGTGATTATGTAGTGTAACGTATGTTGTACGAGGGGTGGTGGTAAAGAGAAGAGAGAAGGTGAAAGCCAGTGCCAGCATGCGTTTCGCATTCCCCTCCCACTCCCCTGAATACACCAAGTGCCACCGTAGAAACAACGGGGCAGGGAAGCTTGGGAAGTGAGATTCGGCGGGAGTCAATGTCAACTTGACCGGTTCTAGTTTTAATGTAATGTTGCGTGTCTGGTGGAATTTTAAAAGTGCGATTCATTGGGAGTTTGTTCCAAAAGGGCGTGTAGTCGATGCAGATCTCAATTCTCAACAACTGATACTAGTTCATAAAATTTTGAGGGCCGCAGGTTCAAACGCGACCGGACCCAATACATACCTTGATAAAAATTCAGGAAATGTGTGGAATCGAACTGCTACCACACCCAGCATATAGCTCTGGATCTTGTGCCTTCAGATTACCATCTGTTTCGATCCACAGTTAATTTTCCCCATTTATTGCGTGAAACTGCGAAAACGTTGAAACTGTGGAAGTGGGTCTCAACAAAATCGTTTTATAAAAACCAGATACTGATATCGTCGCGGGATAATAAACGTCGCTTAAAGATATCTGAACCATAGAATATGATGGTCTCTTCTTTGAAGAGGAGTTTAATATCTTCTTCTTCGTCACGGTTTAGGCTTTTTGCTACACTGTTCCGGTTCCAAATTGCTGCCCTTTCAATCTTTTCTTTGGTCTTCCCAAACTTCTACTTCCTCTTGGTGAATAGTTATATGCTGCTTTTGGTATTTAAGTTTAATATCTTGTCAGAAAATATTCCAAATAAATTTTTGTTTAAAAATTCGAGATACTTATGACTATGAGCAGTATCAGTAATAGAAATATGTTATAATAGGAATATAGAATGAAACAGAAAGTTTTGCATGAGTTGACATTGATGAAGGGCCGCTAAACTCTGCAATTGGATAAGCAGTTAATGAGTTGATGTTACATTTCATTTAACAGCAGACCGCAGATAGTGCGCAGCGGTGCAGAAAAATACACGTCCCATCTCTTACGTAACTACACTCCAGTGTTCACTTGTTCAACATTTATCTTAAATACTGTAATACGTCATAAATTATAACATGGATGTTGTGCATTCTTGCCATAAACGTTAAGAGTTGGCCACATTCTCTCAGAACACATTGTCTAGGTTCACCTGGGATTTCTTGGTAACGCTCAAATAACATTGGTCGACAAGGTTTTCTTCACAAGAAATCTGATTAGTGAATCTAGTGCATTTTTTCATACTGAATTCAGATATGTAGTCAGAATTTATCCATCAGGTATGTTTTTTTGTGACAGCTACTTTTTAAAAATTGATTTTAGCATTTTCTTTGACCTGTCATAGGAACTTTTACCTTATATGAAGAGATCCCTGTACCAATATATGTAGATATGAACTTAACTCATAACTCTGATTCTGACCTAGCTCAAGCTGAAAATGATTCAGATGGAAATAAAAATGATCTTACATAAAATATGCCCGAAAATCACTATCTACCACTTTCTAGGTAAGTCAGAATGAGAGTTAGATGGATTTCATTAAAAATTATAAAAATAATAAAAAATGTAAATGAACATCACAGAAAACTCTTGCCTGATAAGAAAAAAATGGAATATTTAAATTCAGGATGAAAAATACTTCTAAAATCTCAAATTTTTATTCTTGTGAAAGAAAAAAAAGTTCATTTTTATCGACCAGTGTAATTTATACCGGACTCAGCTTTGCGGCCCTGTACGGCATGTAAGAGTAAATTTACCCACTCCAGTCTTCTCCTAAGCTAATTGATATAACACCTACACTTATATGCAACCGAAAAGGAAGAATATTATATAAAATTTTGGTCCAAAGATAGATGAACAGACAGGTGAATGGAGAAAACTACATAACAGTGAACTGTATTGTCTTTATAGAAAGCCAGATATAATAAAAACAGTTAGGTCTTGTAGATTGCGATGGGCAGGACATGTGGCACGAATGGGGAATGAAAAACATGCATGGAAGCTTCTTGTAGGAAAACCAGAAGGAAAATACCCAGTCGGTAGACCAAGAATGAGGTGCGTGAATAACATTAACTATGATTTGAGGGAAGTAGATTATACAGGGAATGATTGGAAAGCATTAGCTCAGGATAGGGGTGTATTGAGAGCTTATGTCCGCGAGGCCTTGCACCTACGGGTTGATAGTGCCAGTGAGTTAGTAGTTAAGAGTCATTTTAGAAAATATATTAAGGGTACAGGGGGAGGGGGAAACAGGTACTAGTAATTCACTTCTTTAGTGAAACCTAGTAAACGTAGTTTTAGTTGTACAATATTCATAATTCCTTGCCTGTATGTCAAACTTTGGAGATAAATTAACCCATCTACTACGTTAACTCTATTTTTTACTGTTTTACAGTTCTAAATGGTAGTACTCTACATGGAGATGTAATAACACATATAACTCCATTTCGATAAAAAGTGACTTGCTTGGTTCTTTCCCTATACCCTTCAAATGAGAACCAGAATCCCTAGAACAATCCTGCATTACCAATCTAAAGGCAGGAGATCAACTGGACGCCCAATGAAGACATGAGCTGAAAACTGTTCTGGAAACGTTAGTCTTTCTAGGCAGTACTTTGTTGGCACGGGGGACTGTGTACCCCCAGATATTTTGGTACGGATTTTTTGAGTATATTTCCTTATTCCAATCCATTAACGCATTTTAACCTCTCGTCACACACCATCCGGGCCGAAATGGATTTAACTATGGATCACACACATGCTTTTTTAATCACACAACGACATGGAGGACCTCCTCGAATGAATGAACAGCTCAATGTCAGGATTCCTCCGAGACAACACAACGATAAGACGAAACACACCATGAACACACCATGAACACACATATTCATACTAAACCTGGTGAATATGATAATGATGATTATGATTGCCAGATGATGTTCAGGGACCGTTTGAGCCTTAAAAAAATATACTGTGCCTTATGGAAAAATTCTAACCACATTTTTTAATTCAGTATGAAAAAAAAAACACTATATTCACTAATCAGATTTCATGTGAAGAAAACCTTGTCGACCAGCGTAATTTACTATAACATGATTGTAAGAAAAATAAAACATAAGATAAAAAATCGTAATAGACAACAAACCTCTGAAACAAGTAAAATTTTTTTAATTTTTTTGGGTTGTAATTTTGAATAAATTTGTTATTTTCAGTTTATTATTTTAGAACGGTCCACCGCTGTGGTTTCGAGGTAGCGTGCTGCCTTGTCACGCAGCGGGCCCGAGTTCGATCCGGTCGGGGCAGTTTTTCTGGGTGAGGTTTTTATCGGGGTTTTTCCTCACCTGTAAGACAAATGTCAGGAAAACTTTAAGGCCCAAACGGTCCCCGAAATCATATGGTCATCATCATCCTCTTATCATTATCATCCTTCACCGGTGTGGAAAGCAACGGGAAGCTACCACACCTACAATTCCCTAGTAAAGCTGCAAGCGTAGCATGAAAATGCTATGATTGCAGTGAAGGACCTGCCTTCGGGCAGAATTACTATGGATGGATTTTAGAACTTTTTTTTCGGAAAATGGAGAGGGAAGGAAAGAGTAATAATTTATAAATGGGAGCTTTAATAAATTTTATAATCTTATCATCTATATTATGGGAACATTTTATAGCATTCCCTCTGTCCCGTACAGCGAGAGTGACGGGCGATGTGTGCGCATCTTAGAGCCAAAATCAAATTAATAATCTATATAATATTACTATTAAATCCACCTTCATATAGGATTTAACTTCATATTCCGTCTAATAAAATTCCTGCGAGAGGTCAAAGGGATCCAATATCAATAGTGGGAGATAATCTACTATGGAAGAAGGCTCAAACACAAAAACTGAAAGAGACATAAATGTGAAACTGTGAAGATTTCAAATGATATGTGGAACTATACATAAAACATTAAAGAACAAAACAAGAAGAGATACTATATTAAAGTCTTATAAAACATTGGAAGTTCCTGCATTACTTTATGGGAGTGAAACTTGGGTAATGACCAAAAAATTACAAAGTAGAATACAAAGTGTAGAAATGAACTTCCTTAGAAGAACAAAAGGCTGCACAAGAATGGATTGGTTAAAGAATTAAGATGTAAGAACAGAGTTAAATATATATCCATTAAATGATAAAATCAAAGGATATAGAGAAAAATGGTTTAGACATGTAGAAAGAATGAAAGTAACAAGATTACCAAAAGCAGCATTTAACTACAAGCCAAGAGGTTCAAGGAATGTAGGAAGGCTAGTGAAAAGATGGACAGAACAACTGTGAGGCGGAACAGGCATTTTGCCTAGCCCGTGAAGTGAAGAAGAAGAAGAAGAAGAAGAAGAAGAAGAAGATGATGATTGTAAGAATCATCTGTATACAGACATTGCCAAAATAGTTTTAAAAACTCTCGTACTCTCGCAGAACGAAGTACAGTGCCCTTCTTTATGAATCCTCCTAAAAAGATGAGTGCCTCAATATAGCTTTTCTGTTTTCTTCTTCTAATTAAAGCACTGCTTCTAGGACTGCAATCTACATGCCTGATGATGATGATGATGATGAGAAAGTAGATGGAATATCCAAATTTTTGCGAATAGTTAAATATTATGCATGAAGTAGAAAAGGAACTTTCTCCGTGTCTGAATGGACACGCGAGCTGGCAGTCAATACTGGGAATGATGTACGGAAGCTGTAGAACGACACCGTTATTCGCTGTGATAACGGTATGACCAGCAAAACCAATTACAGTGGTTCTAATTGCCCCACAACTACGTGGGAAATGAGAACGTCCACAACTCCGCAAATTTCCGTTTTCCTATCATTTCTAGCCGTTATACATAAATTCTAAATACTGCACCAATTATTGTCATATTTCATGGGTATAGATACAATACTCGATACTGTTAACGGTTCTTAAAGGAATGTCCGTTTATAATTTGTCTTCCTTCATGTGGTGGGAAAACTATCGAACGTTATGAGTCTAACTATCCTAGAAGATAAGATTGCAAGATTGTACACAATAATAATAATAATAATAATAATAATAATAATAATAATAATAATAATAATAATAATAATAATCTCTCTATCTTCGGGTTTTTACAGCTGCTGCCGTCTTCCCGTGCCAAACCTCCAAAACCTACGGTCTTGGGCATCTTCGATGCTTAGCCCTCTAGCTTGCATTACTGTCTTCATGTTTTCCTTCCATGTTAACCTTGGTCTCCCTCTTTTCTTCTTTCTGTTCGGATGCCATTCATATAGTTGCTTTGGCCATCGCTCATCTTCCATTCTTAAGACATGTCCTAACCACTTTAATTCCTTCTCCTCAATTCTTTCAATTATGCTTTCTTCTGCTTCCATTATGTTTCTAATTTCCTTATTTGTGACATGTTCTAATTTTGACTTCCTGGCACTTCTGCGTAAATAATCCATTTCTAGAGCTATTAGTCTATTCTTGTAGTACTTATTGATTGTCCATACCTCACTTCCATACATTGCAACAGATTCCACCAATGTTTTACCAATATATTTTTTTGCGTCTTTCCAAATATGCTTATCCCACCATATGGAATTTAACGATGATATTATTTTGCTACTCAATTCAATTCTATGTTTTATGTTCTCTTTGCCTATACCTTCAATGTTATCCATAATTATTCCCAAATATTTAGTTTGTTTCACTTGCTTTATTTGGATTGCTTCTTCCAATATTAAATTTTCTCTTTCATTGCTATTTATTGCCAGATATTCTGTTTTTTGTAAATTTACTGTGAGACCCCATGATTCATATGTGTTTTTCAACCTTTTTATCATGAATTCCATATCAAATTTGTATTGCGCTAAAACCAGTTGATCATCGGCAAACTGTAATGTCAGCAAAAATCTGTTACCTATTGGGATCCCCATACCTTTGCAGCTTTGTTTCCATTTCATTAATATGGATTCTACATAAATATTAAATAAAATAATAATAATAATAATAATAATAAATAATAATAATATTAATAATAATAATAATAATAATAATGCATTATTTAAACAGGCAAAATAAAAACCATAGAGTCTAACACAACCAGTAATAAATATATATAAAATGTATTTATCTACTGTCCCGCGCCGTAGCCGAGCGGTTAAGGTGCATAGCTACGAGACGCGCTGGTTGGAGTCTCCATGGGGGAAGACATTTTCTCATGGTATCTCAGCTAGTATGGGACCGGTACCCACCCAGCATCGTGAGGCATTTTGGGTAGCTACAATAAGTAGCGACTCCAGGTTGAGGAAACCAGCTATAACGGCTGGGGGATTCGACATGCTGACCACATGTCACCCCTACACTGGCTGATGATCATCTGCCTCAGAGACTGACACATGTGGATGTGAGGCTAGCAGCCAGCTGGTAGGCTAAGGGCCTTCTTGGCCAGGAGTTTTTATTTATCTACTATTATAAAAATCGCGACGCTTTAGTTCGTAATTTCTAGGAAACAAAATCTGTACATTTATATTCTAACAAAACACGCTATGAAAATAAAAAATACAGGTTCAACAAAACGTAAAATACACTTTAATGATGATTTCGTATAACTACATAAATAAACGTTCCTTGACTTTTCTGGAAGTATATTAATAGCTGCATTTTGGACTGCTTTTAAATTTTTTTCTGATGAACCGTGAAAATCACCTTCTCCGGTCATTTTTACTATAAATTCACACATGAAACTAGCATCCAAAATTGCAAAATATAACAATGTTTGTTGATTTATCATCTTTTGTTCGCCCTCCAAACCCCACATTACTCTTTCTCTAAAAATATCGTTTTCGCAATAAATACATTTTATTAATATACTAAATATACAACATGTACTAAAATACTCTGAACGTAGATAAAATATTGTAGATAACACGTTACAAAATTAGGTTTAGTAACTCGCTACCTGAGCATCTCGTTGCTAAACCTCTGCCTTTATAATTAGTTATCTAAATAACACACTATAATAAAAAAAACAAAATTACTATTAATATAACTAACATAAAAATGCACTTAAAAAGACATACTTTTTTTAATACTGCACAGTTATAAATACATGTAATTATAAATAACATTGGCATGCATGATTCTGGGATTCCTGCAAAATATATATCATTTACTATGCTGATCTCAAAACTACAATCCGTTTTTTTTTTCCTATCATGTACCGTTTTTTACAATTAACTTACAAATTTACCTTAATTCGTTTGAAATACGAGATAAATATTGGGCTAATATTCAAATGTAAATGATTCATTAAGAAGAGTAGTCAAATATTACTTAATGGTTAAGTTATAATATTGACTTACAGTTAATAATAATAATAATTGCTGGTTGAGTGGAAGAGAAGGTCATATGGCCTTAACTCTGCCAGAATAAATAGAACATTATTATTATTATTATTATTATTATTATTATTATTATTATTATTATTATTAACAACATAATGTGATAGGATAGAGAGTAAGTGCATTTTATTATTTCTCATGTTGTGAAAAATTGGTATATATTACAGGAAAACTGGGTTCATATTTAAATTGAGCATGATTAAACTAGGCCTGTTCATATATTAGAATAGAAACGCCAGGGGAATGTTAAACTGCATACCAGTAAGTTATAATTACTTATCAAATTAGTTATATTATGATAAAAAGTAACACTGCAGTAGTTTTCATAAATTATATTAATTGTTGCTTGAAAGTAGATACTGTCCTACACTCCTGGTTTGTACGGTAGCGAATTCCAGTACAGGAAAATGAGACATCAATGAGGAAAACTAATGAGATGTTCTGTGATACGGTGTGTTTAATGTATTATTCAAGTGAGATCTAATTTTGACCTTGTCATTAATGATAACAGTTTAAAATGAACTGACAGATTAGATACTCATTATAATAAGAAATACTGTTATCTTACCATAGGCCTGAAAAAAGTTCAATAATATAAGCTTACACTATGTGTTGTAAATTTCAGCATAGTAGGCCTATAATGAAAAGTACGAATTCTGACTGTTTTGTCTTGATTCCACAATATAAACAATTGTATTGTTATACTACACGTGTTGCAATCTTAACTTCTAGTACAAAATCCATGCCCTCTTTTGGCTTAGGGACATTATGATTTTACTATAATTTTAAAGTTATAGCTAGGGTTCAACATTTTATGAATTTACGTGTTTTTCTTGTTTAGATATACGTTTTGTCAGTCACGGTGGACTAAGGGTAATGGTGAACGTGCTCATCTCTGTTTCCGATCGTAACTGAAAATTCGGCAAAGACGATGGATTTTTAAGGGAGTTAAATGTTCGAGTGTCCCGCGCCGTAGCCGAGCGGTTAAGGTAGGAAGCCTTGGCGCAGAGCTACGGGACTTGCGCTGGTTCGAGTCTCCATGGGGGAAGAAATTTTCTCATGGTATTTCGGCCAGTATGGGACCGGTGCCCACCCAGCATCGTGAGGCAATTGGGTAGCTACAATAAGTAGCGGCTCCAAGTTGAGGAACCAGCTATAACGGCTGGGGGACTCGACATGCTAACCACATGTCACCCCTACACTGGCTGTTGATCATCTACCTCTGTGATTGACACATGTGGATGTGAAGGGCCAGCAGCCGGCTGGTAAAAGGGCAACCGCTGAAAAGTGGAAAGACCCTCAATCGGAAAATGTTCGAGTTTGACTTCCTGCGGAACAAAATACTGTAGATGTCGGTAGATAAAAGAACCACATGAGAGATATGAGTAAAATTTATCAGCCCTTGCACCGTCAGGCACTATTTTATCAAAGTAGACTAGAATTGAAGCAGCATATTTTGATTTTATACAGCACAAATGGCTATATCCATCCATAGTAATTCTGCCCGAGGGCAGGTCCTTCACTGTAATCATAGCATTTTCATGCTATGCTTGTAGTTTTACTAGGGAATTGTAGGTGTGGTAGCTTCCCGTGGCTTTCCACACCGGTGAAGGATGATGATGATGGCCATATGCTTTCGGGAACCGTTTGGGCCTTAAAGTTTTCCTGACATTTGTCTAATAGATAAGGAAAAACCACAATAAAAACCTCACCCAGAAAAACTGCCCCGACCGGGGATCGAACCCGGACCCGCTGCGTGACAAGGCAGCACGCTACCTCGAGACCACAGCGGTGGACGTAAATGGCTATATAATCATCGATAATTTAAAGCAATAACTTCCGATGAATAACTGTGAATTGTTTTGAAACTGCACGTTTATACGGATTCGTCAGTAATAAATACAGTTTCTACATTGATATTATGTTCTTAATTTCTTTAATAGTTTTATACTATATTGCAATGTGAGATGGAAGTAAAGGTATATGTATGATAAAACCACATATAATCCCATGCGTTGCACAAAATAAAGCAATATAAATATAATTAATCATAAATACTATATTAATATAGACAGACATTTAACCAAGAAAGATCAGTAACAGAAATGTTAGGTAGAATTTTCCGTAAATTTCATTTCTACTGTTATCAATATAAAACCTATTAGCATAAAGCCAGAGCGAATTCCTCTATTTGTTTGAGCTATAGGGATTACTGCCGTACTGCTTCTTCTATCATTAGCAGGAGCAATTACAATATTATTAACAGACCGAAATTTAAATACATCTTTTAGAATAAAAATATATTGAAAGAAACTAAAATAAATAAATTAATTAATTAATTAAGTAATTAATATGAACCGAAAGTGTGTTTTTCGGCTCATTATTGTAACGTCGTTCTCCTCCCTAGACTGGAATATTTATGAACTATGCCAATATCCCTTTCTCCTTGTATTTACCCCCTCTCTCTACTCTTTACCCTTCCCGCGGCGCAATGTCTACGGCGCATCTCCCCTCTACCTCGGAACCTTCATATACGTGGTGCACTAGCAGAACGTTATCATTCAAGCGTTCATCGTTTTGTTCTTTGAGCAGATTCAAAGTTTGAATCAGCATCCAGTCCGCGATGCGAAGGAAGCTCTAATGGACAAGCTGGTCTGAAGCCGAGAAGCGGCGTGGTTTAGTTGGTCCGGCAGACCAGGGAAGAAGTGGTCCCTGATTCGGACGCAAGTATGAGTGTAGCGTGAGGTATGGTGTGGATTTTTCTATTGTAAGAATATCGTTATTTATTTGTTTATATTTTTGTTTTTTTTACTGAATGATCGAGTCTCTTTGTTAATTTGTTTTTAATTCAGACAACTTGTTTCTATTAAAGGTCATCTTTTATTTATCTGCTGCTTTATTGATGTGCACGTAGTTGTTTTCAATCCTATACGGAAATTCACTCAAGTAGGAAATTATTTCCAGCTCCCTTGCTATTATGCTGTTTAGCTTTCTTGTATGACAATTATTATTATTATTTTCACTCACTCTATGTATTTGAGAATCATTATTTATTCATGTCAATATATCTGAGAGAGAAAGATGAATCGATTGCTGCCTTCTATGGGCCCAAGGCAAGCTACTTCGTGATTGATAACCTTGCAGGAAAGCAGATCCACGTTAATAGAGACAGCAATAACAAAACCCGATCCCGGATTTATGGTAGTAGTAGCGTGGTTAATAAACGCCACAAATGGTAGTAGTAGCGTGGTTTCTAACCCGCACAATTAAATAAATATGTCTACAATCAAAAAAAGTAAATTATTATATACAATCTCAGAAGAGAACTAGACAGTGTGCCGAAGAGAGCTCTGGAATGGAATTTACAGGGATTACCTAGGAAAAAGAGGAAGGCCAAAAAGTACGTGGTTCAGCACAATAATAACGGAAAGTGAACAAGGGAAAAACTGGAATGAAGTCAAAAATTTGGGGAAAAAAAAAAACAGACTGATGGACTGGTTTCACAAATTCCTTATGCTTCCAAGAGTGACAGAAACTACCACTACTATAATTCAAAGTTTGGATACACTTAGAGCGGAAACCTGGAAACTACACCAAAATGATTAGCACTAGAAATTAAATTTCTTACGAAGTTCAGCCAGACATTTGTAAACTGGAGAGAGTAAGAAATGAAGTCATAAGGCAACATGCAAATAAAGAAAATGCAGTTATAGAGTTTATAAAATACAAACAATTGCAATGGTAAGACATGAAAAAAATAGATGATGATGAGTTACCAAGAAGAGTTTTGGATTGTATTCCAGTGGAAAGGAGCAGCAGACCAAAAAACACTTGTGTGCAGGACATAAAGAAAGCGATGAAAGAAAAGGACTGCGAGACAGGGACTGAGAATATAGAGAAATTTGTAGGAAAAGAATACGAATGTAGAACAATGGTTACAGGAAGATATAGTAAACCTGTTCATGGTTATTTTTTGCGCTTTATTAATTTCTGGAAAACACAGACAATATTTGAACCCGGGACCCTTGGTTCTCTAGACCAAGTGCTCTACCAACTGAGCTACCTGAGCAAGTATCGATCTAAACGCAAATCTTTCTCTATATACATTGTAATTCCCATCCACCAAATGCTATGAAGCCATGCTTCTACTTGCAAATAGCGGCTCCTTTATTAAAGTAAAGTGATCCCACTACAGGCCTCAGGAGGCCCTTGGGGTAGTAGGAGGTTAAGGCTCCCACTTTTTCTTGACAATTGGCACTTGATGTCAGCCGGGTTGTCAGCCCTGTGTGACGGCCGCCTTTACCCCAGAACAAGCGTCTGGTACCCATTTCAGTTAGAGGCTGAGTCGACCCCAGGGCCATAGTGCCGCCAGAAGGTTTGGGTCAGTTTAAAAATCCTGACCCCACCGGGACTCGAACCCTCGACCTTCCGGCTTGTAGCTCAGTGCCTTAGGCTCCTTTATTAAGAAGACATATTTGGAAATTATACATTACAGCCAGTACGGCCTTTTCCATGTTTTTATTATTGATTTCGTACATCTCAATGATGGATAAATCATATTTGAAGAGAAAAATTATACGCAAGATAGAAGCATGGCTTCATAGCATTTGGTGGATGGGAATTACAATGTATATAGAGAAAGATTTGCGTTTAGATCGATACTTGCTCAGGTAGCTCAGTTGGTAGAGCACTTGGTCTAGAGAACCAAGGGTCCCGGGTTCAAGTCCCGGTCTGAGCGTATAATTTTTCTCTTCAAATATGATTTATCCATCACTGAGATGTACGAAATCAATAATAAAAACAGAAAATATTACTTATATCATTATACTCTTCGCGCACTGTTATCTGGCGTTGGGGACCGTAACTTATTTGTCGTCTTACAGCCCCTAGTGTAGACCTAAAAGAAAATACTGTCTCTATTGTTAGTATGAGTGTTGACAAAGTGCCTGTGGTGTGCTACATGCGAAAATTTTGCAGTCAGTTATTAGTTTTGCTTAACATAGAATAACTTCTATGTCCAAATTCACATTTGAAATTACTATTCAATAATAACAGATGGTCCACCGCTGTGGTCTCGAGGTAGCGTGCTGCCTTGTCAGGCAGCGGGCCCGGGTTCGATCCCCGGTCGGGGTATTTTTTCTGGGTGAGGTTTTTATCGGGATTTTTCCTCACCTCTAAGACAAATGTCAGGAAAACTTTAAGGCCCAAAAGGTCCCCGAAATCATATGGCCATCATCCTTATCATTATCATCATCATCATCCTTCACCGGTGTGGAAAGCTACCACACCTACAATTCCCTAGTAAAGCTGCAGAGCATAGCATGAAAATGCTAGCATTGCAGTGAAAGACCTGCCCTCGGGCAGAATTGCTATGGATGGAATAACAGATGAGTCGATATTTTTAATTCAGCTAGTAGTACCACTTGTTTCCCCTAGTATAACAATGACGTCACGGACCCGTCAGTTTAGAGTGCATGAGATATAACATTAACCCTTCCAAATATTAATATTCATTAAAAAAAACAGATTTTTTAATGAAGATAGACGTAAACATGTTCTATCAAGGTCAAGCCAAATATTAAAGATTCGTGTTTAAAATTATTCATCTTTTCTTCTGAAATGGTAAAAAGTTTGTAAGTATTTTCTGAATATAATTCGTTTTAATATAAGACAAGTTGTATGTAAATATTGGATGAGTTAGTTTAAAAGGAAACAAAACCACGCCCCTTTAATTTGCTTTAATAGTTACTATCAACAAATTCTTTACATCCGCTACCCCACCCTCGTAACATAAAACTATCATTATACAAAGTCGTGAATAAGTAGAACCATCCATTTCACTACAACTCTGGACTCAAGATACACGGAATTGTTATCACGCTCTAAAATATGTCTCTCTCTATACGAATAAAATGTTACAGAAGACTTAGGACAAAAGATTAAAGTGTGACGACTAAAAGCAATCAGCGTCACATTATGTTAATTTGTCATATTTTAAGGTTATAAATCAATAATTAGGCTTACAAGAATTATATAAATTGGTAATTAATCAGGAAAAAAAGTCATTATAGGGCAACTCATCTTTATATACAAAAAATGAGTGTAAGTCTGTCTGTCCTTTATGGACTCAAAAACTACTTGGCCGATTTGAATGGGGGTTTCACCATCATTTATAGAATATTTCTGGAACAATTAACGTATATAACATATTATCGTACGTATTATGAGGCCGGAGCTATAAAAAATGTATCGATGCACTAAGAAAAGTATTTTTTTACGCTTAAACGGCTTACGCTGTCTCTATCCATAGTAATTCTGCCCGAAGGCAGGTCCTTCACTGCAATCATAGCATTTTCATGCTATGCTTGCAGCTTTACTAGGGAATTGTGTAGGTGTGGTAGCTTCCCGTTGCTTTCCACACCGGTGAAGGATGATGATAATGATAAGGATGATGATGAAGATGATGGCCATATGATTTCGGGGACCGTTTGGGCCTTAAAGTTTCCTGACATTTGTCTTACAGGTGAGGAAAAACCCCGATAAAAACCTCACCCAGAAAAACTGCCCCGACCGGGGATCGAACCCGTGCCCGCTGCGTGACAAGGCAGCACGCTACCTCGAGACCACAGCGGTGGACTTACGCTGTCTAAACCATAACAAATACATCAAATTAATGTACACAGAATTGAATATCTAAAAAAGCTTACAAAAATGTCAGCGACAGTACATTCTATGTTTTACGGATAACTCACAATAACCATTTTTGTTTTTCAGCACGTTGTTTCTATATACGATAATGACTTAATTAATCGAAAAATGTAAGTTAACCAATGCGAATTATGCATTCTAGAGTGTTATAATATTTCAGGCTTCATATATCAAGGTTAAAAATGCTCACCACAAAGGTATTCACATTTTTGCATAATTAAATTTTATTTTTGCGCGATAGTGCGTTTTGTCGTACTTACAGCAATGGCGACCATGATTGAAAGTTCAACTTCTTACATTTTCGGGATTGCCAACCTAAATAACTATACTGTAATATTACATACTACAAACACGCGTGTGGGAAGTAAAACCACTGCCCTCTATGTATACTACATAGGCCTACAATGTATATGGGGCATTCCATACGAAATCGGCAAAAAAAATTGTGAAAATTGAACTAACATCTTTAAAAGTTTACAATTTTTTTTACAGTGAAACTTTATGATATACTGAACATCTGAACCGAATTTCAAGTCTTCGCTTGGTGTAACTAAAGATTAATAGAGCTGTCAATTTATCGTATTGTTTTAAATAGTCCCTTTTATAAAATACATTTCTCGAAGTATGGCTATTCCCTCAACTTGAAAAGATAGTCACATTATAGATGATTTTATGCTCTATCGCTTGAAAATTAGTATGTTAATATTTACGTTTTTCTGAAGGGCGTAAATGCAATTAATATGCAATTGACTTTCCTCACCAAAAATTTTATAAAATCAAAAAATGCCACATTATTACCTGAACACCAGTTAATTTTTTGTAATTAGTATTAAAGTGGAGTCTTGAAAGGAAACTACTAAAAATAATTATTTTTCCTAAAATCTCCTACATGTAGACTGCCCGCAATACCTTTCGCGTGAGTGGAGATCGCTCGCTCGTACAACAATGACGGAGCTACTTGGTAATAGTCCTTTGCGCACTTACAAATATTTTTATTGTTATTATCATCATTACATTATTTTTATTATCATTATTACAATTATTACATTATCATCATCATCGTCGTGGACAAGTGGTTACTCTGCACCCCTCCTATTCCGAGGTTCGCGGGTTCAAACTCGATAGGAATCAATGACATTTTTAAAGGCGTAACAATTCTGAATGTAGTTTTCTCCAGAAAGAAGGAAATCCGTGAGTCCCGTGTCGTAAATTTATGGTACGTAGGAGAACCTCGCGCTTGAAATAAATTGCTACATAATAAACGTCATTAAATATAACAATCTTTATTGATATCTTCAGTAGACGGTTAATTTTGTGCTGATTTTGGCTAATGTATAGTTTAATTTAAATTACTAAGCACCTGCGAATTCAAGCTGGTAGGCCTATTAAAAATATTTTCTAGAGAGTAGTTTTTTAATGTGTTGTAATGTTTTGTACTTGTACCCTACACCAATGTCTGATGTTGAATATTGTAAGTAACGTTAAGCTATCGATAATAATTTATAACAATTTTCATGCTGTTACAAGTAATATTTAAGAGGTATAAATATATTTTATTGACTTGTATCACTTACTGATCTTGCATCCCCTACTCATGACATATCTAAGATGATGATAAAATGCACGATAATATTAACTTTTATTATAAGCTAAATTATCATAGTATGTAATTTAATGTCTAAACTTCCCATTATTCTCCTTTTATAACACAAAATGTATACCTCTACGATTATTCTCTCATTCCAGAAACATTTAAGAAATTGTAAAATTATATATTAACACATAATATTGTTAATAACTATTGTGTACTAATATATGCATAATTAAAATTATATTTAACTTCTAACTCACCATTCAGTCTTTGTAGATCTGCAAACTTGTGAGTTAAAAACAATAATGTATTATTTTAAATTTGACTGTGACACTTAAAATGACGGGATGCACTAAACATACTGATGTAAATCAACTGTCTGAACTTGAGAATTGTTGATGTTAAACAGATGTTTAAGGAAGTCTTGCTGACATTGCATTATTATCGTTTGGTAGGAAGTGGTATCTTAAAACAATACTATTTCGTCAAAGTTTTCAGGGTACAATAAAATACACTGAATAAAAACTTATTTTAAGACAGAAATTAGTAATTATAACATAATAACAATTTATAGGCACGCCGTAGTGTAGTGGTTAAGGCACTGCGCTATACGTCGGAAGGTCGAGGGTTCAAGTCCCGGTGGGGTCAGGATTTTTAAACTGACCAAAACCTTCTGGCGGCACTATGGCCCTGGGGTCGACTCAGCCTCTAACGGAAATGAGTACCAGACGCTTGTTCTGGGGGTAAAGGCGGCCGTCACGCAGGGCTGACAACCCGGCTGACACCAAGTGCCGATTGTCTAGAAAAAGTGGGAGCCTTAACCTCCTACTACCCCAAGAGCCTCCCGAGGCCTGTAGTGGGATTACTTTACTTTACTTTACTTTACCAGTTTATTCAATTAATGATGAAAGAGTTTTTATTATATAATATTACATTTAAACTGTAATAAAAAATTTGTAACAAAATAAATAATTTGTTTTAAAAAAGGGCAGAAGATTACGAGTATTTGACAATAAAGTTTTTAGGAAAATTTTTGGACCAAAAAGAGATGAACAGACAGGTGAACGGAGAAAACTACATAATAGTGAGCTACATGATCTGTATAGGAAGCCAGATATAATAAAAACAGTTAAGTCTCGTAGGCTGCGATGGGCAGGAAATGTGGCACGTATGGAGGATGGAAGAGGTGCTTGGAAATTTCTGATAGGAAAACCGGAGGGAAAACGCCCAGTTGGAAGACTAAGAATGAGGTGGGAGAATAACATTATACATGATTTGAGGGAAGTAGACTATACAGGGGATAATTGGAAAACGTTAGCTCGGGATGGGATGTATGGAGAGCTTATGTCCGCGCTGCCATGAACCTACAGGTTCCACAGAGCCAGTGAGTGAGTTACATATAAATAATTTGTTTAATAATTCACAGTAAACGTAAGTAACAGAGCTCTTTACTTCTCACTTCAGCAATAAAATTTGATAAATAAATATCTACTGCGTAAGAATTAAAATATCGCCACTTTTATAAATTTACGGTACTGTTCCATTAAGCAGAACATATAATAATCTATTCGATTTAATGGCAGTTGAAAAAGTCACTGATGAAGCTCTTTCAATAAAATACGCGCGCGACCTTGGTCGTGAAATGAATCTGCTGCGCCTTGGAACCGCGAGTTTATTTTACGAAAATAGAATAAAAACATTTATATTGTCTGAACTATTCAACTCTCCAAAATGGTAATTGCTGGAAATTAATCCTTATTACGTGAATAGTATCCTGTATTTTTTCCGTTTTCATTTTTTTATATACTGCAGTAAACCGCTATAAAACAGAAAATTGACACCGAAAATAAAAATATCCTAATTATAAAAATAACACCCTTAAACTACATAATATCCTCTATATAAATATGTTTGAAACAAATGTTTGCTGTTTACTGTTTCAGAAATATTAGTTAGTAAACGTTTTAGTTTATCATATTTACGATAATTTTAGATCGTGATAACTATGAACCTATAAATGATAAAAATTAAATTTCTGTATTAATACGATTAAAAATGTATTCACTATATTTAGGGATACATAAAATTAAAAAAAATAAATTGCAAAATTTTTTGCTGTCCGATTTGATATGGATTGTCCCATATACAACAAATATCCAAAAGTTGGTGTTAATATACATTATACGAAACAAATCACTGCATTTTAAATGAACTGAACTTTATTTGAAATAATACAAAACAATAAATACGTACTAGCCGCCATTTTATCACTAATCATGGTCTCCTGTTGTTTCAACTAATAAGCATTGTCCACACTGTTAACATTAGTCAATATGCGGTTAGCAGACATACAGCTGACAACATCTCTGCAATTTCATACCTTAGGCCTACTATACCCTGTTCGCTCTAAAAGTGATCCTCGTCAAAACAAAACCATGTGACCTGCTCGCTTTTCATTGGTTATGGACACCGACGTACGTTGTAGAAGCAATAAGTACGCGAAAAAGTAATTCCCTTCATTAAATTAAAAATATGTCCTCTGGATATACTTATTATTCTTCGTGAATGAAAATAATATTCAAAGCATACAAAATATTCTAAAATATACCTAATCAATAATTACAGCTTAAAATAGTTTATTACATATGGGTGATACATTTGAGTCATGCTTCAGTCGATTCTCATGAAACAAAATGGCGGAAAGTATCGACTCTTCTGTCGCTGTATCGTCATCTCCCTGTCAAAAGTGACAGTAATTGTGGCGCGAATGGCGGAAGGATATTGCTTCTACAAGTATGTCGGTGTCCATAACCAATGAAAAGCGAGCAGGCCACATGGTTTTGTTTTGACGAGGATCACTTTAAGAGGGAACTGGGTATAGCGCGCTATAGCTGCGTCAAGAGCAGTAATTGATTGTGGCAGACATCTACTCCCACTACAATAATTTCCTTATTGGCAGCAGAGGGCGAATTCCCCCCTTTACCCCTCGTATAACCTAAAATTCAGAGCCGGAGATATGGCGGCTGGGGTATAGGTCTGGGTAAGATGCACTTATATTGGGGTAAGATGCCATTAGAATTAAAAACATATTCTCAATATACAAAAAAAAAAAGCAATAGAAAATCTCACATGTATTTCCTATTCCATTTGTTAAAAGGCATTTCCACTTAACATACTATGAAATAAAATTCCTTTTTTACCTTTTTCACAAATTTTGTCAAAATGTAACTTATTTGTGTAATATAGTCACTAAATCCAAAGTCTATAATGTTTATTCGATCCAACTCTATAATATTTTCATGTAAGATTCATTATATGTGTTAGATTCATAGTACCAATCATAAACTGAAGATGCCACCTAAGAGTATATCGCAAGTGCCTACGATAAAAAATGGGAACTCAGGCCATAAAATAGCTATTCCATATGGTTTCAAACTATGTTAAATAAATATACTTCCTATAAAAATATATTACACCTTATCTAAGAAGAGATGGATATTATAAGAATGCTATACCCTAATCTGTTTAGACATATATTTAAGGATTTTTCGGATTTTAAACTACAAATTGGGGGGGAAAAAAAGGGTGTACCACTATGCTTATGAACAGTATTATGCTATTGGACATATTGAGGCTGTGGATGAGTGAAATAAAAACCAAGCGCCATCTGCGACCGATTGGCAACTTCTCCTCCCACTTACCTTATAGGGAAATGACACTACAAACTCGTTTCCGAAACAAAAATGGACAATGACCGTTTTTAGGCATCACACTTAAATTGGATTACCAACATAAAAAGGTTCCAAATCCATAAAACTAAATTTCATAGAAATATATTTTTTTTTTCTCCTGGCTGAATTGGGTCGGTTTTCTACCAATTTAATGAAGATATAGTGAGAATGTTGACAACTCAATTGTATTAATAAACTGTTAGTTTATGCTGATGATGTAGTACTATTGGGCGATAGCGAGGAGATACTAAAGGACAACACAACACACTATTGAGTAACATTAAAAAAATTGGGACTGGAAGTAAATAGCAATAAAACTAAATATATGATCACACATAGAAATACATTATACAATGGAAATGGTCAGCTAATGACAAATGACGGAACTTTTGAGGAAGTGGTTAAATTCAAATAGGCTACCTAGGAACAATAATTACAAATGAGATGCGAAAAGAAATTAAACATAGGCTAAATTCTGGGAATGCGTGTTATTATGCATTACAGAGTCTCTTGACTTCCCAGCTCCTTTCAAAAATCGTTAAACTGAAAATATATAAGACCGTTATTCTATCAATTATCTTATATGGATGCGAAACATGGACCCTTACTTTAAGGAGTGAAAGGAAATTACGAGTATTTGAGAATAAAGTTCCTTGGAAAATTTTTGGACCAAAGAGAGATAAACAGACAGGTGAATAGAGAGGACCACAACAGTCAACTGCATGGTCTTTATAGGAAGCCAGATATAATGAGAACAATTAAGTCTCGTAGAATGCGATGGGCAGGACATATGGTATGAATAGGGAATGAAAGACGTGCATGGAAGCTTCTTGTAAAACCAGAGGGAAAACGCTCAGTTGGTAGACCAAGAATGAGGTGGGAAATAGATTATACAGGGTATGATTGGAAAACTTTAGCTCAGAATAGGGATGTGTGGAGAGCTTATGTCCACGCGGCCATGAACCTACGGGTTCGTTAGTGCCAGCGAGTTAGAGTTAGTTGCAGTTAGAATTGGGATAATTCCGTGAGTATTAATGTTTAAGTCATCTATAGTTTATAAAACAGTAAAACAAAAAGTGAAAAAATTGGAATTGGAGTCTTTTCGTATTGAGAGATTCAATTAATGTTTAATGCAGCGGCAGAATTTGGATCTTCTTGGGTTGATAATACTAGCACTGAACTCCATGGCGCTACAGGCTACAAGCCAGCTGCTTGCCTCACATCCACATGTGTTAATCACAGAGGTGGAAGATCATCCAGCCAGTAAAAGGATGACACGTTGTCAGCATGCCGGTTCCCTCAGCCGTTATAGCTAGTTATCTCAACCTCTACTTATTGTAGCTACCCAATTTCTTCACTAAACTAGGTGGATACCAATCCCATACTGTCCGAAATCCCATGAAAAAATTTAGTCCTCCCTATGGGACTATAATCAATGCAAGTGCAAGGCAATCGCTGATTTCTCGAAGTAGAGAAATACAAGAGCGGGCAGTGGCAACTATGTAATAAGTGCAATCTTCGTCTACAAATCGTAGAACAATTCATTTGTTATATATTATCTACAAAAAATACACACATCACTTAAATATTTAGACGCCGCTGCGTTAGACTCTCCGATACACATAATTAAGGCATCCGATCCCATCATAACATTGACCTTTATATCCCAATATCACATGATCTTTTAAAATTTCACTTGCCAGTACATGGAATTCTCTTCCGCCTACTTCAGAGACGCATACAACTATAACAACTTTCAACAAAGAAACCGAAGAATTTGTTAATGACTAACGGAAACACTTAACTAATAGCATTCTTTCAACAATTTATATTTTATTTTGAAAGCATTAAGCTTTATCAATACTTTAAGCTGACATTTTCTATATAACCGATAGATTAATTGAAGGTTACAGGGAAAAAAATCAGAAAAGTCATTTTAACATATTGTTTTTCTTTGAAACCTAGAAAACATACTTTCATTGTACAATATACACAGCCTAATTCCTTACCTGTATGCCAAACTTTGGAGTTAAAAATAAACCCATAAGTAAACTGTATATTTTACTGTTTCACGCTTCTATGGAGAATCTGATATCACCTCAAACTCCACTTCGACAAATAAGTAACTTACCTGGTTCTTTCCCTATACCCTTCAAATAATTACGTGTCAACATTTTCCTTGTATTTTTCTCATGTATAGTTTGTTTATAATTCAGTATTATTAGTTTTAATTTTAATTGTCATTAACTGTATCGTGTTATTACATCTTACTTATATTATCGTTCAGTTTGGTCAAATAATCGTTTAGTATCTAATATTGTGATTTCTGTATTTTAATGTAAGATATGTATGTCCTGGTGAGTGGAAGTGAAGTCAATATGGCATTAACTCCATTAGGCTAAGTACACAAATAAAATAAATGAAGGTATTGTAAAGAGGTGTTGTTAGCAGATTGTTATCTTGTGCAAAAATTGTGGTGGTAACATCACAAATTCAGGCGTCAATTAAATAGGAGTGCAAAAATTGCAGAAGTTTAAAAATAGGTGAAAGAGTGCAACTTATGTGTCACCAAGACGGAGTCAAGAAATATGATTATTAGTGATGGTGATTTCTTATAAATGCGATAAAGTGCTAAATTCTCACAAAGTATTGCAAGGCCTACTCTAATATTTTCAGTATGTATTGTTACCGACGACGCTGGAAAGCTTCTTATGATAAAAGCGTCGCAAAACAACAATAATAGTTAGCAGGCCTAGCACATATTTCTTCTGCTGCTGATGGAAGCCGGTATCCGAAAGGCCTACAGTTCTTGAAAGTTCTTCTTTTTCATCACGGTTTAGGCTTATTTACTAGCCTGTTCCGGCTCCAAATTGCTGTTGTTTCCATCTTTTCTTTGGTCTTCCCAAACTTCTTCTTTCTCGTGGTGAATAGCTGTATGCTGCTTTTGGTATTCTATTCTCAATCATTCTTGCTAAGTGTTCTTTCAAGTTAGTTCTACATTTCATTATTGTTGTGTTTAATTCCTCTACTTTTAGTTGTCTTATTTCTGTGTTATGTTTTTTGTCTGTTCTCTGATATCCTGCTATTGGTCTGAGGAATTTCATTTTAGCAGCTTGTATTCTGGCAGATTGTTGTGTGTCACTGTCCATGTTTCGGATCCATAAATAATAATAGACACGGCCATTGTCTTGTATAATTTCATTATAGAGTCTTTCCTGGCTTTGTTTTTCAAAGTTCTTTTTAGTGTTCCTGTTATATAATTAAACTTATTTAGTTTGTTATTTACATCTGTTTTCGCTGTGTATGGTATTTCGCAACCTAGGAAGTTATATCTTACCACTTGTTCTATTGGTTTATTTTCTAATATTATCTTTGTCCGAACTGGACAAACTTGAAAGTTAAAAAAATAATAATTTAGTTGGCACCTGCCAGGTATACATTTTAACATTTTACTTTATGTACTGAAAGAAAGATAAAATGTGAAATTGGCCCAAATACGAACATTACCTATAGTAAATCAATATGCGATATAAATTCGATATCGAGGATTTTTCATTTTTCTGAAAATTTCAAGAAAAATTAAGGTGTAGACTGCCTGAAAATGCTGTCAGTTGTTAATCTCAAATATCAATAGTTTTCCTAAGCAGTTCAGTAATGTATTTCAGATCGTATTAACAGCGTAGATGTTGAAATATATTTTAGTAAATACAATGTAATGTAAGGGACAGAAGAATCCAAATAACACAACAAAATGTTGAGGTACAGTCTGTTATATCATTTAAATCAAGAGTGTCACTGAACTTTTATGACTTGATATTATGTATTTTATTTACATTTTTCTGGTTTTGTATCAGTATAAATTTATCTTTTTTTTCTGTATTATGCTTTAGCCTTTATAAATTTATTATATTTTTCTGTGTATTGCTTTCTTTAACCTATATTAATTTAAAATAATTAATTTAATGCACAATTTAATTCATGCATTTTATCCATCAACCTTTAACAAATCCTAATTTAATTTCAAATTAAAGTAATTTCAAAAGTCATTCATAACCTGTAATTAAATCATAATAACGTGTAATGTTTTTTATTCAAAATGCAACATTAGAAATTACAAATGTATAACTAACTAACTCATTGGCACTATCGAACCCGCAAGTTCATGGCCGCGCGGAGTTACTTAGTTATACACTTGCAATTTCTAATTTTATAGCATTTTGAAGAAAAACATTATAAGCTATTATGAAAAAAATGTTAATGACAGGTTAGGAATGACTTTAGAAATTACTTTAATTTGAAATTAAAATAGAGTTTGCTGAAGGTTGACAGAAAAAATGTACAAATTAAATTGTGCATTAAATTATTTTAAATTAATATAGGTTAAAGGAAGGAATATATGGGAAAATATAATAAATTGATGCAAGATAAAACATAAAATTGCATAAACGCTTCAAAATTCTAAATATAAAAATAATCATAAAGAACATTTTAGATTTAGTCTCAGTTGAGCCCGTTCCTGTATTTCGAATGTTATTGATTTCTCCAGCGTTGTTTAGTCTTCCTCTGTCTCTGTTAAAATTTGGTTAATACTGGAATATCTTCTTTGGCAAACCATTTGAATTAAATCTGTGGATGTGATTCGACCAATTCTTTTGATATGTTTGGATTTCTTCTACTCTTTGTTGAACTGTTTTGAACTTTTAGCCTTTCACGAACGTCAACATTTCTCGTTTTATCCAACTGACTTAGAACTAAAAGAGAACGCAGAAAATCATCTTTGCATCTTGTAATTTAGTTTTATGTCTACAATTCAAAATACAATTTTCACAGCTATATTTTACGGAGGCTTTAGCTGTTACGAGTAATCGCAATTTACTTTCTATCCATATTTGTTTCCCAAAATGTCGTTTAATGATTTTATTTATCCTATTATATTTCTGTAATTTAAACTGTTACATAATTTTAAATACACAAATCAAAATGCTATTTTTTTTTAAATGCTAAAAATCACACCCATAAATATTATGTGTATCTGCATCATTATTCTTTTTCATCCATTATTCTTATTACAGTCCACCGCTGTGGTCTCGAGGTAGCGTGCTGCCTTGTCACGCAGCGGGCCCGGGTTCGATTCCCGGTCGGGACAGGCTCCTAGGTGAGGTTTTTTCGGTTTTTTTCCTCACCTGTAAGACAAATGTCAGGAAGCTTAGGGCCCAACGGTCCCCGACAATCATCCAGCCATCATCATCCTTATCATTATCATCCTTCACCGATGTGGAAAGCAACGGGAAGCTACCACGCCTACAATTCCAGTAAAGCTGCAAAACATAGCATAAAATTGCTATGATTGCAGTGAAAGACCTACCCTCGGGCAGAATTACTATGCAATTCTTATTACAACTTAATTTATTTTGTCTATAATGCGTTCCATATATCGTCTACTTAAAACCATGTTGTTTAACTCCACCTTATATATACATATTTATTTATTTATACATATTCTAACACCTCTTCATAATCAATATCAACATGAAATTGTAAATGTTATGGTCAGAATGTGTTAAATCCCTTTCCTCGAAACAGACATATTATTGTGATTTAGTTAGCATCCAAAACTTGAACTCTCCTGAAAAAAAGTGTAAAAATGGAGTTAGAACAACATGATTCTAAGCAGACGATATATATAATTGATAGTGAAAACTGTCGCACATAACATAGACAACTGAAATGAAAAGTAATAACTTAAACTCCACCCAACTGCAGACATCGATATAGAAAGAAATGCATAATATCCTGCGATAACCTACATCCGATAGTTGGTGGGCAGCCCGTGGGAAGCAACTACACAATGCATCTGGGTGGTCCCGCGGGGCGTGTTCCATAAAAAGAAACAGTTCTCATCGTTACTCATAAAAAACCCACTTTCTTCTACAAGTAATTGTTCTCCTAACGTTCATAATCTATAACTCTCATTCAAATAGGCTGCGATTCAGTAGGCTGTGACAAAAAATGGATGATTGAGTGGACGGATGAAATTTATGTAGCTTACAGTTGTGTGTCCTACATAAGTTAATGTTACATGAATGTTCAGTTTTCTTCTCAACATGCCCTTCGTAGCTAATTCAATTAATTTACTCCTCTCTATTCTGCTGCCCTCTTCGTGCCTGCGTATGATTCATTTAAATGAATGTTTATATTATACTAACTAGCTAATACCCGGCATGCGCTGCTACACCTAAATAAATGAAAAATTAATGTGCTTTTATGTTTAGTTGAAGAAGTATACATTTATATTTTTAAATACCCGGCGTGCCCGGGAATCAACTTATCCCGATCTTCTTGGCATAAAATAAGAAAATTAATGTGTTTTATGTTTAGTTAAATAAGTGGAAGGAAATATTTATATCGTAATTATTTTTTGATATTCCGTGCTGTTTACCCGGCGTTGTCCGGGAAATCTACTCATCCCGATCTTCTTGGCATAAATGAAATGAAAGACGTAAATTAAAATATTTCTTATGATTAGTTGAATAAGTAAGATGAAAAATAATTATAAATGTATATTGTAATTATTTTAAGATTCCTCGTGCTGATTACCCGGTGTTGCCGGGGAATCTACTTATCTAGATCTTCTTGGCATAAATGAGCTAAAATACAAAATTCGTTTTTGTGAGTTATCCGTAAAAGAATACCCGCCATGCTATGCTTGCACAGGATCTAAGTACTGGTCTCGATCTTCTTGGTATCAATGAAAGACAAAAATGGTTATTGTGAGTTATCCGTAAAAGATAAACATATGCTGTCGCGGACTTTTTTGTAGAGATTTTTGAGATATTCAATTCTGTGTACATTAATTTTGTGTATTTGTTATGGTTTAGGCAGCGTAAGCCATTTAAGCGTCCAAAGAGCTACTTTTTTACGTTTTCCACTACAAAGGGCGATTTTTAAGGGCGTAAGAGTTGAGTAGCACAACTCTCTTATAGCCTATGTTCATCCCGGGAATCTCCTGAACATTTTGCAAAAAGCCCCATCACAATCGGATCAACGATATGGCCGCGCATAAAGTACGAACAAACAAACAAACATTAATTTATTAATTAAATAAAACAATATATAAAAATTATTTTTATTTAATTAATAAATATGGATTTTCATCAAGTAAATCCCAACTCAACTGATTATATAAACATTCATTTTTATATATTAGATTATCTTTATCTTCCCCGTTTATCATTCTTTCAAATGAGTGCTTGAACGGGCATTGTTTTTAGCAATGGCCCAGCCAATTTGTTTCCTCTTCTTCATAAGTTCCATCATCATTTTTTCGCTATTTTTCTTCTTTAACATTACGAACCTTTGAGCATACCCCCTGATACTCTAATGGCAGATGCCTATTTCGATATAGAACCTTCGATTTCATCTTTTCACTCCCAGCTGTCGTAGGACTTCTTCCACATCATCGATCCATCTAAGTTTCGGTCTCCCTTTCTTTCTACCACTTCCCAGTTTTTATTCCATAATCCTCTAACCATTCTCGAATGTGTCCAAGCCATTTTAACCTTCCCAATTTTATGCATGTTACTGAATGAACAACGAAAGAATACCAAAAAGAACCTTCCTGTATAATCCCAGAGGAACAAGAGATGTTGGCCGACCACGCAGAAGATGGACTCCACTTTTAACTTCGCCGGAACAGGCTGCATAGCCTAAACCTTGTACTGTATCTAACACATTGTAGTTATTCATAGATGTGTTTTTTTCCCTCCCCCGAATAAACGATAAAAACAACTAACATATTTTAAAGTGATTTGAAGGTATCTTGAATAATATGATTGTGGTTAGTGAAATATCACTATTATTTTCACTAACTATAACGAAAAGTTAAATTTGAAGCGAAATTAGCTAATTTTGGGAAAAGAGCGGGATTTTAAGATACTCATAAAAATAATACCTTTCAAAATGTGCACCCAATGTCTGCGTGAAGAGAAAATTTTAACTTGAGATTCGTGCAAGATAGGTCTGTTACAATGTAAAATTTAAAAAATGAATGTGAATAATTAATGTCAGTCAACAACTGCTATAAATAATAAATTAATACAATTCTAAGAATTTTGTTTATTTATATAATCTGATTCCTAGCAACTCTGCACAATTTAGAAAGCATTTTTATGAAAATCTGATATGAGATTAAATGGAAATCAAAGCTACAGCGCTGGAATTATTTAGTGGAAAAACATGCGAAAATGATTTCCTTTCCGCGAAATATAAAAAATGCAAAAAAAAAAAAAGAGCGCTTCTACCTATTCATGATTTGAATGGTATCCTGATTCCAAGTATCACTTTCATATACTGGCTCATGCATTCGTTTGAACGTTTTTCTCTCCCAAACCACAAATAATTTTTGTGACTTAACAGTCAATATCCGTATCTTTAATCCTTTAAAAAGTGGTTCTTATGACAGTTTCATACAACTGCACTTTCAAAGTTTGTGGTAAATACCTTTTTCTCAAAATATGAACCAATGCCCAATAACATGAACCACTATTCTTAACTAACTCACTCATTGGCACTATCGAACCCGTAGATTCATGCCGCGTGGACATAAGCTCTCCCATCCCTATCCTGAGCTAATGTTTTACAATCATCCCCTGTACAATCTACTTCCCTTAAATCATGGTTAATATTATTCTCCCACCTCATTCTTGGTCTACCAACTGCACGTTTTCCCTCTGGTTTTCCTACAAGAAGCTTCCATGCACGTCTTTCATTCCCCATTCGTGCCAGATGTCCTGCCCATGACAGTCTACGAGACTTAACTATTCTTATTATATAATATATCTGGCTTCCTATAAAGATCATGTTGCTCATTGTTATGTACTTTTCTCCATTCACCTGTCTGTTCATCTCTCTTTGGTCCAAAACTCCTCCTAAGAACTTTATTCTCAAATAATCGTAATTCCTTTCCACCCTTAAAGGAAGATTCCATGTTTGGCATCTATATAATACAACTGGGAGAATAACAGTTTTATATATTTTCAGTTTTTTTTAAAGGAGTTGGGATGACAAGAGTCTCTGTAATGCATGATAGCACGCATTTCTACAATTGGGGTATGCTTAATTTCTTTGTGCATCTCATTCCTATTTGTGATTATTGTTCCTAGGTATTTTAATTCAGCCTCTTCCTTAAAATTTCCCTCATTTGTCATTAGTTGTTCATTTCCATCATATAATGTATCTCTCTATATGTGAACATATATTTAGTTTTGATGTTTACTTCCAGTCCCAATTTCTTAGTGTTGTTCAGAAGAGTGTGTGAGTTGGCCCTTAGTAGGCCTATCTCTTCGCTATCGCCCAATAATAACCTACTCATCCTCTAAGAACAACTAAATTTCTTATTTCATCGGTTATTTCACATGTTCTATTCTCCCCCGCATCTATATTTTAGGGCTTCCAATCTTCTCTTATTATGTCTTACACTCCAGGTCTATGCGACATACATTGCCACATTCCACACAAAGAACTTGAATAATATTTAAACAATCAATACATTTTTTAAAATGCACGACAGAATTACATACCTTTATCATAAGTAACGCGACGAGTGATTTCCAAAATATCTAGAGGATTTGGAAATCAATAGTGGCATTTGTTAGGGCTATTTAATGAATACAATTTAGGTGTCTACTCACAAATCATGATTTAAATATAGTTATTTTAAAATATTTATATATGTAATGTAAACGGCAATGTTTGAAAACAAATGAGAAATGTTTGGCTGTGTTTCATTTGTTCATCATTGCAACTTGATCATATTATTTATTGCCAAATAGGATCGCAGTATTGTAAGAATGCACCCTAGTGGAGAAAAATTGAAACACATCAAACTGTATATTATAATCAACATTATAGATAATTAATTAATTTTTTAGGAAACAACTCAGTAAAATCATTATTTAAAAACACAATTATTGAACAACCAAGTGTGTAGCTCGAACGAATCTGTTAATTATTACTTGTTATTTCAACGTATTTACTTGGAGAGTCAGTCACTGCAAAATATTGCTCTGACCTGATCAGAAAATTAAAAAGAATGCTCTTTCTTTATTTTGATAACAGAATTCCATAAATATCGAGGTGAAACACGACTGTCATTGGTTGTAAAACAAAATTCTTTGAAACGTGATTTGTCATTGATTCCCATTTGAGGCATGAATTATATAGTTAATGTAAACTTAGTAATGATTTTTATCTTCATTTAACGATCTGGATATATTCGAATGGTGAAGAAATCTACAGTTTTTCTTGATAATTGAAATATATCTCTAATATTTAGTGTCTTTCTTTCCTATTAACATGCTGGAAAATCAAAGTGAGTAATATTAATTACATGTGCAGCACTGTATCGCTGAACGGTTGAATATGACTATGGGAGGAGTATGGATAGAATACCACTGCCACTGTCAATACGAAGATTTATGGCCGCATGGATATAAGCTCTCCATACATTCCAATTGGTCCCTAAAGGGTAGAGAATGACTGGGGCGGATCTGAGGATGAGCTCTCAGAATCTACAAAAGGCTCCAAATAGTCAGCGCAAAATACAGCCTCTCTCTACCAAACCCTTCCACATACCTTCACGTGGTGGGACTGTTTTTACTGAAGATGGAAGGTGAATGGCGAGTTTCTGACGCCATAAAACCAGATGCTCGGGGCAGACAGAGCTCTGTAGCCTTGTAAGGCAGTCCTTCTAGGAGAAAGACAACTCCGAAATTAAACTCTGGTCCTCCAGGTTAGGGGTTTTGCGGTTGGGCCTGTAACCCACCCTATTAAAAAAAATCACTCAGAAGTCTCAAGTGCGAATACGAAACCCGGACAGGTCCTGGAAAGGAAGAAGAAGAAGATACATTCCAATACTTAGCTAATATTCTCCAATCAGGGATATTTATTCTTATTATTATTATTTACTTATTTTGCCTGATTGAGTTAAGACCGTAAGGTCTTCTCTTCCACTTCACATAGAATAATAATATTATTATTATTACTATTATTATTATTATTATTATTATTATTATAACTAACTCATTGGCACTATCGAACCCGTAGGTTCATGGCCGCGCGAACATAAGATCTCCATACATCCCTAACCTGAGCTAATGTTTTCCAATTATTCCCTGTATAATCTACTTCCTTCAAATCATAGTTAATGTTATTCTTCCGCCTCATTCTTGGTCTACCAATTGGGCGTTTTCCCTCTGGTTTTCCTACAAGAAGCTTCCATGCACGTCTTTCATTCCCCATTCGTGCCAGATGTCCTGCCCATGACAGTCTACGAGACTTAACTGTTCTTTTTATATGTCTTCCTATAAAGACCATATAGTTTACTGCTATGTAAGTCTTCTCCATTCACCTGTCTGTTCATCTCTCTTTGGTCCAAATATTTTCCTAAGAACTTTATTCTCAAATAATAATAATAATAATAATAATAATAATAATAATAAATTAATATCCTGTAATCTAAGTATGTATATATTAATACGTATAATGAAATTATCTACTCCTTGGCGCAAGCAGTTAGACGCTCGCTTCTCATCGCTGCGCTAGGGTCTCGAGATCGAATCTTGGTCAATCCATATAGGTTTCGTGGTAAACGAAACGGAATTGAGCAGGTTTTTCTCGGGATTCCTCCCGTTATCCTCTGTCACAAATTCATTCCACCATTTGTCTACAGTCATCCCATCCATTTCGTTTCATGCATCGTGCATGATCGGCCGGCACCCTTTAATTCACAAACCTCTAAATGTAGGAACTTCATCTCATCTCAACCCTCAATACGACCCTGAGTTGGAATACGAGTTGGGGATATATATATGTGACCAATATTTTACACTCTTTTGCTTTTTCTCCAAATCTCTATCTTCCAATCTTGCAATCCTTTTTCAATCATTGCTTTCTTTAAGTTCTGCAGACAAGTGTCTTTTGTCTATCACTACGTAATCTCTCCTTCTATTGGAATCGAATCCAAAACTCTTCTTGGCAACTTTTCATCATTTCATCATCCATTTGTTTATATTATTATTATTGTTATTATTATTATTATTAATACTAATATTATCATCATCTTATTCCACCCCAAAAGATTAACCCAGGAAATATAATCATACCCAAAAATATAACTTAATCTATACGAAATTAGATCATTGTTGAAGAGTATCGATTAGCTAGACAAGGTTCAAGTGACGTTTCTGTAAATGTCCCAGTCGTATCTGACCGTATTATTATTATTATTATTACCATTATTATATTAGAAGTATAGCCAAATAATTTGTCCGCGAGATGCGCAAACGGGAGTGGTTTAGTGACGTTTAAGGTTAGCTGAAAGGTGGGAGTCAGGGCAAGGAAGTAACGCGGGTGGGGACATGACCAAGTTAAATTCTAAATTTGAGAATATGATTGATGATGTCGTGGTGAGTGGGGGGAGAAAAAAAAGAGAAGAGGTGTGTCTGGACGTTTGTGCGATGCGGACAAATTATTTGGTTTTATTATTATTATTTTTTTTTCAAATGCCCCAGGTTTCTCTTTCGACATTCCTGGTTTCTCTCCTGGCATGGCGTACTTGTAACCCACTTCTGAGATTGGGGCGCCTGGAAGGCGGGGTTATGTTGCCCCGATGATATGATGGGTGATGATGTTGATGATGCTGCGCCAGGAGAGTCCCTAATCCTAAGCTAACCTAAGAGGAATATGAATGATGATGATTGCGATGGCCACATGATTTTGGGGACCGTTTGGGCCTTAAAGTTTTCCTGACATTTGTGTTACAGGTGAGGAAAACCCCCGATAAAAACCTCATCCAGAAAAACTATCCCGATCGGGGATCGAACCCGGGCCCGCTGCGTGACAAGGCAGCACGCTACCCCGAGACCACAGCGGTGGACATTATTATTATTATTATTATTATTATTATTATTATTACCATTAGTATTATTATTCGGCTTTCCCCCACTTACAGGTTTGCCGTCTTCATTTTCCATTTATTTCTATCATTCCAGTCTCCTTCTTCCAAATTCCTATCATCCATTATAGTTCTGACACAAGTTTTCCATTTCCATCTTGGTCTGCCACGTTTATTTTTTTCCAGGGGGTGACCATTGGTATATATTTTTTGGCCATCTTCCATTTTCCATTCTTTGTACATGGCCATACCATTTAAGAGTTTGATTTTCAATCCTCTTAACAACATATGTGGTGGTATTATTATTATTATTATTATTATTATTATTATTATTATTATTATTATTATTATTAATACCATCGAACCTTTAGTCATAGAAGTCGCTAACATCTAGAAAATAAAAATAAAATATAACTGTAGGGAGAAGTATTTCTATGCAGATATCGAGATTCGAACTGGGATGATATTGAGTTTCTAAGATAATTACAAAAGAGGATCTAGTTTGAACGCTGATGACTAGTTTTGACCCACAATGAAACCAGGTGACACCACTTGGTTGTGTTGATCTACTTTCACTCCTCCACGTGGGTTTCGCATGCACGATTTCAACATGAAAATCACATTATTCCACAAGACTTAACTCCTACAACGTCTATCTGAGACTTTTATGTTCAGAAGCTGAAACCTGCAGCTTTTACAAAAATGCACTTATTTGTCATTTAACTACCGGAAGTATTTTATATGTACACAAAATGAACAAGTGACAATAATTCATTCTCGAGGGAATAGAGCTATTGAAGTTAAGATTTTATTTTATTTTTTTACAAATCTTCTTTGATCTACTTATAAGAAAACTTAAATTTGAAGAGAAATATATATGTCTTAATGGAGATTTGAACCCAATATATCTGGTTTTGTACACCAGTGCTTTAACGATTTAAGTAATTAGGCATCACGATTTAAACATAGATTTTTCTCTTATACTAATATATGTTCAAATCGTGATGCTTAATAGCTTAAATCGTTAAAACACTGGTGTACAGAACCAGAGATACTGAGTTCAAATCCCGATTTAGGCATATATTTTTCTCTTCAAACTTAATTTGTCATTGAGTGAGAAGTGATAAATTCAATATTAAATTACAAGAAAACTGTCAAACATTACATGCGGAAACCTACGTTAAAATTTCTCCCAGAATATATCAAGACACAGTAAAAAAAAGTATCTGCCGTTTTAAACTGCAAGGCACAGAAATCGAAGCCAGATTCCTGTTATGGCAACCCATTGCACGGAACAGATGTACATCCCTACATGAGTTAAGAACCGAGTGGAGTGGAGCGGGACGCGGCGCGGGCGACGGTAGTGAGGGTTAATCAGTCTGCCTACACAGGAGTTGTATTGCTTTCTTGTAGTTTAGACGAGACATTTGGAGCTGAATTTTAGTGCCTTGCAGTTAAAAACCAGAGTTTTTTTGACGCAGCCTTGGTACATCACAACGCTTCTCTGGAAGAGATTTAAAGGTAGGTTTCCGCATGCAATGGTTGACCGTTCCCTTGTCTCTAAAAGATAAACTGATCCCATTACAGAGCTCAGAGGTCCCTGGGTTGAAGGAGCTTAATACCCGTTTTTTTACACAAATTAATACGAAAAAACAGCGGGATTACCAAAACCTACATAACGGCCGCCTTTACCCCCAGAACCAGAGCATTGAACTCATTTCCCTTAGAGGCTGAGTCGGTGCCGCTAGAAGGTTAACGCCAGTTTAAAAATCCTGATCTCATTGGGTCTCAAACTCCCGACCTCCCGCTTGTAGCGGATGCCTTAACCAACTATGTTATGATTTGTCCCCGTCGATCCAAAAACGACCACGTCAAAATGTGTGTGTGTTTTAATGCTCTAACTGACGGCCACAATTTTTTTTTTGGAGCCAAATTCGGTACAATTAAATGTAGTAAGATCGAGTTCATTAATCAGAAAAATCGGACCATTCACCTGAAAAATTAAAAATCGTTCTAGCGACAACAATGTTATGTTTTTGCAACAAATCTTGGAATATGACATTGGAATATAACTTGAAAGGCATCCTTAAAAAATCAGAAGTGGGGATTTAAGTGAAAGCCGAAATATAAACTCACTCCTTCGGCTGCCATTCTTGTTTTCGTTCGTAACAAAACAATATAAGTCTACATAGGATTCAATTGACAAAAGAAAGACGTTCCGTAAACCTGGAAAATCACCATAAATTCGACATACTGAGGATTTTACTTAGTTTACGCTTTTCTCTTCTGAAATTCGCCATCTACATTTTCAAGTAGTTTCATCATCTAGCTGTAATAGATGTAACTCAAAACATTTCAAAATCCAAGTGCAAAAAAATAATTGTAATTCAAATAATCCAAAATTAAACGAGAATAAATTTTATTAATTTGTCATCATCCTTCACAGATTAGGTCTTTGACTGTTCCGATCTCACATCTGTTCACCCCAACAGCGGTTTCTTTATCTTCCCACCGATCATCGTCCTCCAGGATTATACATCAGTGCCATCTTTGGTATCCTATCCTCTGTCATTCTTTGCAGATGTTCTATCCAATTGTTACTGTGTTCTTCTATTTGTTGAAAAAGTGGTTGTACTTTTAGAAATTTTATTAATTTAAAAATAGCATCACTGGTCAACATGATTTTTGTCTCATGAGTACCAATAGTTGTACTTAATGCAGTTTTTATCGTGTTTTCAAATATGTATTCAGAATTTCTCCATCACCCACAGTTTTTTATTTCAATTTCAATTAATGGATTAAAATAATTATTTTTTAATAAACGTTTTTTCGTCCATTTGTCCATTGTAAAATAAAATGGGAAACACTTTCATCAGGAGATTTCAGCTATGGAAAAGAGATATCAAGGCAAATGGAATCCTAATATCTTCTTCTTCTTCTTCCGAATGCAGTATTGGGTGATGATGCCCGTTCTGCGACTACAAAAACTGATCCTTCCATCGGTTGAAGGGTCTTCCGAGGTCTCTTTTGCCATTAGGGTTGAGGTGGTAAATCATCTTTGGTAAACGGGAATTTGACATTCTCTGGACGTGTTGGAACCATTTAATCTGATAATTTTGTATATGTTCAACCATTTCCCTACTATTCCACTGCATCCTTATCTCATCACTTTTCATTCTATCCCTTAATGTTACTCCAGTTAGTGATCGGAGGAATCTCATTTGTGAACTATTAATGCGGGATTTATCTTTTGCTCGAAGTGTCCAGCATTCACTTCCGTATAGTAGAGCAGGTTTGGCTATGGCATTATGAAATCTCAATTGGATTTCTTTCCTCATTTGTTTTCCAAAATTTCTCCTAATTATACCATTTAATCTGTTATATTTTTCTAAATTTGTTTCCACATCTTTTTGATTATGAAACTGTGATATATTATTACCTAAATAATTAAAGTGTGTTACTTGTTCTATATATCCTAATATGCTGGCCGATTATTGTTGTGCCATCAAGAGGGATGCTCCACAGGCAAAATATAGCAGAAAATCGTAATTTCTTACTTTCTAGGTGAGTCCGAATGTTCGAATATTGTGTAGTAACGAATGTAGAAAATATTAGTGTTTGAAATTATAAATTCCTGTCTCTCGGAAACCTTATGTGATGGAGAAAAACCGATATCATATTTGAATTAGGGGGAAAAAACCATCAGAATCATATATTTTTCTTTCTGAGAAAAAAAAGTTTATTTTTTGTTGCTCAGTGTATTCTTTAACTCTGCTACAACAATCCTTAACTCCACACAATATTAGGAATTGAACTATAAACATATCTTTATAATATGTGTAATTCTAGAATTAATTTGTACAATATATTATTAAAAAGGAATAAAATTAAACTTGAGGAAAATTGCCTGTATTGTTAGGAATGTAATAGAACAGCAGCATTTTTTTTTTCGGATCAGAAAGTACATTTCTGATAATTTGATGCAGAGGTTTTTTCAATTTCAGACACATTGGATATGATTACACTTAATGTGATCAGTAAATTACTTCATTTAATGAGGGTTAAAGTACAGTTGTGGAGTACAACTAGTTGGCAACACTGCACCAGGTCTCTGCCCTTGAAGACTCCAGTCAACAGCCAGAGACCCCGCCCAAGGTAAAGGCCCCTCCGTCTGCAACATACACTCTCCAGCACATATGGACAACTAGCCCCTTTCCTACAACTGGACACATGCAAATATACAAGTATTCTGCATTACTCAAACCATTCATACGTTCGGTATTTCTTACCAAAAATATAATTATTTGTTTAAAAACGCACACAATCTTCCTTTTTTTCAAACATTTCAATGAGTATTTTATGGACTTTTCTTTCGAAATTGTGAAATATTTATATAGTTTAATGGTTATCATAAATCTTCATGCATTGGGCCTGTTTGTTGTAATCTGGAAACTGTTTCGTTCCAGCAATCTATCGGATGACCGATGTCATTTCTGTCTATTAGTGTACACTGTTTAAAATAAGAAAAAGATAATAACAATAAATATAATAATAACAATAATAATAAATACAAATGGCCAGACTACAAAACTAACATAGAAATAGTTGTACAATTGAAAGTAACTCCAGTCTTTATAAAAATAGAAAATTATACATCGAAATAACTATAACTTGTGGACAGATTCCCGGAGTCAGGTAACCAAAGATACTAAAAAAAAAAAAAACACAATGGGTAAAGGGCGACGAGGACGTCCCACTAAGATATGCCTACTATTAGAACTGAACATCCAGTGGGAACGGTACAGCCATAACTATTATTATTATTATTATTATTATTATTATTATTATTATTATTATTATTATTATTATTATTATTATTATTATTATTATTATTATATCATCATTATTAAAGAATAAAACAAGAAGAGAAACTAGATTGAAGTTTTATAAAACATTGGCAGTTCCTGCATTGCTTTATGGGAGTGAAACTTGGGCAATGACCAAAAAATTACAAAGTAGAATACAAAGCGTAGAAATGAACTTCATTAGAAGGACAAAAGGCTGCACAAGATTGGATCGGATAAAGAATGAAGATATAAGAACAGAGTTAAGTATATATCCATTGAATGATAAAATCAAAGAATATAGAGAGAAATGGTATACACATCTAGAAAGAATGGATGTAACAAGTATTACCAAAAGTAACATTCAACTACAAGCCAAGAGGTTCAAGGAATGTAGGAAGGCCAGTAAAAAGATGGACAGAACAACTGTGCGGCGGAACAGGCAATTTTTGCCTAGCCCGTGAAGTAAAGAAGAAGAAGATTATTATTATTACCAGCTTTATGGATTAAGTCTCATAAGGCTTTTTCCAGTCTCATTCTTTAACACCGTTGATACAATCTTAATTTTGGTCTTCCAATATTTCTTCTATTCTTTGGGCTGTAGTTCAACAGTTTTGGTATTCATTTGCCTGACATTATTTGTAGATGTTGTATCCAATATTGTTGTTATTATTATTGTTATTATTAATACTATAATTTAGGGCTGGAAGAAAACATCAGTAAAACTAAATATGTGGACACACACACAGAAACTCATTTTATCGTGAAATGTCCAGTTAAAACAGCTAGGCTACAGTACGAGAATAAGGGAAAAAAAAGTTAAATTAATTTGAAAATAAGACTCTAACGAGAATATTTGGCCCTATTAAGAATGGGAATCGAGGAGTAAGGATATCCATAATTTGTATATTCACTTAAAATCGTCAGAGTTATTAGATCAAATAGATTGAGATGAGCAGGTTATGTAGATCGAATGGATGATAGAAGAAATTATTTCGACATTTTTATTGCGAACCAGTTGGGAGAAGACCATTAAGAAGGCCTTGGCGTGGGTGGAAGGAAAATAGTATGATGGGAACTGGATATCGAAGTTACGGATTTAAATTTGATGGCGACATTGAACCTATGGATTCCATGCATACGTCATTATGTTCGTTTAGTTAGTATTTTGAGTTGCAATTTGATAAAAAAAGACATAGTAAACATAATAAACCAAATACTGACAAAAAAATTAAATATTTGGTCATTTGGTTATGTCAAGGAATTCCATCTACAAAAAAAATAATTAAAAGATAAATATAGCTTTGAAAATAAAAGAAAATATACATATTTAGGAACATGTTTGACAAGTACCGGTAATAATTGGAATTATACTAAAGTAGAAACTAGAATTAGGATTGGTGCAGCAAATAGAGCACATTTTTACTTGCTTTCACGGCCGGATTTCGTATCATAATGATATATCTTCTGGGCTTGTTGCCGTGATCTCGAGGCGTAAAAATCCCCGATGTTTCGATAGAAGATATCTCAAAGATTGTAATAAGCATATTTTGCCCACCTACCCTTATTGAAGAGCTAGTTGGTTCATAGAAATACTAAATTAAGAATATATAAATCTCTTATAACAGCCACAGTAACATATAGAATAAAACATGGACCCTATGTGTAGACATCAGTAAACGGCTGTCCGATTTTAAACGGTAAATTCTAAGGAAGACAGTGGGTCAAAATTAATGAGTGGAGAATAAGGTCTAATAACGAACTCAAGAAGCTGTATACTGATCTGGATGTAGTCTAAATAATAAAAAATATGATATTAATGTGTATATGACATATGAGTAGAATGAAGGAAAAAAGGTAGGCCTTTATCAAGTTTTTATTAATCAATTACAAGGAAAGAGACCTAAAACCTGATAGTGGATGCGTACAACGATATTAGGAAATATAAAAATCACAAAGTGGGATAGGATTTAAGGAGAGACTACTGGAGGAGGTCAGTGGAGGAGGCAAATGTTCGTACTGGACTGCAGTGTCACTTAGAAAGGGCACCCTCCGAAACCAAAGGGAGACGAACAGAGAAGACTAATGGAGAATGGAGAAGACTAAATAAAAGTGAGTTACACGATCTTTATACGAAACTATATGTTATGAGAACAGCTAAATCTTGTAGATTTCAATGTGTAGGACATGTACCAAGTATGGGGAACGAAAGAATGACATGAGGGAAAGCGCCCAATAAGTAGACCAAGCATGGGATGAGAGAATAGCATTAATCGACATTTGAGAGAAGTAAATTATACAGGGGAGAAAATATTAGCTCAGGATATGATTGTATGGAAAGCTAAAGTCCGCGCAGCTATGAACCTACAGTTCGATAGTGCCAGTGAATTAGTTAGCACCCCCCCCCCGAATGAGATGTATCATATTCGGGAGACGATTCTACAACATTTATTAAAGTATCTGACATTAAATAGAAGTAATATAATTCCAAGGGGAAAGACAGGAAAATCTGGTTTAAGCTGATGATATTGATATAGTAGGTAGAACTGTAAATTCTGCTAAGGAAACCGTTTGGCCCTTTTCTAATTGAGATTTGTAAGAAGAACTTCTAGCTAAAACTCTTCTAGATCCTAAGAGAAATACATCGCAGAAGAATTAAATGTAACAACCATTATCCATTAGACCATTACCTACAGCAATATAGAAAAGATTAGCTTCAGCATGGGAAAAGAATGGAACGTAAGCCTACTAGAATACCTTGACATATGCTTTACTGCATACCCCAAGACCTCACAAGAGATGATTGAAGATCGTAACAGCCCACTGGGCTTAGTACTTGATAGACGATGCTAATGAAGAAGAATAAATTTGGTCTGGCAGTAAAAGAGGGGAAAAGTTAAATTCATGCAGATAACTAAAAGCTCCAATCATACAATTAAGATAATAGGGGATATTATGATTTTGAAATTTTTTAATAATATAAGTGTGCGGACACGATTATATCAAATGATAACAACATGGATAAATATATAAAAAGTAGAATCTCCATGGCTAATAAATGCTATCATAGGTTTTAAAACATTTTTAAACCGCTGCGCTGATTCTAAATTTGTGAACCAAAATAAACTTGTACAAAACTACTAAGGCCTGTCTTAACTTAAGGTTGCGATGCTGGATGCTCTCTAAAGAAAATGAAGACCTATTCAAAATTTTGAAAGGAAAGTTTTAAGAATATATTTGTTCCAGTAAATAAAAATTGAAATTGGGGAATGATGATAATAATGATTGCATTCATTATTCTCTGAAATATACATTGTGAAGTTTATCAAGGTAGCAAGACTGCACTGGTGGACCATATTATTAGTGTTGTACAAGGTTGCGAGTGCTGGATGCTCTCTAAAGAAAATGAAGACCTATTCAAAATTTTGAAAGGAAAGTTTTAAGAATATATTTGTTCCAGTAAATAAAAATTGAAATTGGGGAATGATGATAATAATGAATTGCATTCATTATTCTCTGAAATATACATTGTGAAGTTTATCAAGGTAGCAAGACTGCACTGGTGGACCATATTATTAGTGTTGTACTAAGACAATCCTAAGGAAAAATTACCTTTCCTAAATCTAAAGCTAATAGAAAAATGAACAGACTAAATTGAGATGGTTGGATGGAGTAGAAGAGGATGTTAAGACGTTGGGTGTTACAGGATGGAGAATAAGGAGATAGGACATAAACCCATGCAGAAAAACCTAGCAGCGGCCAGGCCCAAATGGGCTGTAGTATACTACTACTCTATTATTATTATTATTATTATTACTATTATTATTATTATTAAAATGTAAAAATTGAAAAAGTGATAAAATAAATAAGTAAATATACAATGCTACATAATACAATTTGTAAGATTTAAATGTGAGTTATACTGGTTAATTTTACATATTTCACATATTTTAATATTCGTTTGAATTTCTAGAGATTTTAGAAATCTAAGCGGATCCGTGCGTGGCGCAAGCGGTTAGACGCTCGCGAGTTCTGCGTCTTGGTCACTCCTCCAAGTTTCGTAGGGGACAAAACGGAATCTGGACATGCTTTTCTCAAGGTTTTTCCCGTTTTCCCCTGCCACAAATTTCATTCCACCATTTCTCCACATTCATTTCATTCTTTTCGTTCTCATTTATTCATCTGCCCGTGTGACGGTGTGTCAGGGGTGGTCAAAAGGTATCCTTGTATTTCACAGACTTTCAATATAAGGGATTTCATCGCATCTCATCTCTCTATCCGGCCCTAAATCGGACACGAGTTAACAAGTTTTTATTTTCATTTATTCTGAGAATTCTAAATGTGGATCAACTTTAATAAATTCGTTATACGCGGATACGTATATAGCCGCCAAAGTGTGCAAATAGTACTATAGAATAAGATCAAGTACGAACATTAATAAGTTACTAGTTACTAGAAAGAGACAATCTTGTGTATTTTTTCAAGTGAACAAGCCTTGATACAGTAGGAATGCACTATAAAACACTTCCAACGTTGTTATTAGATGTAAGTATGGAATGAGGAAGAAGGAGAGGACGACCAAGAAAGCTATGGAATGACGACTTTAAGAATGGCATTGCAAGTTAGGTATAATTGAAGACATGGAAAAATCGGAAGTTAAGGTTAGAGTACAATGGAAGGCTGTGAAGTCGAGGTCCACGTGCGACTGTAAAGCTGAGAAGAATATAACCTTGAACTAAAGTTAGCACTACGTCTAAGAACTAAAATTGATTTTAGCTAAGTTAAATAAGTTACGATCTTTTTTTTTCGCCTCAATTTTCACTTTAATCTAACAAGGGAAAAAATATTACAAATCAAGCCAATGAATAATATCCTAAAAAAAAAGTACATGTCCATAACGGATATGGATGCAAAGCATAACTAGGTCCTACATAAAAAATAACATAATGCGAAGAATATGGAAAAGATTAAATAACTTAAATAATGAGTGTATTAGTCAATATTTTGATTAGTAAATAAATATAAATATCCTCAACTCGTGTCCAACTCAGGGTCGGGTCGAGATGAACCCCTATATATAGAAGTCTGTGAATGACAAGGATGCCGGCCGACCACGCCTGACGCACCATCACAGGGGCAGATGAACGAAATGAAATGGATGAGTATGAAGAAATGATGGAATGAAATTTTGGCAGGGGAAGATGGGAGAAACCTGCCCAAGCTCCGTTTCGTCCACCACGAAACCCACATGGAGTGACCGAGACTCGATCTCGGGACCACAGCAGTGAGAGGCGAGCGTCTAACCGCTTGCGCCACGGAGCCACCTTCAAGAAATTTATGAAACATCGTTATATTAATATTCTTCACAAAGAATTTAAAACACTAGGTCTTATGGTTTCCAAATATAAAATATAAAAATATGTGACAAATTATTTTACAAAATATTTCTAGTTGCTTTCAACAACGTTTGAAATATATAAACTGTTATTCTATGAATCAATATGGCTGTTGTCAAAAGTAATTTGACTGTTAGTCAAAAGTTTGACTGGTCGAAATCAGGCTGTCAAATTTAATTAATTAAGAAGAGTTGACTCGTGTTGGTGAAACGAAAATTTACTTTTTGGAGGTTCAAAATAAATTTGACCTAGTCAGTTGGTTTGACTAAGGTTGGTGAAATTGGCCATAATTGGTTATAAACATAACAAAGGAAGAAAGTTTATCTTTATTTCGCCATTTTAAATCATTATGTTCAATTTTTTTTAGAATGATTCTTTTACTTTTAGTAGATTACTATTTGATAGTTGAAAATAAATAAATAGGCTTACAGGGCAGTAGTTCTCAACACATGGGTTCCCACACACTGGTGTGACCTGAGGCGTTCGTTCGTTTATACGTAAATTGCCCTGAAAATATACTGTCTGCAAGGCATATTTATGTTTTGACGCTTCCTTTTCGATTTTATTTAGACCTACTTAAAACTTCTAATATTATACATTTTAATCATCGCCTTCATTCAATATTAAGTACAGTAAAGATTAAATTTAAAATAAATTGTGTATCACCTCAACTCATGTCTTCTATTTAGACCGGTTTCGGAACAAATTTTGTTCCATTTTCAGTATTTACACGACCGTTGTTCAGTCATAATTGTTTTGAAATCGATCTAAATAGAGGACAGATTATGAGGTGAGGTGATAAAGAATTTATTTTAAATTTAAATATACTTCATATAATCAATTGAGTTGGTGTTTACTTGATGAAATTCCATATTTATTATATAGTTCATATAGTTAATTTCTAAAAAAAATCAACATTACAGATTGTTGTTTCCTCCACTCGAGCCATGTGAAGCTCAGGCAACTCGACTTCCTTGAACCCAACATAACCAGCTTATGTCCAACCACCAGATCAATTCGGTCAGTAAATTTAGCATGTGCTTTCATCATCTTCATCATGATCTGATTTACAACATATTACTACATCTTCCTGTCGTAGACTGATAGCATGTAAAAATCCTGAAACTTTAAAAAAGAGACCTATGAGCAAAATTTGTCGCTCATTTCACGCCCAGATTTGAATTCCTACTCTAATGACATGATATTTTAAAAGAGTATAATTTTAAAAAGAGTAGTCAATGAATGTTTTTGATTTGAAGAAAATACCCAAATACCATAAAAATAATACATAGGCCTACATAAAACGGTATCAACATTAATAACTAAAATATAAAGTTATAATGTCCACCGCTGTGGTCTAGAGGTAGCGTACTGCCTTGTCACGCAGCGGGCCCGGGTTCGATCCCCGGTCGGGCCAGTTTTTCTGGGTGAGGTTTTTCTCGGGGTTTTTCCTCACCTGTAAGACAAACGTCAGGAAAACTTTAAGGCCCAAACGGTCCCCGAAATCATACGGCCATCATCATTATCATTATCATCTCATCATCATCATCCTTCACCGGTGTAGAAAAACAGGAAGCTACCACACCTACAATTCCCTATTAAAGCTGCAAAGCATTGCATGAAAATGCTATGATTGCAGTGAAAGACTTGCCCTCGGGCAGAATTACTATGGATGGATGGTTATAATAATTCAATAATACAATATTGGTTTTCTACATCAAAAATAGTCTACGCTGTGGTCTCAAAGTAGCGTGCTGCCTTGTCACGCAGCGGGCCCGGGTTCGATTCCCGGTCGGGACAGGCTCCTGGGTGAGGTTCTTTTGGGGTTCTTCCTCACTAGTACGACAAATGTCGGGAAGTTTAAGGCCCTACGGCACCGAAAATCATCCGGCCATCATCATCATCACCCTCGCCCTTAACATTATCGTCATCCTTCATCGGTGTGGAAAGCAACGGGAAGCTACCACACCTATAAATTCCATAATAAAGCTGCAAAGCATAGCATGAAAATGCTATGATTGCAGTGAAAGACCTGCCCTCGGGCAGAATTACTATGGATGGACATCAAATCTATAATTACAAGAAGCGATGGACTGAACACCTGCAACGAACGGATAACAACAGACTTCCGAAGCAGGCTTGGATGTACAAACCACGAGAGAGAAGATATCCTGGCAGACCAAGAAAGCGATGGAGTATTGAGCCGGAACAGGCCATGGAGCCTATATCGTGAAGATGATGATGATGATGGACATAGAAAATAAGGATCCCTTTTAGGACTTCAAAAAAAAAAAAGGAAATATTTCTTTTCATAAGTCTCCAAAATTTATATTTTACATAAACTACTCCTTGAAATTAAACTATCTTAACCTCTAGACTATTAAAATATATTCACTTTAACCAAATAAATCATCCATTAGCAATAGCTTTAACTCTTCTCATTTAAAATACTTTTATCTCAATCATTACCGGATTAACCTCACAGTTATCTATGGCTGTGAAATCTGGACATTAACAAAGGCAGATAGTAAACAAATAGAGGCTGCTGAAATGAAGATGTTGAGAGCAATAGCAGGATACCAAAGGACTGATAAAAAGAAAAACGAAGATATAAGAACAGAACTTAATATATTTAATCTCTGTGAAAGAATAAAATATTATCAAAATACTTACCTTCAGCACGTATTACGAATGAATGAACAGCGCATACCAAGAAGAATGTATAATTATAAACCAAAAGGGAGAAGAATGTTGGGAAGACCATTGAAGAGATGGAAGGACCATTCGACCTATATTGAGATCGGAACAGGCCATTGGGCTTGATCCTTGTCGTTGATGATGATGATGATCTCACAGTCTTTCTGATTTTCAAACGTCTTATTTTTAATCTTCCTCGGAGGACTTGGTATTATTCATCTAAGAAATACTAACTTTGAACGGTAATATGCTGGTACTTTCCATTTCTCTCTCTCTCTCTCTATCTATCTATCTATCTATCTATCTATCTATCTATCTATCTATCTATCTATCTATCTATCTATCTATCTATCTATCTATCTATCTATCTATCTATCTATCTATCTATCTATCTATCTATCTATCTATATGCTGTTTTTGTCTACCTTAGTTTAACCTTCCATTTTAGGTAGTTGTAGTTTTAGCTGTTCCACACTTCCCTGCTCTTACAGGGGCACAATCTATAGAGAGAGAGGACCACATACATACTTCTTAATCATACAAGGGTATGTAGGCCCTCCCCAGATGAGGGATCAGCTGCATGAGGGGGATGACATTCGAGATAACACGAATAGGCCTATTTCAGTATTTACACATGCTAAACAAAGCGAATGTGATTTGGATCATAATGGTGGCCAGAATATCTTCAGGAACTATAAAACCTTAAAGTTTCATGAAATTTATAGATCGGGAAAACCCCATTGAGGAAATTTGTCCCGATCAGTAATCAAAACCGATCCCGGTGTGCCCGAGACAGTGACATTAATCCAATATTACAGCAGTGAACTAGCAATATACTTCTAATTGATGTTTTGTTATGAAGTGTTTACTTTGTATGAGTGTTTGTATTAAGGTCACAATGACAGCTGTAACATTAAGTATAGCACCTGGTGTCGACCCAGTTTATTTTTGAGTCATATGAGAAGGTAACGGCGTTACACACAACTTCCTTAAACTCGTGTTATATTGCACAATGACACTGTACTATCATCTCTACTAAACGGTTCTCTCTTTAAACCATGCTCTGCTGACACAATTCTGCAAACTTACTATCAAATACAAGTGAAACGTGTTCTGAGTCTTCTTCAACCACTGCAAATGCAATATACTTGGAAGGGAGAAAAAAAAAATACAGACCAAATTCACTGAAAAATAAAAGTCAAAACTAATAAACTAAATACAGAATAATATTGATTAAATACAGAATATTATAAGATCTCAATGGCTATTTAACTCATGCCCCAAATGGGAGTCAATGACCAATCACGTTTCAATGAATTTTGTTTTACCCCATCAATGACAATCGTGTTTCACTTCGATATTTATCGAATTCTGTTTGTCAAAATAAAGTAAGCTTCTCCTTTTTTATTATTCTGAACAGGTCAGAGAATTATTTTGCAGTGAATGACTCTCCATCAAATACGTTGAATATAGCACATAATGAACAAATTCCTTCGAATTACACATTTGATAATCGTGTGTTCAATTATTGTGTTTTAAATTAATGATTTTACTGAGCTGTTTCCTAAAAAATAATTAATAACCTATAATATTGGTTATAATATACAGTTTCATGTGTTTCATTTTTTCTCCACTAGGGTGCACTTACAATATTGCGATCCTATTTGGCAATAAATAATATTATCAAGTTGCAGTGATGAATAAATGAAACACAAACAAACATTTCTGATGTTTTCAAACAACGCCGTTTACGTTAAATATATCAATATTTTAAAATAACTATATTTAAATAATGATTTGTGAATAAACAGCTTAATTTTATTCGTTAAATAGTCCTAACAAATGCCATTCTTGATTTCCAAATCCTCTAGATAATTTGGAAATCACTCGTATGATAAACCTTTAGGAATGTTGAACCATATAGAGCATCACTGATATATAGACCTATGCCTATTTCCAAACACCATGTCGCGTCATTTGACTTCGACGGAACTCGATTATTAGGCGCTACAATTCTAATATGGGTGGCGAAATAAGGAAGCACCTTGAAGTAATAATTACAATTATTGTACAGAATATACACACAAAATACACATAACTTATTTGCTGAATGTTCCCTTAACATGAGTTTCTATTCCTTCAAGAGAAAGATAATATTTATTATTATTGTGCAGTGAGAGACACTTATTATCATATAATATATGAGGTGTGTCAGAAATGTAAGATGTATTTTTTTTCAGCTTTAATAAGTATTCTGTGGCGTGTTTTGTTAGAATTCTTGTCTCTCAGTAGACAAGAAAGGATTTATCCTACATTTTTAAAAGGTTCAAGTCACAGAAATCCAACCCCTTGGCCATGAGATTGTAGAGTTGATGACGCCGGGAGATAGAATTTGTCTAGAGATTACTGTAAGCCAGTATTCACAATGGAGGCGGACAAAGAAATATTCAAATTTATTCAAAAGTGTTTTCTCCCTGAGACCCGTGTCAGGAGGAAGGGCAACCATTACGTGAGGCGCTTTTTCAAATTTTTATGACAAAAAACTATTATCTTCCTGAACAAAAGAATAGCTACAGGATGTTATGTGGGTCCAAAGAGGATGTAACATTGAAGACGCCCTGTCTGGTTTCTTGAAGCAGCGGGAGGTTCAAGATTTTTTTTGTACAAAAGCACACAACAAAGAAAACTTACATTTAAAGATAACAATCAGTTCTTATTCCACTTTATGTCGCCTACAATACGCCACTAGATCCAGAGTAGTTAAGGCTCGAATACTGCGATGTCTCATGTGACACGACTGGGGAATGACATAAAGGCAGCGTTAAGTCTTACAGGAAAATCGAAGAAATGCTATTCAGGTGGAGAATAACATGAACCATGATTTGAGAGAGCTGAATTATACAGGGGTCCCGCATCATTGTCAAGCGAAGTGGGGATTTATCTGAAACCCGAAATTAAAAAATCACACTAGGTGTCCCCATGTTTGCTTCGTCGCATGTATCGATACACAATACAATTTAATTAACCCTTAAATTAGGAATTCATCCTATAAATCATCAAAATACATTATAAATATTGATTGTATTTATAACAAGTAATTGTTAGATGTAAGACTATTTTTTTGTATTTTTTAAAACCTGGTTGAGTGGCAGACAAGGCCTTAAGGCCTTAACTTTGCCAGATAAAATAAAGCTATTATTATTATTATTATTATTATTATTATTATTATTATTATTATTATTATTATTATTATTATTATTATTATTATAAGATATATTAATTCCATTTATTCAATATTGTTTTTAATAAAGTGGTAGAAAAATTAAACATCATCATCCAGGGATTAAGCCTGTTGGCTCGTTCCGGTTTCATGAAAGCTAGAATTGTTAAAATTGTTCAGACCATCTTCTGTGTGGGCGACCAACATTTCTCCTTCCGTGCGGTTTATAATTTAGCAATAATTTTGGAAATCTTCCTTCTGGCATTCTATCAATATGTTCTTTCCAGTCGTTCCTATATTTAATTATTCGGTCTGTAAGTTTGAAAATGTTTAGTTCCTTTCTTATATTTTCATTTCTTTTTTTATCCAGCAGAGTATATCCTGCTATATTTATTAAAAATCGCATCTCAGCTGCTTCCAATCTTTGTTCTTGTCTTTTAGTGAAAAAAATTAGACAATAGACATTATTTACAAAATGAAGTAATACGTAATGGAGAAGGGTTATTATTGAGCCAAGAGGTAAAGATTGGATTTGGTGACACTAGGAATACTGAAGGAGTTCTCCATGTGTGAGAACTTAGGTTGCTCGGTTGGTATTCGGTAGAGTCGAGGTTCTTATCTCGGGATTCCACGAGGACTTCGTCGGGCAGAATTAATGTGTAAAGAATGTCTGGTAAAAGTAGTTTATTCTTAACTTTTATACACTGCAAGTAATTGTCTATATGTGAAGTGAATTTATCTAACTCTCGGAACGCAGTGTTTTTGAGAAGTTACTTTGTTTGATCGTATACGAGAAGAAAAAGTGACGAGGAGAAGCCTCTCTCGCCTATAGGTAAATTAGTTACTCCCCACTACCTCGATCACGTGGACCTAAGGTCTGTGCTTAGGCACATATAACGAAACATATAATTGGTTAATGCGCCCTCCTATTTTGATCCCGGGGGTGTTACAAATTTATTATTGGCGATTTACGCCTTCAGAGGTTGGACCTTTTTTTTTTTCCCCGTGCTGGCTTCACGTACAGTCTAGTCACAAACATTAGCTAGGCTTGGGTTTTTTCTTAGGCTTGGGTTTTTTCCTAGTCTTCCGACGCTAGAAACTTGCCATGTTCCCACACTTTTTGCTAACGATGTTTTGTGTCAGGGTAAAACCCCCGCTTGTACATTTAGCTAATGGGTTATGGTTATCACGCTAAATCAGTTAACTGGAGGCTTAGAAGATATCTCTACTCAATCTGTCGAGCAAAGGATCATTGTCATTAGTAAGTTATTATCATGTGTCAGCCACTTCCGTCTTCACAAAAGAAAGGTTTACATTACCTGAGTTGTCAGTATTCTTTAATAACTAATAATTTGATTACATTGATGCTGACTTCTTTGGATCATTTTATACGGCCTTTGCTCTTACATAATCAGGTTCCACTCTCTTCCCTGATCAATTTGAATATAAATATGACCTAAGTCCAGTAACTGCTTCATTTAATGATGTTATAATATCATCTGGTTATTATTGCCGATAGGGATTTATTTAGATTTACACAGGAGGCTGGATGAATGAATTGCCACAAATGCCCTATAAACAAATGGAAAAATCAAGGGATTTTTTTATTTGTTTATAATCCTCTCGCGTAATATAATGCTAGTATCATAGCTATAGTGGCCTTTAAAGAAAAAATGGCTATAATATTTTGGTTAGAGCACGTTAACCCTGAGAGTGTTGCCAGCACGTCAATTATGTTCAGATTGTAAACACTGATATGTATCCCTTTTACCTGGGATCGTTCTTTGAGGTTAAATAGACTCACTTTCTGCAATATAGACATACATAAATATTCATAAAGAAAAAAAAAAGATACACCCTTAATATAAATTTGGTGGCCTACTCAAACCATTCATGCTTATACAATTACCATTCAAAACTATTTAGTTGAATACCAGTATAGCATAAATTGCTTCTTCATGTGTAACTGTTTATTTTCAATTTAATTTACACCTTAATATCTACCTACATTATAATGTGCGTCTACAGCTTGGGAATTCATTTGCGATGAACCAGTTTTGTCTACTTCAAACCATATGTCGAATAATACTTCAGTTTTGCTAAATTTAATTTAAATTGAGTCAATAAGACTTATTTACATGGATCTATATCTTTGCGACCAAAATACTAAAATATCGCGTTTAAGCAGCTGTGCTATCGTTATACAATTATTATTGATAGTATTACCCCCTGATATCATTTTTTTTCCCCATAGGTATTGCATACATACGAATTCATCATGATTATTAATCCATGAAATATTCATGATTCTTAATATTTTATTCTCAACATACTTCGGCCCATTTACTTTGCCAAAGCATAGCTGTCATTACTCAGCCAAACGACGTTATTTTCTTAAGCGTGCAAAATCATTTCCTTCGAATACAGAATCGCATAGTATGTCACATTCGCTTCCACCAGCGACCATGACTCCATCTCATCTCATTATTAACATCGAATACAAATTCGCACAAATTGTCACATTCGCTTCCATCAGCGATCATGACCTCATCTCATCTCATTATTAACATCGAATACAAATTCGCACAAATTGTCACATTCGCTTCCACCAGCGACCATGACTTCATCTCATCTCATTATTAGATAATACGGGATCCCTTGCCCTCAAATATTTTCAACAAAATAGCACGTGTTATACAAACACAGTGACGTGCCGCTTCGGCCCACGTCTACAAATTAAATTCTGTAAATATAATCAACAAATAAATTCCTCACGCTTTATAGGTTCACCCCGCCACTCGGCCTTTCAATTAAGGTGCATTGAGCTTCACCCTGTCTCATTAGCTCCTATGTTTACGCTGTCTGATTGTTATTTTAGACAAAAGAATCATAATCATCATGATATTATTCGTATTCAGATTGTTGTACAAGTTCTTCTTCAATTACCTATATGTATTAAACAATGACAATGGCCTATCTGGGCTCATTTTAACATTTACTGGATTAAGTAGATACTGCAGCTTTCTGCTCGAGCGATTGGGTTAAAACATTTAAAAATATAGATCCATTCTCTATCGATAAGTTCAAATCAACAATTTATTAATCACCCTCAATCTTAGCTGAAAGTGGACATGCATGTGTTATGTATTCACCCTAATTCAATTAATTATATCATATTCATCAATATGGGGGTATTATCATGATTAATATCTAAATTGACATTTCACTTATTTTTTTTCGCAGTCATTTTGCCCTTTCCTCTCGCGATTAGCGTTTTCATCTAGGCCTATTTAATCACTTTATTTAGTGTTATTTATTTTAATTACTGATTATATTTGGTACTTTACCATACAACACTTATTTATTTTTTTTTTCTAATACTTTTCATTTATGTCCTAATCTCAGCTAGTATTGAGTTCGAATCCCGTGAAAACTGGTTCATGCATTTAAGTATAATTTATCAGGTCTTGTTTTTTTTTTTTTTTCTTCGTTTGGGGATTATGTAGAGCTTATATGTTTGTACCTTTTGTATGTTATATCAAAATTTTGTCGGTATATAACCACTTCCTTACCTGGGTACTGCATAATTTCAGCGTTTACATTGACCTTTATCTCATACCTAAAATCACAGTAGTGTCTACCTGTGCACACAATACAATATAGTACAATGCAAGACATACACACATACGTAATATATCCATTCCGTTGTCATTCTTACGTGTAAAAATCTCTCCCTCCTATTTTTCGAGTGTCATTTTCACTGTCCGTCTATCTACCCTTAATACTATTAGTGTCTAATTTCACAGTCTGTTAACTCGCAAAGGCCTCCTGTACTATTATTATATACATGTTTTGCGATACTACGCCCACACGCAAACAAACTCTGAACACTCGCATGGTAATTTATCGGGTCTTTACAGCCTCAATCTTATCCTTAGATTCACATATGATGACTAGACTTTTGTCAAAATTTTTCAAATGATTCTTACTCCTATCATCTAGGTTAGTATGCGCCACAGAATTACTAGCGATCTCTGGGTTCCCTAGTATCTCTGTACGTGCATATGTTTTGTGATTAGCCGTCGTCCAAGAAACACTCTCCGACGCGTATGATTCATTTTCGGGGTTCCTATCCTTTTAACCTCTACTATTTATGTTCTTTGTGATGACACTTATTTCATCATTTAGTTTGCTAATTTCGTTAGTCACTTTCTGTTCTATATTAGTGCCTAACTCATTAAATCTAGGCTCTACTATCATTTCAATCAATTCAGAGCGTTTATCCTGCTCTGCAATTTTCTGAGCTACTTGGGGCTTTAGTGTTTCTTGTTCGTGGGCTGGCTTTTGTACAAATAGACACATATAATTTACCCTTTTGTCCGAGTTCTCTACACTACAGAGCACATTCTTGTCGACTCGTTTTATTTCCCCTTGTAATTCCTCCTGTTTCTCCCCTAAGTTAGTTTGTAACGTTATTATACTATTGTTCATCTCTGTTCTCATTTGACTTATTACCCTGTTTTCTGTTTTCTCTGAGTCTTTAATAAGTTTTTGTTCCATTTTATTTATCTTTAGTTCTACACACGCTGACGATTCATTTATTTTCGCTTCTAGCATCTCTCTATCTTTTCTCATCTCATCCCTTAATGTTTCTTTCAACGTAAATACATCCTTTTCCCTGCTTATCTCCATCTGTCCTCTCCAAGTTTCAAATTCCCGTTTCATATTCCTCTGCATTGCCTCTAAATCCATTTTCCTATTTCTATCCATCGTCTCTAAATCCATTTTCCTACTTCTATCCATCTCCTCTATTCTCGACATTAGCATTTCCATGTATTTCATGGTGTCGGTGCTTGGATTTCCCTTGTCCTCTACTTCCCCTCTAGCTTCTACTCTTGCGTTGTTTTCACTATTTTCCCCTGTGCTCTGCTCTAAGTTCTCTCTGCCATCTTCGTTATCCTCTCCCATCCTTGCGATTTCGTTCTCTCCTTCAATCAGTTGCCCACAAGCCTTCTCCCTAATCTCTTCGTGTTTCCTATCCATTTTTTTTTTTATCTTTATTTGCCTGCCTCTTTCTATTCGTACTTCTTAACAACATAAATACACACAGATATATTCTCCGTTAAATCACTGTAATATTTTGATTTCTTATATAGGTAAAAAGTAAAAAAAATGCTTATTCTGTTGTTGTGTCACTTACTGCTTCCTTCCTTCAGTTGCTGTCTGTCTGCTTGTTGCCATCATCTTCTCTGTCCTGGTTGCCTCGTGGTCGTGGGACTTAGTCGTTCTGCCGTTGATTTCTATTCGTGTGTTACTTTACGACCTATTCTGCCCGCACGTTAGGGAGCCAATATGGAGAGGGGGTTATTATTGAGCCAAGAGGTAAAGATTGGATTTGGTGACACTAGGAATACTGAAGGAGTTCTCCATGTGTGAGAACTTAGGTTGCTCGGTTGGTATTCGGTAGAGTCGAGGTTCTTATCTCGGGATTCCACGAGGACTTCGTCGGGCAGAATTAATGTGTAAAGAATGTCTGGTAAAAGTAGTTTATTCTTAACTTTTATACACTGCAAGTAATTGTCTATATGTGAAGTGAATTTATCTAACTCTCGGAACGCAGTGTTTTTTGAGAAGTAACTTTGTTTGATCGTATACGAGAAGAAAAAGTGACGAGGAGAAGCCTCTCTCGCCTATAGGTAAATTAGTTATACTCCCACTACCTCGATCACGTGGACCTAAGGTCTGTGCTTAGGCACATATAACGAAACATATAATTGGTTAATGCGCCCTCCTATTTTGATCCCGGGGGTGTTACAAATTTATTATTGGCGATTTACGCCTTCAGAGGTTGGACCTTTTTTTCCCCGTGCTGGCTTCACGTACAGTCTAGTCACAAACATTAGCTAGGCTTGGGTTTTTTCTTAGGCTTGGGTTTTTTCCTAGTCTTCCGACGCTAGAAACTTGCCATGTTCCCACACTTTTTGCTAACGATGTTTGTGTCAGGGTAAAACCCCCGCTTGCACATTTAGCTAATGAGTTATGGTTATCACGCTAAATCAGTTAACTGGAGGCTTAGAAGATATTTCTACTCAATCTGTCTAGCAAAGGATTATTGTCATTAGTAAGTTATTATCATGTGTCAGCCACGTTCCGTCTTCACAAAAGAAAGGGTTACATTACCTGAGTTGTCTGCCTTCTTTAATAACTAATAATTTGATTACATTGATGCTGACTTCTTTGGATCATTTTATATGGCCTTTGCTCCTACATAATCAGGTTCTACTCGCTTTCCTGATCAATTTGAATATAAATATGACCTAAGTCCAGTAACTGCTTCATTTAATGTTGTTATAATTTCATCTGATTATTATTGCCGATAGGGATTTATTTAGATTTACACAGGATGCTGTATGAATGGATTGCCACAGTAAATACAATATGCGCTTATCGAAAAAAAAAGGCTGAAGTAATGGCTTTCGAATGATTAAACATCAAAATAATGAACAAAATAATGAACAATAACAATATAATTATGCGAAGGATATATATGCAGATTAACAGGTAGCGAAATTAAGTTCATGAGAAGAACAGCTGGATACACAAAGTTAGACAAAAAAAAAAACATAGATACCATTCAAGAACTTCAAATCACTTCGGTTATGGACCACATAACTACATGTAACTACATATAGAAATAATTGGCTACAGCACCTTCAGCGTATGGATCAATCCCTCGTCAGATTTTGAATTATCATCCCCGAGGAAGAAGATCTTTGGGAAGGCCACTCAAAAATGGCAAGAGACCGTAACGGGCCACCAGGTCTAATACATGGAAGTAAGATGATGATGATAGAACAAGTAAACAATTTCAACTACTTAGGGTTTAACGTGTATTACTACTAAAAGAATGATACCAACTTAAAATTAAACAAATTTTATAATGTGTGTGGAACAATAAGAATTCTAAAAAATAAAACATTGCACAATTATAATTCTATAAAACCATGACAGTACCTATGTTAACATATGCTTATGAAAAGTGGACACTTCATAAATCAGACGAAAGGAAAATAGAAGTAGCTGAAATGAAATTCTTACGCTAAGTAGCAGGCTATACATTGTTAGATAAGAAATATCCATCCATCCATCCATCCATCCATCCATCCATCCATAGTAATTCTGCCCGAAGGCAGGTCCTACACTGCAATCATAGCATTTTCATGCTATGCTTGCAGCTTTACTAGGGAATCGTAGGTGTGGTAGCTTCCCGTTGCTTTCCACACCGATGAAGGATGATGATGGCCATATGATTTCGGGGACCGTTTGGGCCTTAAAGATTTCCTGACATTTGTCTTACAGGCGAGGAAAAACCCCGATAGAAACCTCACCCAGAAAAACTGCCCCAACCGGGGATCGAACCCAGGCCCGCTGCATGACAAGGCAGCACGCTACCTCAAGACCACAGCGGTGGACATAAGAAATATAATGAAAAAAAAATTAGAACCGAATTAAAGATCTACAGTGTTATACATAAAATTCAAGAACTAACTGGCTCCAATATATAGAAAGAATGACACGCAATAAACTCCCACAAATTTTGCTTCACTACCAACCCAAAGGAAGAAGAATATTGGGCGCCCCATAACTAGAAGGTGGGATACGGTCTCTTGACCGTGGAAACCGGTCAATGGCCTAATACCATGACGTAAAAGAATAAATTATTTAAAGTTGTGTCAAAATATACAACGGTATTCACGTGTCCGCTGGTTTGGACATGTGAATAGAATGCAAGAAGACAAACTTGTAAAAGAATATACAAATGGAAACCAATATGCACCAGAACAGCTAGACGCCCAAAAAACAGATGGCTGGATATAATAAAATATATAACAAAAATTAAAATAAAAAAATTGGCCAGTCTGTATCCAGAATAGATACAATTAAAAATATTACTTTTCATGATTTAAAAAAGATTGTACGAAAAATATCATATACCAAATAATTATATCCTATCTTTCTTTCGTTGGAGACATATGTAAACAAGAAGCCGAAAACTTATGTTATCTTTATTTTTCTAAATGAAAAAAAAACATATATAGATGTTCCTGTATTTGAAGTATATGTGATTCCGTCTAAAATAGAAATAGATATGGTAGATATTCCTTCTTTAACTCAAAACTGAATGGAGGAAAATAGTTAAGAAGGCCAAAACTTCAATTGAAGTTGTAGTCGCCTACTAGAAGAAGAATAACTTACGTTATGGTAGGTTTGTTTTCTCTGCAGTCCGACATGTTTAAATAAGTTAGCACAAAAAAAACTGAGTTTCTCAAATTTAACAAAAAAAAAAAAGGATGTATTCCGTAAACCAGCGAAATCTCAAAATAACTTCGATTTGCTAAAGGAATTCGCTTAGTTTGCAAAGTTTCTGCTTGACGAACTTTTTCGATAAGAACTTCAACTACTGTTCTAAATCTAGTCTGTTTTCATTCAGTCAATTTTGTATTATCTGCATTAATATTATAGGCTACTATAAAAAACATCAGACTGGGAAATTTTTAAATATGTAACGTTATTATTTTATGTCTACCGGTATCATATGAACTGGTCCAGTCAGATTCTAGTGCCACACAGACGATCACTACGTGCTGCCCGCGGTAAAATATTCCAGAATTTGTATCCTCAAGGCGAAAAGGGAGTTTCCACTTGACATTAGCGGTCGGGTATTTTAAATAGCGGAATTATTGATTTTTTTTCACAACTATTAAGTTTCACAACTAACTCATCAAACCAGGACCGGTTCACAACTACTTTCTTCTACAAAACTAATTCACTTTCTTATTTTTCTAATCATAAGTCGCAATACATAGAGCGATCGGACCCTTAGGACATTAAAAGGCTCCCATCTTTGCAGACAATCGGCACGATATACCAGAGTTGTTAGTTCTACATGACGGCCGCCTTTACTCTAGGACCTGCTTCCTGTACTCGTTAGAGGCTGAGTCCATGGTACTGCCAGAAGATTTAGGTCAGGTAAAAAAAAAAAAGACCACATCAGAAATCGAACCCGCGACAATCCAGCTTGTAGTGTATGGCTTTTACAAAATACGCTACGAAGTGGCACCTACATTTTATTATAAATGTATATATTATTTCTTTAAAAAATATGGTGCAAATATTTAAAACCTGACATCTTCATTAGAGAAGAATGTAAAATACCTATTAAAATCAGAAAACGAAAAAAATCAGAAAATTACAATTACATTTAATAATAATGAAATCTATATATTAATACGTGAAGAAAAAACGTTGTACCCCTTTTTAAGCACATTGCACGCACGGAGGAGTGTGATATTTGGCATAATTAAAGTTCATATAGAGAAGGAGTGCAGATAAATAAGATTTATATATAATATGTTACAAATACATTAAATTAAACAAAATAAAATAAATTGTCTCTAAGGAATTTATGTGTATTTCTCGTTCATTTGTGTACACATTCATTTATTTACGTTCATATTGAAAGTGCATTGTTGTAAAAAGAAAATTTTGCAGCAGCAATGTGAATTGACTTACTGTCGCGTATTTATTGTTAGTGGTTTAAAAAAGTGAGGAGACCTACATTTTGTCATTTAAATTAAACCCTCTCTAATCTTGGTTTCAGTAATTTCATTACATAATATGTAGCCTATATATATATATATATATATATATATATATATATATATATATATATATATCCATCCATAGTAATTCTGCCCGAAGGCAAGTCCTTCACTGCAATCATAGCATTTTCATGCTATGCTTGTAGCTTTACTAGGGAATTGTAGGTGTGGTAGCTTCCCGTTGCTTTCCACACCGGTGAAGGATGATGATGATAATGATAAGGATGATGATGATGATGGCCATATGATTTCGGGGACCGTTTGGGCCTTAAAGTTTTCCTGACATTTGTCTTACAGGCGAGGAAAAAAACCGACAAAAAACCTCACCCAGAAAAACTGTCCTGACCGGGATCGAACCTGTGCCCGCTGCGTGACAAGGCAGCACGCTACCTCTAGACCACAGCGTTGGACAAAAATATAAATGTAAAATGCATAATAAAGAGTTCATATAATTAGGAGGAAAAGTAATATATATATGATATATACGGTTCTTTTATGAGCCTGAAAATCTTAAATCTTTAGACTCGGGACCCACAGCTTAAAGTCCCTACCACAGGACTTATCCCTTGGATTTTTTCATTCAAGAGATCCATCGACCCCCGGCCGGGTTTAAACCTGCAATAGTTTAATATTAAAAAAATAATTATATATATATATATATATATATATATATATGACATTGTAAAGTAAATTTATGGTGAATTTGTTATATAAAATATTTAAAAAATAACACAAAAAATCAGCAAAGGTGGAAAGGAGATTGTGGACAGAATGGGACAAAAGAAGCAAACAGGGCTAACAAATTAAAAAAAAAAAAGCTGATAGAAGTTGTCTCCATTTTCAATTTCAGACATCTCAATCATTAGGTTATTTCAGAAAGTTATAATTTGTCAAAAAATAAATAAAATAAAGCGTTCACCTAAAAATCCTTAGATTAGTAGTAACATAAATCATATGTAGGTTACCAAAACTGTGAAAAGGACTTTTTATAACATTAAATAATTAAATTTTAGTTAGCGTTCTAATGAAATAAATATTGTTGACATGAACTATGTTCATACAAAGAAATACATTATATAATGGAAATGGACAACTAATGACAAATGAGGGAAATTTTGAAGAAGTGGCTGAATTCAAATACCAAGGAACAATAATTACAAACAGAAATGTGATGCACAAAGAAATTAAACATAGGCTCAATTCTGGAAATGCATGCTATTATGCATTACAGAGACTCTTGACGTTTCAGCTCCTTTAAAAAAAACGTTAAATTGAAAATATATAAAACTGTTATTCTCGCAGTTATATTATATGAATGTTAAACATGGACTATTACTTTAAGGGAGGAAATAAGATTACGAGTAGTTGAGAATAAAGTTCTCAGGAAAAATCTTGGACCAAAGAGAGATGAACAGGCAAGTTAATGGAGAAAAATACATAATAGTGAGCTACATGGTGTGTATAATAATAACAGTTAAGTCTCGTAGACTGCGATGGGCAGAATGAGGCACGAATGGGGAATGAAAGAGGTGCATGGAAACTTATTGTAGGAAAACCAGAGGGAAAACGTCCAGTTGGTAGACCAAGAAGTTTTATCCATTATTTGAGGGAAGTGGATTATGTAGGGGATGATTGGAAAACACTAGCTCAGGATAGAGATGTATGGAGAGCTTATGAACCTACGGGTTCGATGTTGTCAGTGAGTTAGTTATGAACTAATGACTTAATTACATAATTTAAATTGTACCTAGAGCTTGTTTGGTTTATACTGAATTAAATTTGTTGGCATTTATATAATACCGTAATGTATGAAATAAGTCGTAATAATAAATAAATTAACCCATTCGCCTTAAAAGATGAGGTAGACTCGCCGGCTGTTAAATGGCCTTCAACTCACAAGACGAGGTACACTCGCTTTACTCTGCTGTTATATATTTTGCAACATTTTATACATCCCTTGGCAGAGTAATCTTTTGTTAATATTTATGAACAGTAGAGGAATGTGTTTTGGTCTTCACCTTATTGTGATCTCAAATACCATTATCTTTTGTTTGTTTTGAATGTCTTAAAATAGACAATATAATTTACGGTAACTTAAATCCGGTTTCTGGGAAAATTAATTGAGAATTTAAACCTGAAGCGAATGGGTTAAGTAATGTTTTCAGTAATCCTATGTCTTACAAACATTCTCACAGTCGGAATAAATTGTTTCCGCTTTACCTTGACCATCTTCATGTTACATAACGAGAAGCAGAATGCGTATCGTCCTTCTTACAGCTTCCTTATGTGCCTTTATAGGATGCAAGTAATACAAGTTTGCAGACTTTATGTAAGAATTCCTTGGAATAAATGTTATCATTTGCTAAGATTATCTAACGAATGAAATGAAGCTATTTACTCACAAATCATTGTTTAACTATAGTTATTTTAAAATATTTATGTACTTAATGTAAACGGCGATGTTTGAAAACAAATGAGAAATGTGAGGTTATGTTCATTCACTACTGCTTGATCATATTATTTATTGCCAAATAAGATCGCAATATTGTAAGAGTGCACCCAAGTGGAAAAATACTGAAACACATCAAACTATATATCATAATCAACATTACGGGTTATTCATTTATTTTTTTAGTAAACAACTCAGTAAAATCAAGGAATATTTGCATTATTTGCTATATTCAATGTATTTGTTGGAGAAAAATAATGCTTTGACCTGTTCAGAACATTAAAAAGGAGGAGCTTTCTTTATCACAAAAGCAGGAGCTGATAAAGAGAAATCGATGAAGAGCGAGGTTAAACACGACTGTAAAGCTCTAGTGGATACTATGAAGTGGATTGATGAAGTCAAAAAAGACTTAAAATTGGCAGGAATTACTAAAGAAGATATCCCAAACAGAGATATATTTAGAATTAAGGTGAATAAGTGGCAAGTTGACCAAGAGGACAAACCGAAGAAAAAACTGGAACAACTTGGACAGATGTGAGAAAACAAGCTCATAGCAAAAGAATTAAAGAAATTTGGGCTCAAAGGAAACGCCTCTAAGTACTTTTCGTAGTCCTACATGGGCTCATCCTCAATTTAAAAAAAAAAAAAAATAATAATAATACATTTATTATGGTTATTATTATGATTGTTATTATTATGATTGTTATTATTATGATTATTATTATTATGATTATTATTATTATGATTGTTGTTATTATTATACTATTGTTGTTATTCATTATGATTGTTGTTATTATTATGATTGTTGTTTGGTTTTGTTCTGCTTGTTGGTGTTCTTGTTCTGCTTGTTGTTGTTCTTGTTCTTCTTGTTCTTCTTCTTGTTGTTCTTCTTATTGTTATTATTTCTTCTTCTTGTTGTTGCTTCTTGTTATTCTTCTTCTATGTTCTTCTTCTTGTTCTTCCCTTCTTGTTCTTCTTCTTCTTGTTCTTGCTTCTTCTTGTTCTTCTTCTTGTTCTTCTTCTTCTTCTTCTCTTTCTTCTTCTTCTTTGCCTCCTCTGCTCCCTGGGGTTGCGCCCCTCCCTTTGCCCCCCCGCCCCTTTTCCCTCTCGCCTGTGGCGTCTCCCTTGTCGCTCGCTTTCCTCTTCCCGCTCCCCTCTTCGCGGCTGTGCCGCCTTTGCGTTCTCTTGGGCGTCCCCGTCGCTCCCCGCGTCCTACCCCCTCACGTTGCTATTACAGACCCCGACTCGCCTGCCGTCGACCCCTAACCCGCACTGCTGATACTGGAGTTCTTCTGGACGAGACATATAACCAGAAAAAAAAGTACTGTCATATATGGAGCTGAAGTTCGGAAATTCAACAAAAACTTAGAACAAAAACTTATGTCGATGGAAATGGATTTCTTGATGAGAGCAGCAAGATGTTCAAAATTAGAAAAAAATAAATACAGTCATACCAGAAAAAAATGAATATTAGATATTAAATAGTAGATTATATAACATACAAACAATTAAATTGGTATGGGCATGTACGACGAATGCAAGAAGAAAGATTACCCAGAAAAAAAACACTGCAATGATGTCCACCTGGAAGAAGGAAAGAAAGACCTCGAAACTCGTGGCTGGAAGAAATAAAAACTGGAATGAGAACAAGAGGACTGGAGGACATGGAGTGGATAGATCGAACGAGTGAAGAAGGAAAATAAAACTTTAGGCACAGAAAGATGTGTAAACATTGAAAATATGTAGGCCTATATAAATAAATAAATATTATTATTATTATTATTATTATTATTATTATTATTATTATTATTATTATTATTGTCCACCGCTGTGGTTTCGAGGTAGCGCGCTGCCTTGTCACGCAGCGGGCCCGGGTTCGATTGCCGGTCGGGACAGGCTACTGGGTGAGGTTTTTTCGAGGTTTTCCTCACCTATAAGACAAATGTCAGGAAGCTTAGCGCCCAACGGTCCCCGAAAATCATCCGGCCATCATCATCATCCTTTACCGGAGTGGAAAGCAACGGGAAGCTACCACACCTATAATTCCCTAGTAAAGCTGCAAAACATAGCATGAAAATGCTATGATTGCAGTGAAAGACCTGCCCTCGGGCAGAATTACTATCGATGGATTATTATTATTATTATTATTATTATTATTTTATTATTATTATTATTATTATTATTATTATTATTATTATTATTATTATTATTATTATCCACTTAATGAGAATCTCAAAGTGTAAAAACACAAGTATAATGGATTTGAATTAGACTTATTTAAACAAAATGTTCTATATTTGTTTTCAACCGGAAGAGCATAAATCTGCAGTAGTACGTTTGGTGTAAATATGCGCATTATTAAATAGGGGTGTCGTTTGTATGGTTGACAAATCCGCTTAACTATTGGGTATTGTATTGTCATGACTGTGGGTGAAATGAACATGCAGGAATGCAATTTTCCTTGGCCTCGTTTCAACGCTTCAACCCGCGACGCGGTCTCCTGGATGTACTACACACAATAATTGTACGATAAAACTCTTCTCTAAGTTTTTTAAACTTATGTCACATATGAATATCAACTTAAAATAAACTATTAATTCGCACAAATACATTCTATTACAATTGTTATAAGTCCCTTCACTCATATCACTTTCAATATCAGATCATCATCAGAGATAATAATAATAATAATAATAATAATAATAATAATAATAATAATAATAATAATAATAATAATAATAACAGATAGATCATCGGTTGATTAATGTCTTTGACATCGTCCGATTCCTAATAGCCAATTTTGTCAGTCCATTCAATCTCCTGGTTTTAGATGTTTCTCTTTTACATACAAATAATATTCCCTGACTCCAGGAGATTTTAGGTCTTCCTTTGCCTCGTCTTCCCTTAGGTTCCCATTCCAAAATACATTTTGGTGGCCGATCCTCTTCCATTCGCTGGACATGTCCGCACCATCTCAATTGCTGAGTTTTAATATAATCTAAAATAGTGTCTTCAATCTTAATTTTCTCCCTTATAACTGAGTTCCTAATTTTTCCCCCTTTTTGAAATTCTTGCTGCCCTTCGTATAAAATCCTTTCCCGTTGACAAAATATACTTATTTGTTTTTGTTGTTAATGGAAATAATGTTAATAATTATAATTAAAATAATAATCCCACAGCGCTAGCTCTCGTGGTAATATTCCTGATTTTGGGGGCCCCGAGTTCGATATCCGGCGAAATTCAAAATTTTAATTAAAAAATAAACACGTTTTGGGGCTAGAGGGAAGGGGATGTGCAATTTTTAAATGTATAATTGTGCGCCAGATGCCTGGACTAAATTATATAATAATAATAATAATTTTGGGAATTAAAACTAATGCAGATAGAATTCAGCATACTGCAATGACAGAGGATACATGAGGGTATATCTGCAATATCAAAATTAAATGGAGTTTCATGTGATCAGAATAGAATGTATATGTAAAACGAAAACAGACTTTTTATTACAATAATGAGTAAGCCTACAACGGCATACGGTGTAGAAACATGGAAATTTAAATCGTTAATAGGCCCAAATTACATTCTGCGGAAATGGATTTGGATTTTCTGGAAGAGATGCAACAGTAAACAGTGTAATTAAACAAAAGATGAATTTTCAAACTTCAATTGCGGATTTCCAATATAAACCCGGACCGGTCTCACGGGGTTTCACCCGTCAGGCAGCGCTCTCTCCTCGTCCGCAATTCACTCTGCCAGCCGCTCGTCCTTGAACTAGTCAGTTTACTATCGTTTGACAAGATGAGACGTCAGCTGACATTACAGCAGCGCATTTATGTGTGTAAATGTTATTATAAATACGAATCAGCTCGTCGCGTTCGCGAGGAATTTATTCAGAACTTCCCTGGACAATTACCTCCTTCCAGATCGACAATCCACGATCTTGTGACTAAATTTGAGACCACTGGTTCAGTACAAAATAAGAAACACTCGCTCCCCAGATCTAACAGTGTGTGATTTTTATTTGTGGGGTAGCCTGAAAGACAAAGTGTACAAAACAAATCCGCACACATTGGAAGAACTGAAGAACAACATAAGAAATGAAATCAGAAACTTGACAGTGCCCGAACTACAGCGTGTCAATCTAAATGTATTTACTCAGTATAATGCCTGTTTAACTGCGGGAGGACAACATTTCCAGCATTTTCTATAAGGTAAGAAACAGTTCAAGGACGGGTGGCAGGCAGGGTGAATTGCGGGAGGAAGAGGCAGCACTGCGTGCCGGGTGAAAATCCGTAAGGCCGGTCCGGTTTTATATTGGAAGCCCGTTAAAAAATAATTAAAGTGGCATGGTTATGTAGAAAAGAATGACAGAAGACAAAGAAAAATACTACAATGGATGCCACATGGCAAAAAAAAGAAGAAGAAAAAAGAAGAGGACGACCAAAATTAATTGTGAATTGTTTGTGATTAAAATAGGACGAGGGAAGAAGTATTGGGCAACGGAGATTGGAATGACAGACAGATGAGGAGAATGACAGTACATTAATTGGGCGCAGGAAGACGTTATTAAACATTGTGAAACGTATTAATTAAATAATAATAAGTAACTGTTATCTTCCTGCCAAGCATTAGACCTGGTGGTCTATAATAACCTCATGCCATCTTCTATGTGGTCATCCTAATGATTTTTTTCCTTTGGAATGGTAATTTAAAATGTAACTATGGAGGCGGTTGGATCAGCGCGTTAAAAGTGTTACCAATTATTCTTGTATGTAGGTACTTGGTCCACAACAGAACAGATTTGAGGTTCTTATAGAATGCTCGCATTTTCATAAGTAATGCCACGAGTGATTTCCAATTAATCTAGAGGATTTGGTAATCAAGAGTGGCATTTGTTAGAACTATTTAACAAATAAAATTAAGCTGTTTAGTCACAAATCATTATTTAAATATAGCTATTTTAAGATATTTATATATTTAATGTAAACGGCGATGTTTGAAAACAAATGAGAAATGTTTGCTTATGTTTCATTTGTTCATCACTGCAACTTGATCATACTATGTATTGCCAAATAGGATCGCAATACTGTAACCATACACCCTTTTTTTTTTTTTTTTTTAGTGATCCCACAACAGGCCTCAGGAGGCCCTTGGGGTAGTAGGAGGTTAAGGCTCCCACGTTTTCTAGACAATCGGCACTTTATGTCAGCCGGGTTGTCAGCCCTGCGTGACGGCCGCCTTTACCCCCAGAACAAGCGTCTGGTACTCATTTCCGTTAGAGGCTGAGTCGACCCCAGGGCCATAATGCCGCCAGAAGGTTTGGGTCAGTTTAAAAATCCTGACCCCAACGGGACTTGAACCCTGGACCTTCCGGCTTGTAGCGCAGTGCCTTAACCACTACGCTACGGCGTGCCCCCACCATACACCCTAGTGGAGAAAAAATGAAACTCATCAAACAGTATATTATAACCCACATTATAGGTTATTAAATATTTTTTTAGGAAACAACTCAGTAAAATCAGTATTTAAAACACAATTATTGAACACACAATTATCATATGTGTACCCTTCAACTCAATGGTATTAATAAACTGTTAGTTTATGCTGACCTGGCAGATAGCGAGGAGATACATACTAATGACCAACACGCACACACTACTGAATAACACTAAGGAATTAGGACTGGAAGTAAATATCATTAAAACTAAATATATGGTCACACGTAGAAATACATTAAATAATGGAAATGGACAGCTAATGATAAATGAGGGAAATTTTGAGGAAGTGGCTGAATTCAAAAACTTAGGATCAATAATCACAAATAGGAATGAGATGCACAAGGAAATTAAACATAGGCTCAATTCTGGAAATGCATGCTATTATGTATTACAGAGACTTTTGATGTCCCAACTCCTTTCAAAAAACGTTAAACTGAAAATATATAAAACTATTATTCTACCAGTTATATTACGAGGGTCATACTGAAAGTCATGAGCAACATTTTTTAAACAATCATAATATTTATTTTAGACAAATCAAGTACACCATGTTAATCTACAGACCTTTGTGCTACTTTTCAACATAGTCTCCATTTCATTGCACACATTTTGTCCAGCGTTCTACAAGCTTGAAAATTCCCTTATGATAGAAGTCCGTTCCAGCTGCTCGAAGACACTGACGCACTGCTTTCCGAATATCCTCCAGCGTCTCGTAGCGTTGGCCTCTTATCTGTTCCTTCACAAAACCGAAAAGATGGTAGTCGGAGGGTGCCAAATCGGGACTATAGGGAGGATGTGTCAGAGTTTCCCACCTAAATGTCCTGATCTTCTCCACAGTGGCACGAACAGTGTGAGGACGCGCGTTGTCGTGTTGCAGAATGATTTTCCTTCCAGGGAGTTTGTCGTGCAATGCACGACGGAGCTTCACAAGTGTCTGGATATAGCGGGCAGCATTTATGGTTTGTCCAGGTTCAAGAAATTCAACCAGAATGCAACCTTGCGCATCCCAGAAGATGCTGCCCATAACTTTCCCAACAGATTGCACTGTCTTCGCTTTTTTCTTTGATGGCGAATTCAAGTGGTGCCATTCCATACTCTGGCGTTTTGTTTCAGGCTCGTAGCGATGAAACCAGCTTTCGTCACCTGTCACAATACTCGTCAAAAAATCATCACCTTCATTTCGAAATCTCTGAAGAAGGTTATGGGTGATGGTTCTTCTCTGAAATTTGTGGTCTTCACTCAATAAACGTGGAACCCCACGGGCACTAACTTTTCGGTAACCTAAGCTGTGAATCATTTCTTGCACTGCACTGTGTCCTACTGCAAGTTTTGTAGCGATTTCATTCACTGTGATACGCCTGTCGTCTCTAATGAGCGCATCAACTCTTTCCTTGTTGCAATCCGTGGAGGCAGAGCGTGGGCGACTGCTACGAGGCTCATCTTTGATACTCGTGTTCCCATCTTTAAAATGTTTCACCCATCTCCTAACACTGCTGGCACCCATGCAGGCATCTCCGTAAGCACATTGAAATCTTTGGTGATTGTCAACAGCAGATTGTTCCTCTTTGACAAGGAATTCAATGAGAGCGCGCTGTCGAAATGAAACATTGATGTCTGCCATTTTGGAAACACTGCTTGTGGTCACATGATAGAAGCTATGACGCCACAAAACGACAATGTTGTGGTATAAAGTCTGTAGATTACGATCCTGCAGTTGTTTTTGTTACATTGTTGAAATTTGAATTTTAAGAATGGGTTGCTCACGACTTTCAGTATGACGCTCGTATATGGATGCGAAACATCGACACTTACTTTAAGGGAGAAAAGGAGATTACGAGTATTTGAGAATAAAGTACAGTACTTAGGAAAATTGTTGGACCAAAGAGAGATGAAAAGACAGGTGAGTGGAGAAGACTACATAACAATGAACTACATGATCTTTATAGGAAGCCAAATATAATAAGAACAGTTAAGTCTCGTAGACTACGACTGAAAGGACATGTGGCACGTATGGGGAATGAAAGACGTGCATGGAAGCTTCTTGTAGGAAAACCTGAGGGAAAACGCCCAGTTGGTAGACCAAGAATGAGGTGGGAGAATAACATTAACTATGATTTGGGGGAAGTAGATTATACAGGGAATGATTGGAAAGCATTAGCTCAGGATAGGGATGTATGGAGAGCTTATGTCCGCGCGGCCATGAACCTATGGGTTCATGGTGAGTAAGTGAGTAAGTAAGTGAGTAAGTAAGTACATCGAAGGAATCTGCTATTATTTGATATATTCAAGGTGTTTGTTAGAGATCGATACTTTTAAAATTCATGACGAAACACCGTTGAGGTCACTATGTAATATTTATAATATAAGAATAGAGTATCTGAGATCTCAGTCTTCCTCACATTGGATGTAGGGTGTGGACTACTTTCCAAGCTTAATGCTTCGAATGTAGTCCACACCCTACATCCAATGTTGAGGAGGGTCTCAGGTACTCTATTTTTATATTATAAATATTTGTTAGAGAGTCAGTTACTGCAAAATAAAGCTCAGATCTGTTCAGAATATTAGAAGAAGCTTTCTTTATTTTGGTAATCAAAATTCTATAAATATCGAGGTGAAACACGACTGTGATTGGTTGTAAAACAAAATTCATTGAAACATGATTGGTCATTGACTCCCATTTGGGGCACAAGTTAAGTAGTCTTGTGTCCCCAGTTGTTCAACTCCTCATCTTCATTTCACCAGCTATGATTCTCTTTTCCGTACAGTCCGAGCTTCAATTTCTAAAGCAAGCAAAGGTCTAGTTAAGGTTTATAAGATCTAACTACAGTATGTCCCTACACTGAAGAATTAATAAATTTAACTTGTCTCAAAATCAATTAAATTGTATTGTAATTAACAAGTGTTTATTAAAATTTGTAACAACTATTCCCGTCTTCCTCTAAAATAATTTCAAGCCTCTCCGACAAAAATGTGTTGCCACTTTGTCACCTAGTTTTCAATTGGCTTGAAAACATTTTTTTTAAATCAATGACACCAGGTTGTAATTGTATACTTTCCTGGCATGTTGTAATTGTAACCCATTTCTGAGGTTTGGGCGCCTGGAAAGCGTGGTTATACTGCTCCGATGATATGAAAGGTGATAATGATGCGCCAGGAGAGGCCTTAAACTAAAATTAAACTAATGAGGCGGATATGATAATGATGGCCAGATGGTGTTCGAGGGACTATTTGGGTCTCAAAGTTTCATGACATTTGTTTTACAAGAGAGGAAAAAAATTCGAAAAAACCTTACCCAGGAAACTTGTCCTGACCGGGGATTGAACCCGGGCCCGCTGCGTGATAAAGTACACAGCGGTGGATGCTTGAAAACTCTGTTATTGATTCCCATGGAATTATTAAAATTTTGGAAATAATTTACATGTGACTTTTTTATTTTTATTTTATTTAGAGCCCCACCACCACCCCCCGGGTTACCTCGGGCATAATGCCCTTATCCCCGGGTCTGCTCTATGTCCCTATTTATATCCTATCTTTATTGAAATACATAATAAATATACAATTCGGATATTTGAAGTGTGTAGTTGTTACATAAAATTAAAATAAAGTGTGTTTTGTTTGTTTGTGTATGTGTGTTAATGTGTGTATGTGACTGTGTGTTTAGTGCTTGTTTGTGACGTGAACATTTTTTCTAAGTTCCAATCATATACCATGCGCATGCCAACAGACGCGAAGCGTTTACACTATAGAATCACGGGATACAGCCAACATATACACGATATTTGAACTCGCGTTGTCAACGAACCTAAAAGCTAACCTAACGCAATTTAAGTACTCTAACCAGTGAAAGAATTCACGCTGATTTTATTTAGCGTCAGCTAATTAAAACAGACTAAGTTCATTAGTACAGACTCTATGTTGGCTGCACTGGAATACAGAATACTCCTTAAAATCATTAAGGCTGCCACGTTTTCATGTAGTTCAATATCGTGGAAAAAAATTAAAATAATTGTTAGAAAACTTTCTGCCCGAAGGCAGGTTTTTCACTACAATCATAGCATTTTCATGCTATGCTTGCAGCTTTACTAGGGAATTGTAGGTGTGGTAGCTTCCCGTTGCTTTCCACACCGGTGAAGGATGATGATGATGATGATGATGATGATGATGATGATGATGACGATGGCCATATGATTTCGGGGACCGTTTGGGCCTTAAAGTTTTCCTGACATTTGTCTTACAGGTGAGGAAAAACCCCGATAAAAACTCACCCAGAAAAACTATCCCGACCGGGGATCGAACCCGGGCCCGCTGCGTGACAAGGCAGCACGCTACCTCGAGACCACAGCGGTGGACTATAATAATAATAATAATAATGATAATAATAATAATAATAGTAATAGTAGTAATAATAATAATAATAATAATAATAATAACATGCCTTGGTATAGAGCTGGTTCGAGTCTTGATGTGAGAAGAAGTTTGTGCTTACCTGAGCTGGTACGAGTCTTGATGTGAGAAGAAGTTTGTGCTTACCTAAAGATATTTGAGTAGCAACATAAAGTAGGGGCTCCACAATGAAACAAGCAGTTATAATGGTTGGGGACTCAACATGCAGACCATATCACCCCTATAGTCGGTAGCAACTCGTTGATAGATGTGGATGTGAAGCCAGCAGCCTGATAGAAGGTCAAGGGTTTTCTAGTCATGTCGCGCCATGAATTTAATGAATTAGAGAAGAAGTCTTCAGTGGCAATAGTAGATTTCTGAAGAGAAACGTAAGGGAAAGAATCAATACCACACTATTCTTCTACTGATAGACGCAAAAGGAAACTTACAAATATATGGAATTGTATCCACAGATAGCGGAAAGGACAAGAGTAAAGAATAGCACAAATCATATTACTGTATATGTAAAATGTAACACAACACTATCTTATGTAAATATATGAACCTTCAGTTAGTAAACAAACGTGGCTTCTCAATTTGAGTACATGTTAGTCCTATTTGTTTGTATGTATATTTTTGTACACACATTCAATGACAGACACTTTCATTTAATACACTATTAACATGAAGTACTAAAACCGAATATTGCATAATATTCACAAAATGACAATAATCATAATAATTTTTATTTATATACAGATTGTCAATGTTTACACATCTTTCTGTGCCTACAGTTTTATTTTCTTTCCCCACTCGTCTCTATCTATCCACTCCATGCCTCCAGTCCTCTTCTCATTCCAGTTCTTATTTCTTGCATCCACGAATTTCGAGGTCTTCCTTTCCTTCTTCCAGGTGGGCACCATTCAAATGTTTTTCTGGATAACGTTTCTTCTTGCATTCGTCGTACATGCCCATACCAATTTAATTGCTTATATCTTATATAGTCTACTACTGAATATTTAATATTCATTTTTTATTGTATGACAGTATTTCTCATTTTTTCTGATTTTGAACATCTTACTGCTATCCTTATCTATTTCCATCGACATAAGTTTTTGTTCTAAGTTTTTGTTGAATTTCCAAACTTCAGCTCCATATGTATAATAATAATAATAATAATAATAATAATAATAATAATAATAATAATAATAATAATAATAATGATTAATTTCTGACCAGCCTCATGGGCTAGTGGTCAGCGTTCCTGACTACTGTTCATGAGGTCCCGGGTTCGATTCCTGGTCAAACCATAGGATTTTTTCCTTAAAGGGAATTATTCCTGTGGTTGCCCATGGTCTGGAATATAGGTTAAATTTAGGTTAAGAACTCTCCTGGCGCTTCATTATCATATATCACCCATCATATCATTGGGGTAACGTAACTCCGCCTTTTAGGCGCCCCAACTTCAGAAGTGGGTTACAATTAAGCCAAGGCCAGGAGAGAACACCAGAAATGTCGAAATGACAACCTAGGGCATTGGGGAAAAAAAATTCTTACTTTAAGGGAGGAGAAAAGATTGTAAGTAGGACTATTTGAGCATAAAGTGCTTATGAAAAATTTTGGACCAAAGGGAGATGAACAGGCAGGTGAATGGAGAAGACTACTTAACAGTGAGCTACGTGATCATTATGGGATACATAATAAGAAAAGTTAAGTCTCGTGGACTGCTAATGTGACACGAATGGGGAATGAAAGGAGGACATTGAAACTTCTTGTAGGAAAACCAGAGAAAAAGCGCCCAATAGATAAGCCAACAATGAGGTGGGAGAATAAAGTTTAACATTGTTTGAGGAAGTAGATTATACAGGGGATGATTCGAAGACGTTAGCTCAGGATAGGGATGTATGGAGAGCTTATGTCCGCGCGGCCATGAACATATGGGTTCGATAGTACTAGAGAGTTGATTGGTTAATAACTCACTGGCACTATCGAATTCGGAGGTACATTGCCGTGCGGATATAAGCTTTCCATACATCCATATCCACATATTCCAATCTCTCCCTGTATAATTCACCTCCCTCAAATCATGGTTAATATTATTCCCACATATAATTCTTTCTTACGTACTGGGCCTTTTCTTCTGGTTTTCTTACATTAAGTTTCCATACCCCCTCGTTCTTCTCCCCATTCGTGTCACCTGTCCTACGCATTGCAGTCTACGAGACTTAACTGTTATCATACCTGGATTCCCATAAACATCATGTAGCTCACTGTTGTGTAATATTCTCCTTTCATCAGTCTATTCATCTCTCATTGGTCCAAAATTTTTCCTAAGCACTTTATTCTCAAATACTCGTAAACTATTTTCCTCTCTTAAAGTAAGAAATGTTTCGCATCCATATAATAGGTCCGTGAGATGGGAGAACAACATTAACTATGATTTGAGGGAAGTAGATTATACAGGGAATGATTGGAAAGCATTAGCTCAGGATAGGGATGTATGGAGAGCTTATGTCCGCGCGGCCATGAACCTACGGGTTCGATAGTGCCAGTGAGTAAGTAAGTAACTGGAAGAATGACCTTTTTATATATTTTAGTTTAACATTTTCTGAGAGGAATTGGGATGACAAAAGTGCCCATTAGTGTATAATAATAATAATAATAATAATAATAATAATAATAATAATAATAATAATAATAATAATAATAATAATAATAATAATAGAGAATAATAACTTTTATTATTATTATTATTATTATTATTATTATTATTATTATAACTTCTCACAAACAGTATTAAAGAAAAATATATGTAAAATGACTTTCTTCTAATTATAAGCATATTGTTATATGAATTTGTGAAATGGTATTTTCTAGTGAATCTTAACTAATTTATAATTTTGTTTTGCCAAGATCCATCAAAATTCAGATCTATAACACATTGATATATCAATTCTGATATACGTTCCGCGCCGTAACCGAGTAAATTAAGGCATGATGCCTTGGTTCAGAGCAAAGGGACTCGCGATGGTTCGAGTCCCCTACGGGAGAAGAAATTTTCGTTTACTAGCAAATTCGGATCAAAAGGAGTGGATTTCACATAAAACGAAAATTTAAAAATCGTTCTATAGGTCGAGTTTTTCAATTAAAAACAACGAAATTCGATAGTATCCACTGAAATAAAACGGGAAAGATAGGCCTATTCTCTAAAATTAGTGGAATGCGACCAAAACGTGTTGGGTTACTTGAAGGTCTTAATTTAAGAACTGTTCAAGCGGCCATGTTTGTTTTATGGCAGCGTAATATTAATACACATGATTTAATTAAAAACATAAATAAAAACGGTCCCGCGCCGTAGCCGAGTGGTTAAGGTTGGAAGCCTTGGCGCAGAGCTACGGGACTTGCGCTGGTTCGAGTCTCCATGGGGGAAGACATTTTCTCATGGTATTTCGGCCAGTATGGGACCGGTGCCCACCCAGCATCGTGAGGCAATTGGGTAGCTACAATAAGTAGCGGCTCCAGGTTGAGGAACCAGCTATAACGGCTGGGGGACTCGACATGCTAACCACATGTCACCCCTACACTGGCTGTTGATCATCTACCTCTGTGATTGACACATGTGGATGTGAAGGGCCAGCAGCCGGCTGGTAAAAGGGCAACCGCTGAAAAGTGGAAAGACCCTCAATCGGAAAAATAAAAACGACCTATATTTCGTAATCCAGCAAATATCAACCATAAGCTCGACTTTCTGAAGAATTCGCTTAGTTCATGCAGTTCGTGGGAGTCGGATTGTTTCTTTCTTCATTTAAGGAGCAGAAAAATCGCTCTATCGGCCACAATTTTGGAGTTTTCGCAATCAAATTTAGTATATGCTATTAAAATAAAACATGAAAGATATTTTCTAAAAATCAGAAAAGTCCGACCATTAGAAGTGGGAGTTTACTTGAAACCCGAAATTTAAAAATAAACAAATAAATAACTGTGGTCCGAAACGCTTTAAATAACTGTCACGAGAAATTTAAGCGTTAACAAAAGAAAGAGCTAAACTTTACAACCTGTGACGCGACTTTTTTTATTCCTTCATAAACTCCTGTCAAATTGTATTCTTAGGGTTTAATTTTTCAAATTATTTCCCACCACTTATAATGATTTATATATTTTTTCTAATGCTTATTTCAATATATATTTTCTATGATATTTAACTACATTCGTAGCATGAAGACGTGGCAGCCATATTGATTTTCACGAATATTCTATGTAACAATTAAAGACATGTTCCAGTGCAGACAACATACAGTATGTACTAATTAACACATAGGCCTATACTTCAGAATATACTTTTTTTGGGGGGGGGCGTTGCATTCTTTCACAGGTTAGAGTGCTTAAATTGCGTTAGGTTAACTTTTAGGTTGGTCTCTCACAGGTTAGAGTACTTAAATTGCGTTAAGGTTAGCTTTTAGGTCCATTAAATATCGTGAATATGTTGGCTACATCCCATGATGCCATAGCGTAAACTGCTTCGCGTTTGTTGAGCATGCGCATGGTGTATGATTGGAACATTGAAAGAAAAAAATTCGCGTCACATGGTGTAGTAAAAAAAATCGCATCACATATTGTAAAGTATTTCCAAAGAAAGATATATTTCGTAAAAAAAGCAAAGGTGGGTCATTTAAACTTGACTTGGAGAGGAGTTCGCTTAGTTTACCCAGTTCCCGAGTGACGGACCTTTGTAAAATTGTAAGCTACTGAAATTACACATAATGAAATAAAATATGCTAAATATTTGAATGTTTTTTCATAACAGAAACTTTTTTTATTCAATGTACCAGGTTGTCGTTTCGACATTTCTGGTGTTTTCTCCTGACACTGGCGTAATTGTAACCCACTTCATAAGTTGAGGCGCCTTGAAGGCGGAGTTACGTTCACCCGATGATATTATAGATGATAAATGATAATGAAGCGCCAGGAGAGTTCTTAACCTATACTTAACCTAAATTCCAGACCATGAACAACCACAAGAATAATCGATTCCCTTTAAGGAACAATTCTTAGGATTTGACCTGAAATCGAACCAGGTACTTCATGAACAGTAGTCAGAAACGCTGACCACTAGCCCTTGAGGCTGGTCTCATAACAGAAACTTGAATGAATCATTCTAAAGACAGCTCATACACATATTATCTGTGATATCAGAGCACACATCCGGTTTCAGTAACGCTAGGGTAGATAATTATTTTCTTGACTAAACTAATGCATTGCAAATTGGCATTAAAGCCATGAGGGCAAATGGTAAAGTACGTAACAGCTAGTTTGAGATGCCTTTCTCTTGTTACTGTATTGTAATCAGCAGGCCTTCACCACAATGTCACTTTATCCCTACATGGCAGTAGGAAGTACTAGTCTTCTTCTAACATACGATCAATTATATCCGAGATTAATTAGTGTACATTCTTTCATACGTATATGACAATAAATCTAAACTCAATGCCTACATGTTTATAAGAAACGGATAACAACATTCGGGCAAGAACAATAATTACAAACAGGAATGAGACGCAGAAAGGAATTAAACATAGACTCAATTATGAAAATGCGCTCTATTATGCATTACATGACTCTTGTCATCCCAACTTTGCCAAAAAAAAGTTAAACTGACTATTTAACTCAAGCCCGAAATAGTAGTCAATGACCAAACCACGTTTCAATGAATTTCGTTTTACAATGCCAGTCGTGTTTCACCTCGATATTCATCAAATTATGTTTACCAAAATAAAGAAAGCTCCTCCTTTTTAACATTCTGAACAGGTCAGAGCATTATTTTGTAGTGACTGACTCTCCAACAAACAAGTTGAATATAGCAAATAATGAACAGATTCCTTCGAACTACACATTTGATAATCGTATATTCAATAATTGTGTTTTTAAATAATGATTTTATTGAGTTGTTTCTTAAAAAATAATTAATAACCTATAATGTTGGTTATAATATACAGTTTGATGTGTTAAATTTTTTCTCCACTAGGGTGCATTCTTACAATATTGCGATCCTATTTGGCAATAAATAATATGATCAAGTTGCAGTGATGAACAAATGAAACATAAACAAACATTTCTCATTTGTTTTCACCGTTTAAATTAAATGTATAAATATCTTAATATAACTATATTTAAATAATGATTTGTGAGTAAACAGCTTAATTTTATTCGTTAAATTGTCCTAAAAAATGCCACTCTTGATTTCCAAATCCTCTACATAAATTTGGAAATCACTCGTGGCATTATTTGTGAAAGTATATAACTAACTAAAACCAACTAACTCACTGGCACTATCGAACCCGTTGGTTCATGGCCGCGCAGGCATAAGCTCTCCACACATCCCTATCTTGAGCTAATACTTTCTAATCATCTCCTGTATAATGTACTTCCTCAAATCATGGTTAATGTTATTCTCCCACCTCATTCTTGGTCTACCAACTGGGTTTTTTCCCTCTGGTTTTCCTGCAAGAAGCTTCAGTGCCCTCTTTCATTCTCCATTCGTGTCGCATATCCAGCCAATCGCAGTCTACGAGACTTAACTGTTCTTATATCTGGTTTCCTATTAAAAGCATGTAGCTCTTCTAAATTCGCCTGTCAGTTCATCTCTCTCTTTGGTCCAAAAATGTTTCCTGACAACTTTATAAACTGAAAGCATATAAAACTGTTATTCTACCAGTTATATTATATGAAGCGAAATACATAGTCTTCCTTCAAGGGGGGGTAGATCAAAAGAGTATTTAAAAAAAATATTTCTTAGTAACATGTTTGGTCCGAAGAGAAGCGAACATCAAGTGAATGAAAGACTGCTTAGCGAGCTGCGTTATCTTTATGGGAAACCAGATGTTATAAGAACAATCAAGTCTCATAGGCATGTATGAGGAATGAAGGAAGTACATAGTAACTCCGTATATAGGAAAACCATAGAAAGTGTAGCTAAGCCAGAATGAGGTGCGAAAATAACATTAACCATGATTTAAAAGAGGATGATAGAAAAACATTAGATCAAGATAGGGATGAACGGAGAGCATACGTTTGCGCAACTATGGTTTCTATGGTCTAATGAGTTAGTTAGCTTGTTTCTCTCAGTTTCAGTGAATTCTCCGACGTGGGACAGGTTGGTATCTTTCTATTAAGTTTGATTATGTAGAAGGAAACAATTATTGAACAATTTAATTTACTTATCCATCCATCCATAGTAATTCTACCCGAGGGCAGATCTTTCACTGCAATCGTAGCATTTGCATGCTATGCTTTGCAACTTTACTAGGGAATTATAGGTGTGGTAGCTTCCTGTTGCTTTCCACACCGATGAAGGATGATGATAATGATAAGGATGATGATGATGATGGCCATACGATTTCTGGGACCGTTTGGGCCTTAACGTTTTCCTGACATTTGACTTACAGGCGAGGAAAACCCCCGAAAAACCTCACCCAGGAGCCTGTCCCGATCGGGAATAGAATCCGGGCCCGCTGCGTGACAAGGCAGCACGCTACCTCGAGACCACAGCGGTGGACATTTACTTATTTAAGCTATTTAATGTCTGAAATAAATAGCGAATAAAACTTAATGTTGCGACAAGCCTATAAGACCTACCAGCGGGCTGCTGGTCTCACATACTAATTAACTCACTGACTATATCGGATCCATAGGTTCATGGTCGCGCGGATATAAGCTCTTCATATATCCCTATCCTGAGCTAATGTTTTCAAATCATCCCTATATAATCGACTTCCCTCTAATCACGGTTAATGTTATTCGCCCACTTCATTCTTGGTCGACCAACTGGGCATGTTCCCTCTGGATTTCCTACAGGACGCTTCCATGCATTCCTTTCATTCCCCATTCGTGCCACATGTCCTGCCCATCGCAGTCTACGAGACACTGGTCTCACATACAATATGTTATGAATACATAGTCTTTTATATAGATTTTTTTATTGTTTTATAGATTATTTTAATTATTCAAGCAAAGTCTTTTGAAATAGAGTTTAGACATTCTGTTGAGATAGAGTTTAGACATGATATAGTTCAGAGCAAAATTTTGCAGAGCTAACTGTAAACATCCCTACATTTAGTTTATTGGAATGTTAGTGAGTACAGTTAGGAGAACTAGAGGTCAAATTGAGTATATAACACTTGAGAAGTGAGGGTCTGTCTGTTGATGTGACAACCAGAGGGGTTGATGGGTGAGTAAGCTACATTTTTCTTAACATGTAGTCTGTACTTTTATGTTTTGAATCAAGTACAATTAACATTTTTGGATATTAAATTTTCAAAAAGGGATATAACATTTGTAATCATGTAGATTAAGTTAGATTTATAAATTCCACAACTCCCTCTTCTCAACCCACCAAGGAAGTACTGTAGTTTTTAATATAGGCTTAGATTAGATTTAGGGCTAGAATACTTAGGGTTTCTAATCATTTATACTTTAGTAATAAAATAGTTTAAAATAAGACTCCATTTGTTTATTTCAAAACATGTATACTGTACATCCTCATACTAACGCTCGGCTAGATAAACGCTACCAGATTGTCCAAGTCCCAAATGTCCTTTATGCCCTAAAATAGCTACCATAGGTATAACACAGTTATATTAATAACAGAGCGGACGATCTTCTAGCCAGTATAGGATGACATGTGGTCAAGATATTGGGTTTCCAACCGTTACCGCTGGTTTTCTCAACCACTGGAGCAGCTACTTATTGTAGCTATTCAAGTTACTTACTATACTAAGTGGACATCTGTCCCATATGGACGAAATTCCACGAGAAAAAAATTCCCCCCATGGAAACTTGAACCAGTAAGTCCCATAACTACCAGGGAACAATGCTTTAAACTGCTCGGCTATGGCATGAGATGATATAAATTGTGGCATAAAAGAACAACAACAAAATTAATGGAATTACTAAAAGTCATTTTGGAAACGAATGACAAATATAAAACAAAGGATACTTAATAAAACAGAAAAAAACAGTTTCAATATACAGCAGTTAAAACTCTATTTTATACTAAAAACCCCGACTAAAAGCATCCCAAACGAGATTTTTACTTGCACTGTCAGATTTAATTAGATTAGCCAAAAATAATATATATAAGATATAAGGGCAACGTTAAGAGTGACATTATAGTAGACATTCAGGCTTACCGGAATAGTTGACAGGATTATTTGTAGCGAATGGACCCAAACCCACTACCCCAAAAAAAAAAAATATATATCCAGTCACGCAAGAATTACGTAAGCTAAGCGAATTCCTCAGCAAATCAAAATGTATATACACATTTTGCTGGTTTACGGAATATATAGGCTATTCATTTTGTTAAATTGGAGAAACTCATTCTCTGATGCCAGCATATTAAAAGTGTAGAATCGCAGTGAAAACAAATCATGCATAACCTTAAGTTATTACCTATTGCCATATTGTTATATAATTTCACACCAACTTAAATAAACATATACCGATTAATTTTTCCATGACTTTATTAAATATTAAATAAATATTAACCCAATTTCTTTAATACCCAGTTGGTAGGCCAAGAATGAAGAGGGTGAATAACATTAACCATGATTTGAGGAAGTAGATTATATATTTATTTTTATTTATTTATTTATTTTACCTGATGGAGTTAAGATCGTAAGGTCTTCTCTTCCACTTCACCAGGGTTAAATTATACACACATAAGAATTATGATTGATATATAATGGATATAAACTACACAATATAAACTTGACATGGGTAAGAAAGAAACATAGTAATAATAATAATAATAATAATAATAATAATAATAATAATAATAATAATAACAGCAAAAATTGTATTTATTTATTTATTTAAATGCAGTGGCTTTTGAAATTTTTCATTACCCAATAATGACTGAGAAAAACAAACAATACCAAGAAAGATTATAAAATGTTCATCATCTTTTCTCTGGCTTCCCAGTATCTGTCCACGAAATTGTTGGTTGTTAGGGTTGGGCAAGTTCGAATGTGATCAGCATCCATATCTTCCGTAGTGTACAATAACAAAAATAATAACCTATAATTAGATGAAGTAAATGGATGAATATAAAGGATGGTTGGAAAACATAACCGACCATTTGAAGTAGGAGCTATACCATAAAGCTGAAATTTAAAAATCGCTCTAGCTGCGGCAATGAAACTGGCTAAACAATATTTAATTTAACAAAAGAAAGATATATTCCGTAAAACAGCAAAAAACAGACCATAAATTGGACTTCTGAGAAATTCGTTTACCTTGCTCAGTTCCTGCGTGATGGACTTTTGTTGTTACGTGTTAAAAATTCACGCCAGCTAGTTTTAAAACATCCGTTTTTTTTTCTTTCATGTAGCATCACTCGCCACAATATAAAAAATTAAAATCTTACGTTTACACAAGTGGACATTTATTAGTCTAACGCAAAGAACATTGGCCAGATAAATATTTACATTGAATATATATTAGCGAAATTAAATATTTATAATGAACTATTCATATATTTATACAATAATATTATTATATTATGTTGACAATTCCATATATTTAACATGAGATATGTCACCACATAACTGGCTTGATAAAATAAACTCAACATTCAAATTAATTATTCAGATAACCTTTCCGCATGCAATATTCCCTTCCGCACTATGTCAGAGACTATCAAACTATAACATCCTTCAAAAACAAACTAAAGAATTATTTAATAACAAACTAACCTATACACCTCACTGATAGTATTCTTTTAACAATTAACAAATTAAATTATTTATGAAAATAATATTAAGAGTAACAAAAATGTTCATTTGTTTTGTTTTAAATATTGTAAAATCGTAAAATTAGTTTTCTATATCTCATTATTTTTCTTTGTTTTTTATATACATTAGACAGGGACAATTTAATATGTCTTGCTTGTATACATTTTATTATTAGTTTTAGTCTTAATTTTAACTAACATTAACTGGTTGCATTATAGATCGTAATATAATAGATATTACATTTTTGATCAAATTTTTACTTAGAATTTAATATTAGAGTTAATTGAGATTGTTATATTCTGATGTAATATATGTTTGTCCTGGTGAGTGGAAGAGAAGGCCACATGGCCTTAACTCCACCAGGCTAAAAACAAATCTAATCTAATCTATTTAATACAACTGAAGAGAAACACTGTCTTCCTGAGCTGGGATTTGAACCTAAGATCTCCAATATTACGCATAGGTGCAATTACATATACATAGTGTTCTGCCCAGAAGCAGGTCTCTTACTGCAAACTCAGCATTATCCACTCTTTCCTTAACTCAGCTTTCCTTTTTGTATCAGCACACAAACCATTTATTTTAATATTGTCTATCATCTGATGTATTTTTCTGCCTCTAACTTTCTTTCCGTTGACCATTCCTTCTAGGGCATCCGTCAGCTGGCAGTTTCTTCTTAACCAGTGGTCAATCCAAATTCTTTTCCTCTTCTTTTATGAGTCCCAGCATTGTTCTTCCTTCACCCACTCTGTCTAGCACATCTTTATTTTTTATATTGTCTGTCCATTTTATACGTTCCATCCTTCTCCCATATCCATATCTCAAAAGCTTCCAGTAGCTTTTCCTACTTCCATCGTAATATTCAAGTATCTGCACATACAATGCTACACTCCACACAAAGCACTTCACTAGCCTCTTCCGTAATTTTTGCCAAAGATCCGCAGACAATGATTCTCTTAGATTATTGAATAGAATGGTTGGATAAAATGTTTTTCTTATAACAACATCAATTTTTTATTATTTTTTCTTGATTTCCTTTAAAACTGTTGATTCTGAAGGGACATATAATAACATATTGTATTTAGGTAGTTTAATCAAAATTATAATGCAATCAATTGTGCTAATTAGACATTCCAGGAGCAGATAACATATGTTGGCTGTGTCATGATGACTCGTTGGTTATCTTGTAATTCTGGGGACGAAAAAGCATGCATTTCAGAGTTCCTGAAGAGCTCCTTCAATTAAGCTGGAAATTAAGTTGTATTCTGGTAAGGTAAAAAATTGAAACTTTGCTATATCTACAGAACCGTTAATATTAGAGAAAATAAGTGCAGATTTGAAATCAGCGCGAAAAATTGATCCAGAAACAAACATCAAGAGAAATATTTTATTGTTACAGAGTTTTAATTCAGTCAAGATGTGTCATGTTAATCATAAACGTTAGCACCATTTCCAGATTTCTCCAACTCAGAATCTCTGTTTTAACATGTATGCTCAACCATATTAATAAAATAAATATCCTCAACTCGTATCCAACGCAGGGTCGAATCGAGGGATGAGATGAGATGAAGCCCCTATATTTATAGAGGTCTGTGAAGTACAAGGGTGCCGGCCGATCACTCCTGACACACCGTCACAGGGGCGGATGAATGAAATGAATGAGGTGAGTACGGAGAAATGGTGGAATATTGGCATCTTTTAAAAGAAATCTAAATTTATATTTGCTCTAAACTCGACTTTATTATTATCCAGTGTAAGATATATATATTAATTGGTGTTTCCCGTATAATGTATCATATTTATATTATTATTATTATTATTATTATTATTATTATTATTATTATCGTATCATTATTGTTATTACCCTATAAAATGTTGTTTGTACATGACATTTACATTGCTACATTTATTGTATCTTTAACTGTTTATAATTAGTATAGTGTATATCTATATTTGTCGAATATTTATTTGTATTTGTGCTGGTTGAGTGGAAGAGAGGGCCTTATGGCCTTAACTCTGCCAGAATAAATAAAGTATTATTATTATTATTATTATTATTATTATTATTATTATTATTATTATTATTATTATTATGAAATTTGGGGCAGGGGAAAACGGGAGAAAAACCTGCCCAAGCTCTGTTTCGTCCACCACGAAACCCACATGGACTGACCGAGACTCGATATCGGGACCCCAGCGGTGAGAGGCGAGCGTCTAAACCACTTGACTCAATCATATTTATATGCACCCTTATAAGTTTTGAATAAATTTAATTTGATAGCAAATAGGCTATATAGGCCTAGTAGCCTAATTACAAACAGGATTGAGGTTCGGAAAGAAATTAAACATAGGCTCATCTCTGGAACTGCTACTAATATTATTCATTACAGGGACTATTGTCATCTCAAATTTTCTAAAAAAAAAAAAGTTAAACTAAAAATGTATTAAACGGTTGTTCATACTCTTACAGTAGATGCCTCTTACTTAAAAGAGAAAATATTACGAGTTTTTTAGATTTAAGTTCTTAGGAAAGGTTTTGGAATCAGCCGCGGTGGACTAGTGGCTATGCTCTTTGCCTCTGGTCCCGAGGGTCGCAGGTTTAAACCCGGCCGGGTCGATGGATTGTTTAGGATGGAAATATCCAAGGAGCAAGTCCTCCGGGAGGGACTATAAGCTGTGGGTCCCGAGTCTGAAGATTTTCAGGCTTGTAAAAGATCCTTAAGCCTGAATGAAAAGGCCTCTAAGCAAAATTTACCGAATTCTTGGTTTCCTAGATGTCAGTATGAGGCGGAACACTGACCACAGACCACTCAAAATGACATATATACGAAAACAAGTGTAACTAAATTAGTATGGTTCAAATTCTTTCCTGTAGGGGAAGAGCGCCTAAATCTCTGTTAAGGGAAAAACATGGGCTTACAAGAAGGTAAGGTTTTGGACTAAAGAAAGACGAACAGACAGATGAATGGAGAAGACTAAATAATAGTGAGCTACGTGATCTTTATGGGAAACCAGATGTAATAAGAAGAGTTAAGTTTCATAGACTGCGAAGAGCAGGGCACATGGCACGCATGAGGACTGAAAGAGAGGCAAGTAAACTCCTTGTTGGAAAATCAGAGGAAAAGCGCTCAATAGATAGCCAAAAATGAAGTAGGAGAATAACATTAACCATGATTTGAGGGAGATAAATTATACAGGAGATGATTGGAAAACATTAGGTCAGGATATGTATATAATATTTGTAATATAAAATAGAATACCTGAGATCTCAGTCTTCGTCAACTTTGGTTGTGGGGTGTGGAGTACTTTCGAAGCATATGCTTCATCTTCAGCTGATGTTGAAGCATATGCTTCGAAAGTACTCCACACCCACATCCAAAGTTGAGGAAGACTGAGATCTCGGGTATTCTATTTTTATATTACAAATATTACGTAGTAACCTCAACGGCGTTTCGTCATGAATTTTAAAAGTAAGGATATAATTATATGGAGAGATTATGTCCACGCGGCCATGAACCTTCGAGTCAGATAGGATCACTGAGTTAGTTTAGCAATTATATGCACATTATTCATTTGAACACTATTTTACTGTATTACAGAACTTGTAATATGCATATTGCAATAGGTCGTTTTAATTTAAAAATAGTCTTGCAATATCTCGGAAACTATAGCACATAAAAACAAGGGAATTTCACGGTTACAGTGGTAAAAAAGCGAGCTGTTTCTGTAGAAGATATCCCGGAAAATCAATATTACATAGGGTTTTCGAGCAGATGTATGGCGTGTCGCGAAGTCTCAATTACCCAACGCTGTGGAGTGGAGAAGCCAAGCAATTGGTGTTTCTTTAAGAGTCCTGCCTATCTGCCATGAAATAATCCACTCAATTTAGATGTTTACAAATAATTTATGATGTTTTGCCTAGAACAGCGGTGTAAGTAACGTGGAAAAAGCTAAGAGAGCTCACAAAACCATTCAATCATTAATGGCGCTGCAGGTCAATTCAGTACACCACTTCCCAAATACGTACTTTGCCCTCATCTATCTAAAAATCGTCCAGTTTATATATTTAAAGGGGCACGTCGTAACATAATGGTTAAGACAATATGCTATAAGATTCAAGTTCGAGGGTTTGAGTCCCGGTAGGGGTCAAGATTTTTAACCGACACAAGCCTTCTGGCGGCACTACGGCCCTGTGGTCGAGTCAGGCTCTAATGGAAATGAATACCAGAGTTGATAACCTGGCTGATATTATGTGCCGATTATCTAGAAAAAGTGGGAGCCTTAGCCTCCTACTACCCCACGGGCCTCCTAAGGCCTGTAGTGGAATCACTTTACCTTTTACCTTATACAATTAATTCAATATGTTACGAATATCTTTCTCTGCAGTCTCCCCGGTGAACTTGTAGTTACTATTCACATCTATGATTTCGAGATTCGTGGGGCAAAATCCGGTCGGGATCAATGTATTTTTTCAGTGCGTAAAAACCCACTAGATTACCAAGCCCCAAAAACCCATCAAACATGGCCAGGTCTGATCCCGAGAACCACGGAACAAGAGGCGAACATTGTAACCGCTAGATTACCAGAGTCAAAAATCCACCGATCATGGTTGGGTTTGAACTCGTGGATTTCGGAACAACAGGCGAAGATTGCAGCCACTTGCCAACCAGGATCCAAAAACCCATCCATTATGGTCGGGTCTGAACTCGTAACCTCGGAACAATAACCGAGGATGGCACCCACTGCCCTACCAGAATTTGAAAACCCATAGATCATGGCCGGTTGCGATCTCATGGTTCACGGAATTAGAGGCAAGCAGGATAACTCCCACTCGAACAGGATTTACTAAGTGAAAATTTTCAATGTAATAAATTAAGATATTGTCTATATAGACTCTGGAGGGGAAACCCATTGAACAAGTGAACCATTTTAAATACCTGGGTTATGAAATCTCCTTTTTTAAAAATGACGATCTGTTTAACAAACTTAATAAATTTAATTATATATGTGGCACAATTAAAAGAATATTTAAAAACACAAGAATGGAAACAAAACTAAATTTGATAAAGCAGTAGCAGTCCCCTTACTATTGTATGGTAGTGAATTTTGGGTTTTAACTAAAAGAGAAGAGAAGATCATCGAAGCAGCTGAAATGAGATTTCTGAGAAGTGTGGCTGACTGGAAACTTCTAGATAAAAGAAGAAGTGAAGATATTAGAAATGAGCTAAATATTTTTAAACTTTTAGATGAAATAAAAGAATCTAGAAAAGACTGGAAAGAACATGTTCAAAGAATGAAAGATGATCGGATTCCAAAAATTATACTTAATTACAAACCAAGAGGAGGCAGGAACATTGGTAGACCGAAAAAGAGATGGATTCAACTTTTTGAATGAGAATCTACGAGACCGGAACAAGCCACATGGGCTTAATCAGTGATTGCTGCTGCTGATGATGATGATTATACAGATTACCTTAAATTCCCTTTGATTTGCCGGTTTTTAACTATTTGAATGATTATATTTTGCTATGTGTATGACGTAATAGGATGCTAAGAACTGAGTTAAAAAGTAATGACAATAAAAACTTGAAACACTCTAATTAATAAACGTTAGCCTTGGAAACTGATCTCTATTCACAAAAGTCTAATTACGGAGTTTTACATGCCACGCCCCTTCCGGTCATGATACGTTTAAGTTGTTATAATTTGAAGCGGTTTTTAAAAATACACACATACGTTTATAAACAGTACACAGAAAAACAATATATCTTCAGAAAAAATTGCACCTGAATCGATATTTGAATCACAAAACTCCAATTAATACCTCCTACTCGAACCATTAAGACAGCTTTATCGAATGAGTCTCAAATTATTATTCTCTCTCTCTCTCTCTCTCTCTCTCTCTCTCTCTCTCTCTCTCTCTCTCTCTCTCTCTCTCTCTCACACACACACACACACACACGCTCACTGTAAACAATGGCATATGATAAGGAAAATAATGCTTCGGGAAGAGCGTCTGTTGGATGTAGTTAAAATAAACAAAAATAAGGGATTCGTTTCAGAACTTCAAAGAGGAAACATTTTTTCTTCATAAGTCTTCAAAATGTATATTTACATAAATTACTCCTTGAAATGAAATCAATTCTCTTAAAGAAAAATTGTTCCTGAAACGAAATTTGAAGGCAAAATATCCAGCTTTGAGTCCTTTGTTGGCTTAGTTACCTAGAGAGAAATATTTGCACCTAAACTGAGATTTGTACCCAAGATGTCCAGTTCTGATCCATTTGTTTGAACAATAAAAAAAACTAGAAACAAATATGCATTTGAGCTGAGATTTTAAAACATGATCTCAAGGTCTAGTTGTGTTTTTTTGCTTAATTAATTAATAGTGTTTAACTATTAGCCTCTACTTACCTTGGATAGATTAATTCCGATTCACTTAAGAATCCAAAGCCAGGTGATAAGAGATCTGAAACACACAAAATGACAGATGAATTAAAACATTTTCACTATTATATCTAATAAATTACTTAAACGTGTTTGTGGAGATCCGGAGTGCCAGCATCCTGATGTCAAGAAACCCCGTGACTTAGGAACTGCGTAAACTGACCGAATTCATCAGCAAGTTGTATATATGGTCCGAGTTTGCTGGTTTACGGAAGGTATATTTATTTTGTAATTAAGTCGTTTATCTCCAGTTTTGCTGTGAGAAAGCAAACATGGCGGCTGCTAGAGTGTTTTTAAATTTCGGCTTTTAGGTAAACCCCCCACTCTATATGGTTGGATTTTGCCGATATTTTTGAGAATATTTTTTTCGCTTAAGAAGAAACCCAGGAAGACCTACAAAAATATGGCGAGATCAGTTTTGATCGGAGCTAGAATGGACCTTATGGCTCATACCGTAGTGCAGATGATCTTTCTCGTTATATTTCAATGCCATATACGGAAGTTCGTTGGGAAAAATCTAAAATTAACCTCAACTCTTAAATGCCCTATTTTGGAATTTGGCTTAACTCTTTTTAATTGGTTTTTATATGTCGAGTTTGGTTGCGAAAAAATACAGAAATTCCGGCAGCAAAATGTTATAAAAAACTCATAAAAGTTGTGTGTGTGTATATATATATATATATATATATATATTGACACGTTTGATCTGTTACTCAAATTACCGTCTTTGAATTTTGCGCAGAGGGAAACATGAGCCAATAGGGGTTAGATTCCCAATAGAGTATGAGCCAGCAAACAATCTCTCCAAAAATGAGAACTGTATCCTAAAGAAAGCATTTTCCAGACACATCGACTATAGAAGAGTCAACTAACTGACTTTCTAAGCTTCCGCTCGGGAAAAGTCTCGATTGGGATTCCGGAATTGTTCTGCCTCGCGTATATAAGGAGGTGCAAGGGATCAAACCAGTCGGTTGTGTCCGAATAGTGGACCAGGAAAGTGAACTCAAGAGCGATCACAAGAAGATGTTCTACGTAAAACCTCCAGGGAGTATCAAGAACAGAACGATCAAATAAATTGTGGATTTAAGATACTTTATTAGCAGCAAATTGTTTGTGAAGAAACAGTGAATTGTTGTAAAATAAAGTGAATTTGGAAATTTTGTGAAAAAAAATGTGAAGTTAATTAAAAAAAAATATATCTGAATCCTACGCGGCCGCCATCCGCAATAATATAATATATGACTCTTTTAAGGTATCCAAATGCCTCTCATTTAATTAGTGACGTGAATAAATGGATTAACGAGCTTTCCTATGGACAGTAAGCCAACAAGCTGTTGGCAGTAAAAATGGATTTTTGGAGGCGATCGACAAGAATTTCAAGAAGGGATAAGTTCAGAAACAGCACAATAAGGGAAATTACGCAAGTTGAAAAAAACATATTAGAAAATATAAAATATAGAAGAAAAACGTTTGAAATGGTATGGACATTCACAAGAATAGAAGAAAACAGAATGCCAATGAAGATACTTTATTGGAAAGCTAATGGAAGAGGCAGACCTAAAGAACATTGGATGAATGGAGTAAGGAGAAGTATGGAAGCTAGATATTTCAGGGAAGAAGATGCTTTAGACAGGACCTCTAGCGACAAATCACTTTGGGTTGAAGGAGAAACACTGTATTATGGAATATTCCTAATAAAAAAGAATAAATGAAATAACGAGCTTTCCTCTGTCCCTATCTACTACCGTATATGGGGGCAGAAGAACCTTTTTAATCTGGCATTTGGCACCTTAAATGAACCATGGTCATTTTCTGTGAATTAAGTAGGAACATTGAAGATAGGTATATAATTGTTTTCAAAATATTTTCATGAGAACAAACTCAATAGTTATATTCCTTCGGAATTCACTAAAACAAAGCTAACAAGTTAAATTTTTGTAAAAACAAATGCATTTCTCTATATTAACGAAATATTACTGGAACTTAAACTTGGCTGTTACCTAGGAAGGCAAAGTTAAGTTACATCTCGGCACAGATGATTCGTTCTTTTAAAAGATTTAACGAAATCTTGTTCAGTATAAAGTTCAATATGAACAATAGATATAAGGTATAATTTTGTGCCACTATTGCACCGATGTCCTCATATGGGAGTGTCGTGTTTGTCAAGGTCTGCAGAACCAAATATGGCGTGCAGTTGTTGAGACAATGCCGATAGGGTCATGGCCGGTAACTTCATTTCCTGCCATTTAACGCCATCAATCGTGGACAGAATGTTGAAAAGCAATTTACTGCATATAAACTAATCTGTTATGATTTATAAATATTACCATACAAGGTAAATAACCTATTTCTTCAATTCTGGTTTAATCCTCCGATCATCACAAAAGTTATCGCAAAAATGTACTATACCACAAGAGCCACATGGGAACCAAAAAAAAGTTCAATAATAATAATATATTTTATATGCAGATTTTCAATGTTTACACATCTTTATGTGCCTAAAGTTTTATTTTCTTTCTCTATTAACCACATATCCTCCATTCCTCTCCTTTTGTTCTTATTCCAGTTCTTATTTCTTGCATTCACGAGTTTCGAGGTCTTCCTTTCTTTCTTCTTCCAGGTGGACACCATTCCAATGTTTTTTTTTTTTCTGGGTAACATTTCTTCTTGTATTCGTTGTACATGCCAATACCAATTTAATTGCTTGTATCTTATAATTGTGGCATTAGGGTAAAAGAATAAATTCGATTTTAGTAATTTTTATTTTATAGATTAATATGTCAGAAATACAGCTTTTTTCTTCCTCTATCATAAGGGTAAAGTTCTTAAGTGATAGATAATTTCTTATGGTAGATATCTCTTCGTCAAAAGTAATGCAAATCTCTCATTAATAAGTTAATTAAATATTAATAAGCTCTCGTGAAAAGTTTTGTTTTCAGATATACGTATGTTAATTTTTTCTCGGATGACTATTTCTTTTCTCTTTTTTCTTCCAATTTTGAAGATCTTGCTGCTCTCCTCAAGAAATCCATTTCCATCGACATAAGTTTTTGTTCTAAGTTTTGATGAATTTCCATACATCAGCTCTATAATAATAATGATAATAATAATAATAATAACAATAATAATAACTTGATGAAGTTAAGAACGTAATGCTCTCTCTTTCAATCACCAGGGTTAAATAAAACAGATATTAACAATGATGGATGTCTGCATAAAACATAATTCCGTGACGTAGAAGACGGTTCTAAAGCTGATGGATATCCGCTGGTTCGTATCCCTATGGGGAAATAAATGTTCTAATGAAATGTCGGTCAGTGTGGGGCCAGTATCTATAGACATCATTAGGAATTTCGGTAGCTATATTAAGTAGTGGATCCAGGTTATAAAAAAAAATATAAGAGCTGGGAAACCCTACATGTCACCTCTAAACAGAATGGATCATCGCCCACCTCTGTAAAATGCACATGTGGTTGTGATGTCTGCGGCCGGCTGGTAGGTCAAGAGCCTTCTACTGCTGTACTTAGTAAAAAGAACGTACCTCAACTTTTCTTATTAAATTTTCAGTTTTTCTTGCCATAGTAATGTTTAGTGGCCACTCTACCTATATCTAAGCTCAATAGTCGTATATGTATAAAAGTCACGAAAGATGCTAATGAATTATTAGGAGTTTTCCTAGGCAATGATCGGACAATAGATATTAATGGAAAGCTTAATATGTTTCAACATATTTGCGGTACATTTAGAAGAACATTAGCACAGAAAGTTCGTAAAGTAACACTCCTAAAGTTTTAGCTATTCTTATTCTGTTGTATGGCTCGGAATGTTGGACTCTCGCCAAAAGTTTAATAAAAAGACTGGAAGCAGATGAGATGAAATTCCTACGATATGTGACAGGATGTACTCTTTTGGACAAACAGAGGAGTGAAGATATCCGTGAGGAATTATAAATAGTGTGATAACAGAAATAGAAGAATATAGAAATAAATAGTTTGAACATGTTAGTAGAATGAGTGAAGAGAGGATACTTATATGATGTTAAATTACAATCCATAAGGACATAGAAGTCGTGGACGAACATTTAAAAGATGGAGCGAGCAACTATAATATGGAGCCGGAACAGATCAGAAATGTCTATACCGTGACTTGTAGATGATAATGATGAATTATAAATAACATTTTATTGAATTCCTAAGAAAAATAACATAATTAAGCTGATTAATATTCTAACATAAGTAATGCCACTATTATAAAGACTGTATTATTTATAATAGGCCACTATATCTCATACAGAAATATTGTCATGAGAAAATTTGTGCAGTAAGCGATTTAACAAATTGCTTATTTACTGAGTGTTTAAAAGCTTGAGATATGTCTTTTTGTCTTTGTAAGTCAGTATAAGTCTATCAGACATCAGATACGTAACTAAAATATTACTTGGATGGATGAAGGTCGTTTAATTTTGTATAGAGGCCTTTTTTTTATTCAGGATCGCGGTTCTTTTACGAACCTGAAAAATCTTCAGATTCGGGATCAATGGCTTAAATCCATTGGTCCCGGCCAGGTTTGAACCCGCAACTCTTGGGACTATAGGGATGGAACAAAACCACTAGACCACCGCGGCCAACAGTTAATGGGTAACATAGTAACGTATGGTAATCATAATACACCTACCAATATGCAATTAATATATACATATATATATATATATATATATATATATATTGAAACAAGTTCGCGCAAGAATCAAAATTTATGTGCAACTTGAACTTACAGTGCTTTCACAATTTTTTTTGTGGTCGAATAGTTGACAAACATCGTGGTGGACAAAACTGAGTCTGTGCAGGGTTTTCTCGGGGTTTCCACCAATTCTCCACACTCATCTTATTCACTTTGTTTAATTTCATTTCATCCAACCTTGTGGATATAGATCCTATATTACCTGAAATTCCACGAGAAATAATTTCTTCTCCCGTAGGTATTCAAACCAGCGCAATTCCGTAGCTCCGCACCAAAGCATTATGCCTTATACCACTCGGCTATGGCGTGTGTGTGCTTTAACACTCTTAGAGACAGCAATTTTTTTTTCAGAGGTAGAGTTCACTAACCAGCAAAATCGGACCCTAGGAGTAGGAGTTTACATTAAATTAAAATTTAAAAATCGCTCTTGCGGTTGAAATTTTCTGTTTTTCGCAACGATACTCGGTATATACCATTGAAATAAAACGAGGAAGGTATTCTACCAAGAAATCAGTAAAATCAGACTATTATAAGTGGTATTAGCTGAAACCGAAATTAAAAAGTCGCTCTAGCAGTTGCAATGTTTGTTTTTTTCGCTGTGTGTGTATGTGTGTATACCATATAAATTTGATTAAAATTTGCAATATATCGTGTAAGATACATTGGGTTAATTTCGCTATTGTTATAATAAAGCAATGGAAAAATTAATCGGTAGAAATTATTTAAATCTGTATCAAATTATACAGCAAAACTCAATAGGTAATTAATAACTTATGGTTACTCATAGTTTGTTTTCACTGCAGTTCGAAACATTTAAATACCTTAGTATAAGAAATAGAGTTTCATTAATATTAAGGGTTAACATCCATAGTAATTCTGCCCGAAGGCAGGTCCTTCACTGCAATCATAGCATTTTCATGCTATGCTTGCAGCTTTACTAGGGAATTGTGTAGGTGTGGTAGCTCCCGTTGCTTTCCACACCGGTGAAGGATGATGGTGATGATGATAATGATAAGGATGATGATGAAGATGATGGCCATATGATTTCGGGGACCGTTTGGGCCTTAAAGTTTTCCTGACATTTGTCTTACAGGTGAGGAAAAACCCCGATAAAAACCTCACCCAGAAAAACTGCTCCGACCGGGGATCGAACCCGGGCCCGCTGCGTGACAAGGTAGCACGCTACCTCGAGACCACAGCGGTGGACAAGGGTTAACAAAATGAAGATATATTCAATATATCAGCAAAATCTGACCCTAAACCCGCTTAGTTTACTCAGTTTCTGCGTGACGGACTCTTTTCATTGGGGTATAGACAAAAAACATTTCTAATTTTATGCAAGATATCTTTATTTTTGAAGGAGCTATATCAAACTTTCAACTGTCATATGACTGAAAAACAAACTTATGGAAAGTTGCAATTAAATATTAATATAAGAATGGTATAGATGAAAACTTGGTAAGTCACTTTTTCCCTGAAACCTAGAAAACGTAAGTTACTTTTATTTGTACAACATCTATATTCCTACCTCTAAGCCAAAATTTGGAGTAAATAATCTCTTGATTACAGTGTAGTTTTTACTGTTTCACATTTATAAAATGGTAGTGTTTTCTAGGGAGAATCAATGGGTGGATTTCCCAATCGAAGTCTAAACCACGACCACGGTTTCTCATTTTTTTATTATTTCCACAAAACCTATAAAAATGTCTGAGAATTCACAGAAATTGTTATGAAACCATAGACATGGTTCAGTAATATAATGTACGGTTAAAAACTATAATATAGTTACCTTGTAGGTCCGTCTCCTCAACTTAAGTTCTTTTAAAACTCTGTAGGCCTTTCGGGACTAGTCCCATCATCAGCAGAATGCATTAGGTCCGTTCTTGTTGACCCTGTTAAGTATAACATTTGATTTGCATTCAAAAAGTATTGTTTGAACAATTTACCTTACTAGAATTAGAAGCAAAAGCACTGACTTGGTTGTGAGAATTTTGTACAGAGGATTGTGTGGATTAGGTGTGTATTCATTGAGAATCACACAATCCTCTGTACAAAATTTTCACAACCAAGTCAGTGCTTCAACAAGGGTCAACAAGAACGGACCTAATGCATTCTGCTGATGAAGGGACTAGTCCCGAAAGGCCTACAGAGTTTTAAAAGAACTTAAGTTGAGGAGACGGACCTACAAGGTAACTATATTATAGTTTTTAACCGTACATTATATTACTGTGAACTAATACCTCAACGGAAAATCACCATGAATTTTACTAGTATCGACATGGTTCAGACATTTGTTTTTGTAATTAACAGCTATAGATTTTCAGTTTTCATAGTTGTTATGGAAACATTTAAAAAATTGGAAAACCGCGGTCGAGGTTTAGACTTCGGCTGAGAAATCCACCCATTGAGGAACTCAAACTCTATTTCGACAAAAAAGTGACTTACTTGGTTCTTTTCCTCAACCCTTCATACATAAGCATGCTAACTTGTACAATGACATTTAGAAGCTAGTAATATCATATACATATCCTGCGGAAACGATTTCCTAACATGACAAGTTATAGGCTTACATTTAAGCAAATATTAAAATTAAAATCCCATCCGTTCCTAAAAGCCAAGCACAAATTTTGCTGATTTACAGAATTTGCCTTTTGTTTGATAATTAGATCATATAACTTCTCCATGGTATTATTACCTTGTCGTGGTGGAGTGGCTTGCGTGCTTAAATGATCCTGAGAGCTATGCCGGTGGTAGCATTGCTGCTGATAGGATTACACATGATAAGCCAGATGAAAAAAGTACCTTGGTCGAAAGAGTGACAATCTTTCACCGTAAAAATACAACCGTCAAGAAATGTGGATATGGGTTCAACTGGGGTAAAATAGTCCCCCATTCGGTTCTCCGGGCAGGGACTACTTCAGGGAACCCATGCCAAAGAGCTCAGGATAGGGATGTATGGAGAGCTTATGTCCGCATGGTCATGAACCTACGGGTTCGATAGTGCCAGTGAGTAAGTAAGTAAGTAAGTATTAAAATTTTAAATTAAAAAAGAAATCCGATCATCCACTTCCGTTTGAGCCCACCAAATCTGCTTTTCTTCGCGTCCAGCCTTATTAATGGTTCCTACCGTATCCTAACGGCTACCATGAGCAACACTATGTCCCCCAAAGTAAAACTCCATGGCGTGACAGGCCTAGAAGGCCTTTGGCCTACTAGCCAGCTGGTGGTCTCACATTCACATGTGTTAATCACAGATGGTCATCCGATCAGTGTAGGGGTGGCTTGCTGGTCAGCGTGTCAGACCCCCAGCATTTACATCTGGTTTTCGCAACCTGGAGCCGCTACTTATTGTAGCTACCCAAATTCCTCACGGTCATGGGTGGGAACCGGTCCCATACTGGCAGAAATTACATAGAAAATGACTTCCCCTATGGAGACTCAAAGATGGGTGGGTCATATAATGAGAATGGAGGAGGAGAATATCACTAGAAAGTTTACACTACTGAGACCAGATGGAGGAAGAAGAAGGAGAAGACTGAAGTTCAAATGGATGGATGGAGTAGAGGAGGACCTCCGTAAACTCGGGGTCCGGGATGGAGAAGGATGGCGTTGGACACGGGTGCATGGAAGAGTGTCCTAACAGCAACCAGGGCTCATAAATGGTTGTAGAGATAGAAGAAGCAGACGAATGTAGACTTAAAACAGTTCAAGTCTAGTAGCTCTGCGGCAAGGATCTTGCCCTAAACACTCAGTTACGTCCGCGGGACACTTTGCTCTTACTGTTTCATGCATGTGCCACAGGCGGATTACTGCCTAATCCGCTAAGACAACAACAAGAAAAAATAAGAGTCATCCTTCGTAACAACTTAACGTGCATCAAATACGTATTTTGAATTCAAAACAGGAAAAGTGCACTTAGCCAACAAAATGTCGCCAAGGAAATCAACGTCAAAGTTTTTACATCTCTATGTGACTTGGAAACAGAAGAAAGGAGATACACTTTCTCTCTATCACTATCTGAATTGTTAAGGACACATTCACTCTATAAAATACATTATAATGGTTGTTAACCTTGTTAAAGGAAGTATAAATATATATCCTACATTCTATTGCCAGTTTTACACTGCCAAATTCAATAGAACTCTGAACTTACGATCCTCTGAGATGAATAATCAATGTGACATTAAAATACTCGCGTCATAGATACATTAAGAATTTCACCTGGAGATGCTATCGGGTAAAGAGAATATCTTAGTGATAGAGGTAAAATATTTCGTGACACATTTTTAAAACTAAATTAAAATTCTAATACTTTTTCCAGTGTGTGTGTGTGTGTGTGTACACACACTAGCTAATACCCGGCATGCGCTGCTACGTCTAAATAAATGAAAATTAATGTGCTTTTATGTTTAGTTGAATAAGTGAAAGGAAAAATAATTATAAATGTATATGTTTTAGACTACCCGCGTCATTGGCTCAGGATAGGGATGTATGGAGGGCTTGTGTCCGTGCGGCCATGAACCTACGGGTTCGATAGTGCCAGTGAGTAAGTAAGTAGGTAAGATTACCCGCGTTGCCCGTTAATCTTCTTATCCCGATCTTCTTGACATAAATGAACTGAAATACGAAAATGAATGTGTTTTATGCTTAGTTAAATAAGTATGAGAACAAATGTATATCGTAATTATTTTTAGATACCCCGGGAATCTACTCATCCCGATTTTCTTGACATAAATGAGCTGAAAGACGAAAAATAATGTATTCTTATGATTAATTGAATAAGAAAAATGAAAAATAATTATAAATGTAGGCTATATCGTAATTATTTTAAGACTACCCGTGCTGATTATCCGGTGTTGCCGGGAATCTACTTATCTCGATCTTCTTGGCATAAATGAGCTAAAAGACAAAATTTGATATTGTGAGTTATCCGTAAAAGAATACCCGCCATGTGCTGCTATGTTTGCACAGGTATCTACATACTTGTCTCTATCTTCTTGGCATCAATGAAAGACAAAAATGGTTATTATGAGATAAACATATGCTGTCGCGGATATTTTTGTAGAGCTTTTTGAGATATTCAATTCTGTGTACAATAATTTTGTGTATTTGTTATAATTTAGGCAGCGTAAGTCATTTAAGCGTCCAAAGAGCTACTTTTTTCACGTTTTCCACTACAAAGGGCGACATTTAAGGGTGTAGGAGTCGAGTATCACAACTCTCTTAAGCCTATGTTCATCCCGGGAATCTCCTGAACATTTTGCAAAAGCCCCATCACAATCGGATCAACGTTATGGCCGCGCATAAAATACGAACAAACAAACAAACATTCATTTTTATATATTAGATATGTGTGTGTGTAATTCAAGAAGGAATACTAGAATTTGTAAGTGAACTAAAACTGAACTTACAAAAACATTATTTATATCTTTAGGGTAATTAAATATTTGTGGAATGCAGGCTTTCACGGCCGGTAATCATAATGTTAAAATATTCCGTGCTATGTGGCCGTGATCTATAACTGGCATTTCTTCCAGACGTTTCTCCCTCAACTGCGGAGGGCATCTTCAGTGGCGAGTGCTTCTAAGTGATGTTACCTTGTCGTAGACTCGGCTACACTAAATATTTCTTTCATTATCTTGTTCCGCGTCGTAGCGAGTGGATAAACAATATGCATTGGCGCAGAGCTACGGGACATGCGCTGGTTCGAGCCTCCATGGGGGAAGAAATTTTCTCATGAAATTTCGGCCAGCATGGGACCGGTGCCCACCCAGCATCGTGAGGAATTTGGGTAGCTACAATAATTAGCGGCTCCAGGTTGAGAAAACCAGCTATAACGATTGGGGAACCCGACATGCTGACCACATTTCACCCTACACTGACGAATTATCGTCAATCTCTGTGATTAACACATGTAGAATTGAGGTCAGCATCCGACTGGTAGGCTAAGGGCCTTCTAGGCCTTTCACGCCATGGAGTTTAGTTTCTTTACCTTGGTTTAACCTTTCCCTTTGTAGGTACGTTTACACGCCCCACATACGCGACCCTTACAGGGACTCGACCTGTAGGGAGAGGTAAACTGTTCGTCACAAGCATACTTTTTTGGCTACACAAGGACGTGAAGGGCCTCCCTGGATGAGTGTACTGCCGGATCCACTTCCGAGACAACACCAACGTTATGACAAGAGACGCCATTTACTCATACATTTATATTAAACAATTGGAATATAATATGAATGATTGTGATGGCCAAATTGTGTTCCTGACATTCGTCTTAAAAGGAGAAAACCCCCCAAAAAATCTCATCCACTAAGCTGGTCCCGATCGGGGAATGAATCCGGGCCCATTGCGTGAAAGGCAATAACGTTATCCCGAGTCCACATCAGTGGACAAATTGTATCTGTTATGCCGGTCGTCTTCATTAGCCGAATATAACTGCTTTGGAAATGGAACTAGTTCCGAAAGGCCTGATTGATTATTTTAAACAATTTTTAATTTGTTGAGGACGACTGCCGTCACAGGTACAATTTTTATTGTTTTAAATATTTAACAACAAACTCAACGATGATTATGTCACGAGAAAACCCTATTGCCAATTTATCAAACTTTGCCCTACCAGCGTTTTAGTACAGGGCTCTTCATTTATAACCTAACGGACACAGGCAAAACGCCATGAAAATGGATATAAATAACAAAAAAATGGTGCTGCTCGATTAATGCGTGTCCAATACTGAACGATACGCCTCAAAATAATAAACCAGTAACTTTCATAAAGCATTAACCGAATTAAATTAAATGAAAACGTCATGTGCCCGTTAGGTCATAAATGAAGAACCCTGTATTTTCTCTCAAGTATTATTATGATATTTCAGCCCGGCGCGCGTAAAGTATAGGCTACACGAACCCCTACAGATCCCCTGATAATCGTGTGTGAATCCCAGGTGATGTGTTAAAGTGTATATTAATAACAATTAAATGAGAAGCACTTTTATACATTTAAGAAATGAGCCTACGGTGAACGTTGGAATGAATTGAAATATCATTTGGTACGATCAGTAGCCGCGTATGCGGATGAGGCCAGACATGTACCGTTATCACTCCCACGTATCCAGTGTATTGTGGGTTGTATTCCTAATACAGACAATACAAGGACAGGACAATACGGGACAAAACTTAACAGTACTACAACACCATATATTAATTATAAGTCATATGAGGAAGTTATTGAAAACTATAAGGGCAAAATAATCCCATTACAAGCCGTTAGGAGGCCTTTGGAGTAGTAAAAGGTTAAGATTCCCAGCATGTTAAACAATCGGTACGATATATCAGCTGGATATTCATTACTGCATGAAGGTCGCCTTTACCCCCAAAACATGACTTTCATACTCATGTTGGAGGCTGAGTCGACACCACGGTCATTATCCACAAGAAGATTACTCTGGTTTAAATGTTTTACCCCTTCGGAAATCGAATCTTTCGACTTATGGCATATTTTCTTAAGCAGCCAAAACCAAGTTGGATCCCATTTTATAAATGCATCTTATACACATGTAAGCGTGAAAATAATGTAGGTTCACTGTTTTTAATTGCGAATTTGTTGAAATGGGTAAATCAAAATGTATTTTAGTTTATTAATTACAATTTTTCATTATGACAGATTCACCTATATAATATAGGCCTACAAAAAATCATGATAAAAACATAATTGAATAATATACTGTCTCTTATAATATATATATACATTCATAGTAATTCTGCCCGAAGGCAGGTCTTTCACTGCAATCATAGCATTTTCATGCTATACTTTGCAGCTTTACTAGGGTATAGGTGCTCATTGCTTTCCATACCGGTGAAGGATGATGATGATGACGGCTGGAATGATTTTCGGGGACAGTTGGGCCCTAAGCTTCCTGACATTTGTCTTACAGGTGAGGAAAAACCCCGAAAAAACCTTGCCCAGGAGCCTGTGCCGACTGGGAATCAGACCCGGGCCCGCTGTGTGATAAGGCAGCGCGCTACCTCGAGACCACAGCGGTGGACTATATATATATATAATGGAAATGGACGGCTAATGACAGATGAAGGAAGTTTTGAGGAGGTGGCTGAATTCAAATACCTAGGGACAATAATCACAAATAGGAATGAGATGCACAAAGATATTAAACATAGGCTCATTTCTGGAAATTCTTGCTATATGCATTACAGAGACTCTTGACGTCCAACTCCTTTTAAAAAAACGTTAAACTGAAAAAATATAAAACTATTATTCTACCACTTACATGGATGCGAAACAAGGATTCTTACTTTAAGGGAGGAAAGAAGATTACGATTATTTGAGAATAAAGTTCTTAGGAAAATTTTGGGACCAAAGAGTGATGAACTGACTGGCGAATGGAGAAGACTACATATCAGTGAACTACATGGTCTTTATAAGAAGCCAAATATAATAAGAACAGTTAAGTCTCGCAGACTGCGGTGGGCAGGACATGTGGCACGAATGGGGAATGAAAGACGTGCATTGAAGCTTCTTGGAGGAAAACCAGAGGAAAACGCTCAGTTGGTAGACCAAGAATGAGGTGGGAGAATAATATTAACCATGATTTGAGGTAAATAGATTGTACAGGGAATGATTAAAAAACATTAGCTCAGGATAGGGATGTATGGAGAGCTTATGTCCGCGCGGCCATGAACCTACGGGTTCGATAGTGCCAGTGAGTTAGTTTTGTTAGACACTGTATACATAAGTGTTAGAATGTTTATTGACAATACAATTAACCTACTCTTCAAAGTAGATACCATGAGATTCTATGGTCTTGAGCGATTTTTCAGTGAGGTTTTACTTACTGCCCTGCGACTCTGGTTTCTCGAAGAATTCGTCGAAACCCACTTCTACAGCTTCAAGGTTTTAATGTTTTCGAAATTTCAAGCAAGATATCGGCAATGTATCAAAACACATGGTAATCTGATGGCGCAAGTTCAGGGTAAGCCCCATGTGGGATGTACTGGTATAGATAGATAAAAGAACTTCAAGTCTGAAATAAGAAGCACCTGTGCAAAATTTGTCGTCCTCATGCAGATGTGAATTGTGAATGGCCTATTAAAGAGAGCCGTATATAATAAAATAATACATTATCTTCCCTGCTGCATAACATGAAAACTAAGAGGTCGTTTTGATATCCGATTGAAACATTCTCTAGGGATTTTCAAATTTATATGCATAATCTTCAGCAATAGTTCCTTAACTGTACTCCGCAGATCCCCAGGAATTCGTCAACAGTCATTAGAGGCTGTCATGCATTTTTAAATAAATTATGTATTCACATTTTCATCAACGCTATTCTACAATTCTGCCTACGATATTACAGGCTACAGAAGAAAAAGGATAAGCCTATATCAGGAAGTTTGTTGCACATGCTAAATATCCACATGAGCTAATATAAATGCAGAGGCTTATTATAATATGATTTAATAATAAATAATTATTTGTTTTGCCTGATGGGATTAAAACAGTACGATCTTCTTCTCCACTTCACCAGAATTAAAACCCACCATCATTCGCGTAATGATTCTTTTAGTTTGGCGGTAGCCTCACTTTTGATAACCACCTATTTACTTCGGTTAGTGGCTCTTGTTTTCCAATTCGTTTTTCGTAAATCTGTTTCTACATTATCCAATCATCGTAACCTAGGTCTGCCAATTTTCCTCTTACCATCTAGTAACATTCTGGATAAGCGAGCATCATTTATTCTGGATGCATGGCCCAACCATTCAATGCGTCTAGCTTTAAAGTCTATAATTAAACCATGTGTTTTTTCTAATGCCACCCACTCCATTATACGTGCTTCGGGTTCTGAATTGGGTGGAATATGGTGTTAATGTGGTCTACTTTGAATTTATGAACCACTTCGACAGACCATTTTACATGGATGTTGCATTCCTGTATTGTGTACAGAGAGGAGTATAGGATGAGTGTATGTTTGTGTGTTTGTGATAGGCTTAGTGCAAAGTGTGCTGTATGAGGAATTATGATAAAGAGAAGGGAGAAGGTGAAATCCGGTGCCGACTCAAAAGCCTACTCCTGTCGAAAAGCACCAAGAGGGCCAACAGGTTTATTGTCACCATCCGACGGACGAATCGTTATCAACAGTACCAGAACTAGTCTTGGGCTTCCAAATCTTTTTACAACTACTTTAGCGCCTAAAGTAATCTTGGGCACTCCATTATCATTCATCCTGATAACATATCCGAGTCATTCCATTCTTCTTATTTTGATATCAGTTACAATATCAACATCCTTATGTAGGCTCTATCAGAGTTCCCAATGTACTATTTCCAAATATGCGTACATATATATTTCTGAGTAACTTCCTTTACCATATCCCAACATATAATTCACAATTTCTGGAAAGATCCAAAACTCACATAGGCTTGTTAATTTGTTTGTATAATCTTATTTTAATTTTCTATTTATTAGGCCTATTATACATTGTACTAGCTAACACCCGGCTGCTACGCCCAAATAAATTAAATGTGTTTTTATGTTTTGTTGAATAAATAAAAAGAAAAATAATTATAAATTTATATATCGTAATTATTTTTAGATACCCCGTGCTGATTAAGCGGCGTTACCCTGGAATATATTTATCCCGATTTTCTTGGCAACAAATGAGGTGAATGACAAAAACGGGTATTGTGAGTTATCCGTAAAGATAAACATATGTTGTCGCGGACTTTTATGTAGAATTTTTTGAGATGTTCAATTCTATGTATATTAATTTGGCGTATTTCTTATGGTTTAAGCAGCATAAGCCATTTAAGCGTCTAAAAAGCTGCTTTTTCAGTGCACCGATGATTTTTTTTTTTAGCTCCGGCCCTTAAGAACGTAGGGTAATAAGTTTATTATCCCAGAAAAATTATCTAAATGATGGAAAAAATTCCATTCAAATCGGTCAAGTAGATTTGAGTCCATGAAGGACAGACAGACAAATAGACTCAAACTCATTTTTATACAGTAGTGGGCGCCCAGCGGTCGAAATTCGACCAAAATTCATTAATTTTTTATGGCATGTCACAAATACGTCATTATGCATTAATATCCGTTTTTTTTTTAATTCGAACGATAGGAAACATGTGGTTATGGTTTGGCTAAGCCACATTTAAAAAAACAATAACGCGTCATTTGATATTTGTAAGGCACTGAGCTACAAGCCGAAGGGTCAAGGGTTCAAGTCCCGTTGGGGTCAGGATTTTTAAACTGACCCAAACCCTCTGGCGGCACTATGGCCCTGGGGTCGACTCAGCCTCTAACTGAAATGAATACCAGACGCTTGTTCTGGGGTAAAGGCGGCCGTCACGCAGGTCTGACAACCCGGCTGACATAAAGTGCCGATTGTCTAGAAAAAAGTGGGAGCCTTAACCTCAAGGGTCTCCGGGCCTGTTGTGGGATCACTTTACTTTTTATACTATTTACACTATTTAAATTTGCATTTGGCTTATTATTATGTGTACGCGAATATATATCCCTTCCTCTTTGTCTCTCACTCCAACCCGTCAATGTTCTAATGTCGAGGCATAATGGAAGTAGGTGCGAATATGTAAATATAAAAAAATATGTAATGAAATTACTGAAACAAAGATTAGACAGGGGTTTAATATAAATTTAAATAATAAAATATACTCACTTTTTTTAAATCACTGATAATAAACCACTAATAATAAATACGCGGGAGTAAGTCAATTCACATTGCTGCCGCACATTTTTCTTTTTACGACAATGCACTTTCAGTATGAACATAAACAAATGAATGTGTACACAAGTGAATGAGTAATAGGCCTACACATAATTTTTTTAGAGACAATTTATTTTATTTTATTTTATTTATTTATATCACGTATTATGCAGACGATCAAGTGTTGATAGCTCAGAGTCGTGAGGATGTGAAATACATGATGAGAAAACTTCTAAATGCTTTTGAAATAGGAGGATTAAGAGTAAACATGGAAAAAACTGAATATCTTGTTGTAGGAGGAAGTGGACGAGATATATCCCTATCCCAAGGAATTATTAGAGCTGTTAAAAAATTTAAATATTTGGGATCACTTATTGATGAATCAGGGAGTTGTAAAGCTGAAGTAGATAGCAGGTTAGTACAAGCACGAAGAGCCATAAAAAATGTTGAATGGAGTACTGTGGAGTAGGACCATGTCAAACCACATGAAGAAGAGGATTTTGAAGTCTGTTGTGGAAAGCATATTGACTTATGGTGCTGAGGGATGGACTTTGGTAGAGGGACAAAAAACTAAGATCTTGGCAGTGGAGATGGATGGAATAAGACGTAGTGCCAGGGTGTCCAGGTTGGAAAGAAGAATAAGTGAAGAAGTGAGGCAGATGATGGATATGGAGGAGACAGTGGGGGAAAGGATCGAAAGACGAGCTCTTCAGTGGTATGGCCATGTCAGGAGAATGGAGGATGATAGGTGGCCCAAAACTCTTTTGGAATGGTCACCTTCTGGTAGAAGGCCAAGAACAACTGGGAGAGGAGAGATCCATAGATTGATGAACGACCGAGGTCTGGAGGAGGATGAATGGCGTGATCGGCAAGAATGGCGAATGGGAATACAGGGTAACCGCTGAAAAGTGGAGAGGCCCTCAAAAGTAAAAGTAAAAGTAAGTATAACACGTGTTATACATACACTTTTATTTTTCTGCACTCCTTCTCTATATGAACCTTAATTATGCCAAATATCACACTCCTCCGTGAGCGTAATCTGCTTAAAAAGGGGTACAAAGTTTTTCCTTCGCCTATTAATATATAGATAAATATGCAGCAGTTCGACACAAATTTAGGTAATTTCTACTCCTTCGTTTTGCTACCTTTTTGTAATATTAAACTAATGTATCTTTAGGATATATTCCAATTTAAGGGTTAAAAAGTTTGGTCCATTTGAAACCGAACACTAGATGATACCAAAATGTGAAAATGGAGGAATATGGGTTACCAGAAGACAATGGATGGACATGACTAACAAGTTTTATAAATAATTGAGCTTTCTCTAAAATATCACGACTGATGTTTGAAATACCAAGGACGCTGTTGCAGGAATATAATGCCTTTCGCTCGGGGAAGCCATCTTTGACCTCATTCTAAAGTAAATACATTTTATTGCTAGTTATAATCTTCACTAAAAATTAGTGATAAAGTTTTCTTATAAACGTAATGTGAAAATCGTGTCCAATATTTCAAACTGTTCAACATAATTATCTAATAATTTTGATAATTTTGCATATTTAGGCTATACTTATTTCATAATATTTAAAAAGAATCCTAAAGCGTTTTTAAATTCTACATAATATATTTTATTCGATTTTGAAATACAATAATAATCACAATAATTACAGTAAAGCCTATGTAATTTTCATAATTTAAAAAAAAAACACTAAGCATTGTTTAAATGTATAGATTTTATCGATTTTTTATAAGTAAATGAACTAATTCACCAGCACTATTAGGCCCGGAAGTTCAAGGGTGCGTGAACACACGCTCTCTGTATATCTCTATCATGAGCTGTCTTTCAAGCATCCCCTCTATAATTCGCCTCCGATTCCAACTGGGCACTTTCCTTCTGATTCTACTATAAGAAGTGCTGTTTACTCTACGTTGTCCAGGAATCTACTCATCCCGATCTTCTTGGCATAAATGATCTCAAAGACAATTAATGTACTTCTTATGATTAGTTGAATGAGTAATATGAAAAATAAATATAAATGTATATCGTAATTATTTTAAGATTCCCCGTGCTGATTATCCGGTGTTGCCCGGGAATCTACGTATCTCGATCTTCTTGGCGTAATGAGCTAGAAGACAAAATTCGTTATTATGAGTTATCCGTAAAAGAATGCCCGCCATGTGCTGATATGCTTGCACAGGAATCTACGTACTTATCTCGATCTTCTTGGCATAAATGAAAGACAAAAATGGTATTTTATCTGTATGAGAAAAACATATGCTGTCGCGGACTTTTTTGTAGAGCTTTTTGAGATATCCAATTCTGTGTACATTAATTTTGTGTATTTGTTATGGTTTAAGCAGCGTAAGCCATTTAAGCGTCCAAAGTGCTACTTTTTCACGTTTTTCACTACAAAGGGCGATTTTTAAGAGTGTAGGAGTTGAGTATCACAACTCCCTTATAGCCTATGTTCATCCCGGGAATCTCCTGAACATTTTTCAAAAAACCCCATCATAATCGGATTAACGGTATGGCCGCGCATAAAGTACAAACAAATAAACATGCAAACAAACGTTCATTTTTATATATTAAAATATATCAAGTTTCTTTTTTTTTGTGAGAAAACATACATCGTGGTCGCTAGAATAATTTTCATATTGTGGATTCCTCGGGACTAGAGACACGGAATAACCGGTAGAACACCGTGGCAGATCAACTGTAATTAACTCACTGGTACTATCGAACTCAGAAGTTCCAAGGCCTCGCGGAATAAGTCCCCCATACATATCTATCCGGAGCTAATGTTTTTAAATAAATTTCCCTATACAATTTACCTTTTCACATCATAGTTAACATTTTTTAAATTTAAATCAACGATCCATCGATAGTAATTCTGCCCGAAAGCAAGTCTTTCACTGCAATCATAGCATTTTCATGCTATGTTTTGCAGCTTTACCAGGAAATTATAGGTGTGGTAGCTTCACGTTGCTTTCCACACTGGTGGAGGATGATGATGATGATGATAAGGATGATGCTGATGGTCAGATGATTTTCGGGAACAGTTGGGCCCTAAGCTTCCTGACATTTGTCTTACAGGTGAGGGGGAAAAAAATTAGCGATAAAATGTCATATGTAATTCGTTTTTCGAAGCTAATTTTGGTTAATTCGAAGGCAGGATTTTATTTCAAATGAGTCATTTTGTATCTTCAAGACTTCCAAGAACTTGTAAAAATTATCTGGTTTTAAAGTACACTATCTTGAGAAGATAGTGACTATTGTTGACAGACTTAATCGTTTTCTGTGCAGGCCTTGAGAACTCTACCTTCCCCATCTTCTGAACCAACAATGTTGGAAGACCGGCAGGCATTGATCATCGCTAAAGTGTACGTATGTGTGTTACCTTCGTCAACACCGATCCCTTAGTTATAAAGTTGGGATACATACACAGCAGGAGTTTTGTCAAATTTTTATTTTAATGCAGTGTTCAAAATGTCCATACGTGGTATATACACCAGTTTATTTATTTTATTTAGCAGGTTTCACAATGTTTCACAACATCTTCCTGAGTCCTATTAATCTACTGTCATTCTCCTCCACATCTCTCTGCCGTTCCAATCTCCATCGTCCAATCCCTTTTTCGGCCATGCTGCTCAAAACACCATCAATCCACGTTATTTTTGGCCGTCCTCCTCTTCTTCCTCTTCTTCTTCTAAAAAGTGTCACCCATTCTAGCATTCTTCTTGAGAATCTTATATATACACCAATTTATCTCTCGGGGGAAAAAAGTCGAACTGTTAAGAGAATTGGGACGAGGTGTAAAGAAGAAAATTTATATCGCGAAAGACTATAGAATCTTGCCTAATACGTTGTCAACGCTGTAGAAAAGGCAAAATTCTGAATAGTTGGGTTTCACAAAATGCAGGAAAGAGGAAACAAACGAAAGGCGGTGGATTTCCTGACATTCAGGAGAGTAATTAAAAGAGGTTCAAACAATATAAATATATTTTTGTTAAAAAAAGTTACAGACTGGTTAATTCGAAATATTCAGAATCCCCTTGAGTTCGGATTAAAAAGATTCCACTGTACTTAAGAATAAAAGAGAGATTATGAGATTCTCGCATGAAGGTGTCAGGATGCAGGACAAAGAAATGGTGTGTCTGCAGATGTTTGGTATACATGTATGCATTTATTAGTCATGGCAGGGCCACATGGACAATAGACAAGACTAATGACCCCTGTCGTCATTCAGCTGTCGTAAGTAGACAAAAGATACGGAAACAATTGCCGGCTTCTTTAATCTGCCTTCAGGTGTCTCAATGTCTTATTTAAATTCAAGTTTTGAAACACTGATTACATTTTTATGCATAGCGTCCATTATTTTTATCTAATAACACGAAGTATTGTACGCTAAAACTGAATTCCATTGCGCAACAGGTCTAGAAGACAAGAGCCGGTTGCTGGCCTCACACCCACGTGTCAGTCACAAAGAGGGGTTCTCGCTTGGTGCTGTTACTTATTGTAAAAGATAAAGTAATCCCACTATAGACTCAGGAAGCCCTTGGAGTAATAGGAGGGTAAGGCTCCCATCTTATTACATAATCGGTACGAGATGCCAGTCGAGTTTTTAGCCCTGCGTGACGACCGTCTTTACCCCCAGAACAAGCATCTGGAACTTATTTCCGTTAGAGGCTGTGTCGAACCCAGGGGCACGGTGCCGCCAGAAAGTTATGCAAATTTAAACACCCTGACCTTAATTTATAGTGCATTGTATTAACCAACTATGCTATGGCGTTTCCCCTCCCCCTTACTTATTGTAGTATGTCAAATTCTTTACGATCAGTGGCGTAGTCAGCAAGTGGGCTAAGCCAACCCAAGAAATTGAGCATGGCTTTAGCTTTCCATTACGTACTTTTAAGTTTTACAAATTATACTGATCTGTCCCAATCACAACCTGTATCCAAAGAGATGATTTTTTTTTTCTATATTACAACGAATAAAAACTTACACTACGATATGTTAAACAGATGGTTTTGTAATCTAGTAATTCTTTCTATAGAGAGGGAGAAATGTTGAAGGGTCTATCGTTAGTGACCGACAGATTCGTTGCTGGGAAATCTACAGTTCACCTCATGAAGCGATTGTTATATAAATATATCTTGCATGATTGTGTATGATAATTTTTCATTGATTTAATAAGACTTCCGACGGCAGCGGAGTTTTCAGCAGATGGGTCAGGTATTTTCTAAACTCTGTAATATTTGGTCCTCCCAAATAATTCATCTAGCTACAACACTCTTTCAGGATGGTGGGTGGGTAGGGCAAAATTCCATGGAAACATGATCGGAAAATTCGTGTTATATTTCGTTCAATGCCTTCTAACTCACTGCCACTATCGAACCCGTAGGTTCATGGCCGAGCAAACATAAGCTCTCCACACATCCCTATCCTGAGCTAATATTTTCTAATCGTTCCCTGTATAATCTACTTCCCCCTAATCGTGGTTAATGTTATTCTCCTACCTCATTCTTGGTCTACCAACTGGGCGTTTTCCCTCTCGTCTTCCATGTCCCTCTTCCATTCCCCATTCGTACCACATGTCTTGCCCATTGCAGTCTACGAGAATTAACTTTTCTTATTGTATCTGGTTTCCCATAAAGATCGTGTAGCTCACTGTTATGTAGTCTTCTCCATTCCTACCTGTTCATCTCTCTTTGGTACAAACATTTTCCAAAGAACTTTATTCTCAAACACTCGTAATATTTCCTGCTCCCGTAAGTTATGTTTATCAAAGAATATCTATCTATCTATCTATAGTGTTCTGCCCTATGGTAGGTCCTTCACTCCAATCAAAGCATTTGCATACTATGCTTTGCAGCCTTACTAGGAATTATAGATGTGGTAGTTTCCCGTTGCTTTCCAAGCCGTGGAAGATGATGATGGCCAGATGATGTTGATAAAGGTTAAAATTGCATCGTTATTATCACATGCTTCAGTTATTCGCAGTGACCTAGTGGTTATGTTTCTTGTCTCTAGTCTCGACGGTACCGGGTTCAAATCCGGCCGGAGTCGGTGGATTTTTAACCCATTCGCCTCAAAAGACGAGGTAGACTCGCCGCAGTTAAATGGCCTTCAACTCAGAAGACGAGGTACACTCGCTGTCATACGTATATTTTGCAATATTTTGTACATCCCTTGATAGGGTAATATTTTCTTAACATTTATGAATTGTAGACGTATGTGTTTTGGCCTTCACCCTTATTGTGATCTCAAGTGCCGTTATCATTTGCTTGTTTTGAATGTCTGAATATAGACAATATAATTTACGATAATTTAAATCCGATTTCTCGGGAAATGCATTGAGCACTTAAATCTGAAGCGAAGGGTTAAGATGGAAAAATCCAAGGGACAAGTACTCCGGGAGGGACCTCAAGCCCCGAATCTGTACATGTTTAGGCACGTAAAAGAATCGCAAGTCTGAATAAAAATGCCTCTGAGTAAAATTTAACTGATCTTCATCCATTCAAGTAATATTTTAGTTGTATACTGATGTCTCATTGAAGCGATGTGCTAACCATATGTGACTCGTTTGACATCTGTAGGTAAATAAACTCAACAAAATTATGTTGGTTAAGAAACTCCCGCCAAGAACGCTTGTGTTCCCACGTGAACCGTATGGGGTATATACTACTCCACCAAGTAATCTGCGCAGGTGGAAAATATGTTAACTAACATGCTGTCTTTCTCTTTCTCTTCCTTACTATGTTTCCACTTCCTGTCCTCTGGATTTGTCCTTTGTCTGGCAGGTAGAGAGCTGACAAATACTATGGATTTTAAGGTCCGTCCTTCCACGCGGTCATTGGCAAAATTACTAATTTGACAATCCTGAATTATTATTGGGGTTACATGTAGGAATGGGCTGTCCCTTCTCATTACATGTTGCCACTTGTGATTTATTGTGAGGCTGATAACGGAGAGACGACAAATACTATGATTTTAAATTATCCGACCGCTTGGGCGTTCCGTGGTTAAATGACTAATTTGACAACAATGTTAAGATCTTTCACACGCGTTTAGGGATTCTCCGCCCTCACTTAAAGTTGAACCATTCAGTGCGTGATCGGATGTACAAGTCTTCTCCTACATCCCTTCCATAGATAGCGCTAAAACGTTTCCCTCCGCCCGTGCAGAAATAACTTGGCGGTATAATACATGCATACATCATACGCTTTACGTGTTTGATCCTGGTGCACCCATTACGCTCTCATGCCAGCATATTCTAAGATCTTCTTAAGTTTCTTCGTTTTTTTTATGTATAATCAAGAATTTGTCTAGAGCATCAAGTGGGATCCATCATTTGTACATGTTATTTCTACTGAAGTCTACATTGCTGAATAATCTACACCCATATATCCCCAGTTGGGAACAAACGTGCTCCCTACCTGGAGTTACTTAACCAAGCTAATTTAGTTACGCTTATTTCCCTACATAAATCATGAGTGAGATTTAATAAGCATGTCGGCTCAAGGGACATCTATGGGCAACTAAGATATAACCCTACTTGGATGGAGGAAAATCGGTTAATTTTTTCTCAGCGGCCTGATTTTTAAGGCTTGAGGTTGTTTTATGAGCCTGAAAAATCTTCCGGCTTAAAGTCCCTCCCGGAGTACTTGTCCCTTGGATTCTTCCATCCTAAAAATCCATCGACCCCGGTCGGGTTTGAACCTGCGATCCTCGGAACTAGAGACAAGACCTCCGATTCCAACGTTATAATAATAATAATAATAATAATAATAATAATAACTAATTCAGTTGTCTATCGAACTAGTAGGTTCATGGCCATGCGGACATACGCTCTCCATACATCCTCAAATCCGCAAAGAAAATATAATCACATCCTATCCTGAGCTAATGTTTTTTTCAATCATCCCTCAAATCCTGGTTAATGTTATTCTCTCACCTCATTCTTGGTCTAACATTTGAATTGGAATATATTTAAATTGAAGTCTTAATTAATTGCATTAAGGGTTGATGAACTGGGCGTTTTCCCTTTGGTTTTCCTACAGGAAGTTTCCATGCCCCTCTTTCATTCCCCATTCGTGCCATAAGTTCTGAATAATAATAATAATAATAATAATAATAATAATAACAATAACAATAACACTGTCATTACTAACATTGGAAATACGTTTACTGTTATGGCAGTGCATAAAATATTGAAGTGATGCTGCTTTTATGATCAGTGACGTGTGTGTAATCGCTTTGAACAAACGGAGGTCAATCAATATCATGCTCCAGCGAGGTCAAAGCTCCTCTCGCAGACTCTCGCATCCGTATTATACACATATTTACAGTACGTAATGTACCTCTATCATTGACAACAAATTATCTATTTCTTATGCACGCCACTGCATTTTATCTAAACACTTCCCCATCTTGTACGTTCATTTGTCAATCAAGCAAAATAAATATTCGTAAGAAAGATAAAAAATACTATAGTGGATGAGATGTATGTGATTGACATTTGTAAATCATAATGGTTGTCATTTGCTTTCAAGGTCCAAAATTATTTCTTAAACCAAGATATGATACAAGGATGATAAAACGTTATTGTTCAGCAGAAAAATACTTATTCGATGACAATCATATACTTAAAAACATGAAAACTAACTCACTGGCACTATCGAACCAGGAGGTTCATGGCCGCGTGACATAATTATGCTCTTCATGCAGCTCTATCCCGAGCCTTTGCCATGTATCCCCAGAAATAGGCCGTAGTCCCCGCCCGGAGATACGAATGGCGGACTACTTTTATCACAAGTAATGCCACGAGTGATTTCCAAATTATTGATAAATTCACGACTCACGATGTGAGGAGTGAATTTATCTAGAGAATTTGGAAATCAAGAGTGGCATTTGTTAGGAATATTTAACGAATGAAATTAAGCTTTTTACTCATCAATCATTATTTAAATACATATATTTTAAAATATGTATATATTTAATGTAAACGGCCGCGGCGATGTTTGAAAACAAACGAGAAACTGCAACCAGATCATATTATTTATTGCCAAAGGATCGCAATATTATAAGAATACACCCTAGTGGAGAAAAAAAATAAACACAACATTATAGGTTATTAATTAATTTCTTATGTCCTATAATGTATATATGTAAATTATATTTTTCTGGAACGTAAATTCCTGGGAAATAATACATTTAAGAAAGTGCAAACAGTGGTTTTTTTTGGTGGTATAATCAATTGCTACAAATGTTTTTATATTATATCTCGCAAGCACTATCTGGTTACATTCGTGCACTATATATACAATCTGGTAGCCACATGCATTGTAGAATTCTTACATCTTAATATATAAATTGTTATATTCAACGTATTTCTTAGAGAGCCAGTGACTGTAAAATAATGCTCTGACCTATTCAGAATGTTAAAAAGGAGGAGCTTCACTTTAAAGTGATAAAATTAAATTGATAAAATCGAGGTGAAAAGACTGATTGGTTATAAATCAAAATTCATTGAAATGTGATTGGTCATTGACTCCCATTTTAGGCATGAGTTAAATAGTCTCTGGAAATGTTATCACTTGGGCGATTCGCAAAGAACAAACATAAGACTAATATAAAATATTATTATAATATTATTATATTAATATTAACTTATATTAATCTCCGAAGACAAATTTTCCTCTCAGTCAGGGGCTGTTTGCATATATGTAGACAGTATATGCAGGTATGAATAAAAATATTAAACAAATAGATATAGGCCTGTTTACTTCATTTCATTAGGTTATAAAGAGACAAGTTAGAGTATACCAGATTAGTTTATTGGATAATATGTAGGTAATTAATTTTGTTAGGGTTAGGAAGGGCCAAGTTAATGTATGTAAATTTCTTAAACATGTTTGAGAATGCTATATACCACCTACCTGAACACTCATCCAATGGATCTGTAGGAGACTAGAACAAACGATAAACCTTCTTACATCTAAATAAAGTCGATTCCCCCAATGAACGGCCATCTTCGAACTAGTTTTAGTCTGACATATGACCTGTTCTTAAATTAGCGAAACACTAATTTCTCGTGCCAGTTATTTAAATGTGTCGGATCGCAGTGAAAATAAAAGCATATAACATTAAAAGTTAATTCTGTAGGGCAAACCCACTAAAACTTCCTCCTATCCGCATCAGATGCACTCCCAATAAAATAACCCAACTGACAAGTGAGTAGCAGCCTATCCGACGTAGGGTTGAATAGGAGCACTGAGCGCTTATTAACGTACCTGCTGTAGGGTTTATATTGTGTAATTTTACACATATTAAATAACTAATACTCGACTTTCTTTCTATTGTTTTATTCTAAAATATTAAATTGAACAATAAGATCAACATCATGGGTTAGTAGTCAGAGCTTCTGACTACAGTTCATGGGTTAGATTCCCGGTCAGAGCACAATTTTGTTTTTCTTAAAGGGAATTATTCCTGTGGTTGCCCATGGTCTGGATGTAGACTAAGTTTAGGTTAAAGACTCTCCTGGTACTTCATTATCATTCATCACCTATCATATCATAGAGGTAATGTGACTACGCTTCCCAGGCGCCTCAACTTAAGAAGTGGGTTACAATTCCGCCATGTCAGGAGAGAATACCAGAAATGTCGTAAAGACAATATGGTGGCATTGGTAAAAAAAAATAATATATTAGGATACAAGGGTGGAAGCCATTGTATTACATATGAGTTGAATTTTTCAACAAATACGTTAAAGTCTTCCATTTTTATATCGTACTACATTTTATACTATTTCTTAGTTTTAATTAAATTAATAACATTGTGTAAAGTATAAGTTTAATTATATAACACGAACACTAAAAGAACTTTGGAAAATAAAGCAAGGAAAGACTCTATAATGAAATTATACAAGACAATGGCAGTGCCTATTATTACTTATGGATCAGAAACATGGACAGTGACAACACAACAATCTGCTGAAATGAGATTCCTCAGACCAAAAGCAGGACATCAAAGAACAGACAAAAAAAAACAACGCAGAAATAAGACAACTAAAAGTAGAGGAATTAAATACAACAATAGTGGAATACAGAACAAACTGGAAAGAACACTTAGCAAGGATGCCTGAGAATAGAATACCAAAAGCAGCATATAACTATTCACCGCGAGGAAGACGAAGCTTGGGAAGACCAAAGAAAATATGAGAAGAGCAGCAATTTGGAGCCGGAACAGGCTAGTAAATAAGCCTAAACCGTGACGAAGAAGAACATTGTGTAAATAAAACATCAGGTGCACTATTATGCTCACTTCAGGGTCGCAATTTATAATGCTGTATCAATAATTATATATGTAGTGACGTATTTGGGTAATTTATTACAATCGTTGGTTAATTATTTCCGATGTCGGAAAAGGATAGATTAATATGTTTCAACTGAAATATTATATTGGGAAGATCTTGTTAAATATAAGCTAAATTAATTCAATAGGCCTAATTATCATGACGTCAAGTTAATTATCGGCGGCGAGGGACATGCAATTTCCTTCCTCACGAAAAATTGCTGCCAATGAGGTATGTGAGCTGTTTTCTGTACATTGAAAGATATATAATTAGGTATCTTTTAAGGGTAAGCAATGTTTAATTAAAAGTGACAGGCTTGAAATTACTGGTTCGGGATCATATATTTACAAGGCGAATCCAAACTTTCACAGGTTGTTCTGGAATATTTTCTGGGTGATTTGATACAAGGGACTCGTGCTCTTCGGTGACTCATTAACGAATAATTTCACTGTTTTTGTTTTGTATGACTCTATCATCTTTGTATGTTTACTCGGAATACGATTATTTCCAAATTACACTGTTGCACTATTTAAAACAATTGTTCAAAATGTCCACCACCATGATCACGACAAACTTCAAGCGACGCCTCATAGACTTCGCACAAGCTATAGCATCCCAGAAGATTAGTGCACATGCCTATCGTCAGTGGCTGCTATAATCCTAACAACTAGGTCCTTGTGTGTTTCGACAAGGGTCACATACACGAGGATCTTCACGTGATCCCAGAAGTAAAAAAAAAATCGTTATCAGAAAATGCATATATATTGTACATTGTGTCAATAACAGTAATAATAATAATAATAATAATAATAATAATAATAATAATAATAATAATAACAGTAATAATAATAATAATAATAATAATAATAACACGCTTCGTGGATTAAGACTTACAAGACTTATTCTGGTCTCATTATATTATTATCATGTCTTCGTCTACCAGCCTTTCATCTACCTTTTTGATTGCAGTTCATATTCAGTTTTGGTATGCGTTCGTCTTCCAATTTGTGTAGGCCTATATGTTGTGTCCAATAACTTATTATATTATATACAACTTTCCTCATTAGAGGATTGCCTCAAGGACAAAGTGATACAGATAATTAATTTTCGAAATTGATAAAATATATATATTGTTAATACATTAAAAAATTTCAAATTATAATTGAAGTAGGCCTATACATACTATAAAGTAGAAATTTTAGCCTATTGTTTTATTCTGAATATTAATTTAAAGATGTTTAGCCCCCCTTTAGGCCTATATTCTCACTTCATTTCTCATTTAGTAAGTTGTAGCTCTCTAGAGATCTAAAGGTACTTATTTCTGCCGTTTCAAATTTTTTAAATTTTCTTTTGGTTGTTATCCAGTACTCAGAAACATAAAAGAAGATAGGTATAATAATAATAACAATAATAATAATAATAATAATAATCAATTAAGTAGGTCTGATATGATGAAACCTTTACCAGGGTTGCCAGGTCAACTTGAGGAAATTTGTTAAAGTTGAAGAATTTTATTATAGTGCTTCTCCGTTACGCGTTTACGGAAATCTGCACAAACGAAGTGAAGCGGGCGAGTTTATGATCTTGCTCTCCTCTGAGGCTAATTTGTTAAGTTTCTCAACCTGCTTGACCCATATATTATTCAAATGTACAGAACAGTATACGGTCAAATAAAGTCTAAAACAAAGAATTACAAGATGGCAGTAATTTATTTAACAATATACGTTTCACACAGGTCTGACAGGCCTAGAAGGTCACTGGCTGCTGGCCTCATCTCCACATGCGTTGGTCAGAAACGTAAAGATTCTAAACTTAATGGTGCACTAACATATCAACTGAATTTCAGGTCTCAATTTGATATACCGTTACTGTAATTAAAGACTAATGGATCAGTCAATGTATCGTATTTTAAAAATAAGTATTTTGTCTGAAATAAATTTTTCAAAGTGCAACTAGACTCTGAGCTTGAAAAGATAGTCACGCAATATATAATTTTATGCACTATAGCTTGAATATTAGTATGCCCATATTTACATTTTTCTAAATGGCATAAATTCAATTACTGTACAATTGAACATTTAACCATTTTATAAAAATACGTAATAAAAAGTTATTCCGTACTGATCAACGATTATCTGGTATTTTTATTTATTGGCAGATGAAAGGAAACCTCATAATTTATAATTCTCGTAACAATTTCACTAAGTAACTAACTCACTCACTAGCACTCACATCATTGGTCTACCAACTGGGCGTTTTCCCTCTGCTTAACAATTTCACATGGAAATAAATGTATGTAAATTCTAAACACACGTTCAGTGCTGTCGGAGTACATTTTTTTTTACAAATGTACAAATTTACTTTTTTTCACGTGTAACATATTGAAACCGTAAGGCTTATAGAATGTAGGTTCCAACACATAATTTATTTAATTAATTCTCTTTAGCTTTCGCAGTCAGTGCATATATTATTTTGCTTATGAAGACTGTTCACTGCTCACGGGAAATCTGATCCAATGGTACTCCCGGTCGCTCTCGCTTGCACATGCGTTTAGCATTCCCCTTCCTCGCCAAGTGTCTGAGAGACTGAGAAGTTCGGGGAGCGAGATTCGAGCGGGAGTGAATACGTATTTAATCGGCTCTAATCGGAACTCAAATTGGCATATAGCAATCAATAAAAAACGAAGAGTTCGTTAACCAGTAAAATAAAACCATTAAGAGGAAGATATTCTCAAAAAATCAGCGAAATCTGACCATTAGATGTGAGGGTTTACCTGAAACCCGGAATTAAAAATTTGTTCTACCAACCATGATGTTTTCTTAATCGCAATATATCTCTATACCATACAATTTAATTAACTCTTAAATCGTCAAAGTATCCTTCAAATACATTGGTTTAATTTAATATTTTAATAAAATAATGGAAAAATGAAGCAGCATATATATACATACTCCCGACTCAAGCATTCATTTTCTTTTCATATCATATTTGCCTTTATTGCGAAATGTCATAAAATATAGTTATAACATCAAATGTACAAGCGTTAATTTATAAAGTAAATATTCTCTTTAAAAATTTGCTTACCTGTTTTGGTGGCCGCTAGATGTCAGTTGGAACGACTTCCCGTTACCTCTTGTGTGAATTGAGAATACTACATATATAAGAAAAATGTATGTTTGTGTTGGAATACTTGAGTGGCTCAGATGGTTAGAGCGCTAAACGTACAGAGTTTAGAGACTCGGGTTCAAATCCCGACTCAAGCATTCATTTTTATTTTCCTAGGACTATCATATTTGCCTTCATTGCCAAATGTCAAAAATATAGTTATATATACACGAGGGTCATTTCATTAAGTCATGGCAACTATTTTTTATCAGTCAATAAAGCTGCAGGAAACAAAAATCAGTATATACAATTGGAAGTCGCTGGAATGTTCTTCGCAATTCTAGTACTATATTGGGATCCGGGTACAAGGGGCCATGGGTAAAGGACATTGAAAGATGCGAAAATAGACATACTTGTTTTATTTGTATTACATATCCACAAAAAAGTAATACTCTTATTATTCACAGCTAGCAACCTTCAAAATAATCCCCCAATGCTTCCACACATCTTTCCCAACCCAGTTTGCAAACAGGCAGGACATCTTAACAGTATATTGACGAGAGGTGGCGTACATAGACGCATCACACAGCTGATGGTATTCAGCGCTTTCCTCATCGTTGGGAAGTATGTATGGAAGCCTTGGGGATTATTTTGAAGGTTGTTAGCTCTGAATAATAAGAGTATTACTTTTTGTGCACATGTAATACGAATAAAACAATTATCTCTATTTACGCAAGTCCCGCGCCGTAGCCGAGCGATTAAGGTAGGAAGCCTTGGCGCAGAACTACGGGACTTGCGCTGGTTCGAGTCTCCGTGGGGGAAGAAATTTTCTCATGGTATATCGGCCAGTATGGGACCGGTGCCCACCCAGCATCGTGAGGCAATTGGGTAGCTACAATAAGTAGCGGCTCCAGGTTGAGGAATCAGCTATAAAGGCTGGGGGACTCGACATGCTAACCACATGTCACCCTATCTCTGTGATTGACACATGTGGATGTGAAGGGCCAGCAGCCGGTTGGTAAAAGGGCAACCCTGAAAAGTGGAAAGATCCTCAATCGGAAATCTATTTACGCATCTTTCAATGTCCCTTACCCATAGCCCCTTGTACCAGGATCCCAATTTAGTACCAGCATTGTGAAGAACATTCCAGTGACTTTCAATTGTATGTCCTGATTTTTGTTTCCTGCAGCTTTATTAACTGATAAAAAATAGTTGCTATGACTTATGAAACGACCCTTGTATGTATTTTTAATTTGGGTCAAATTATACAACAATATGCAATAATTTATGGCTAAACAATGTTTGTTTTCACTCAACCCTACACACTTAAATAAGTTGGTATAATAAATTGCGTTTCTCCAATTTGAGGGTTAACAAAGGATGATCTTATTGTATCTTGTAAGCCCATGTTTCCCTTAAGAGATTTAGGCGCTCTCCCCTTACAGGGAAGAATTTGCACCATACTAATTTAATTACACTTATTTTCGTATAGATATCATTTGAGTGATCCGTGGTCAGCGTTCCGCCTCATACTGACATCTAGGAAACCAAGGTAGTACTAGGACGGGAAAATTCGGTAAATTTTGCTTATAGGCCTTTCATTCAGGCTTAAGTATCTTTTACGAGCCTGAAAATCTTCAGACTCGGGACCCACGGCTTAAAGTCCCTCCCGGAGGACTTGCTCCTTAGATTTTTCCATTCTAAAAAAAATCCATCGACCCCGGCCGGTTTGAACCCGCGACCCTCGGGACCAGAGGCAAAGAGCATAACCACTAGTCCACCGCGGCCGATATATTCCGTAAGGAAAAAATAAATCAGATCATAAATTTGACTTGCTGACGAATTCGCTTAGTTTATACAGTTCCTGAATGACGAAATAGCTCCAATTAATGTGAGTGGAAGTGTTTAGAGGTCAGTAAATTAAATTAACTCGTCTCTTCACATTTTCAAGTGATTACCGATGTTTATTGAAGACTAATTAGTCGGGTTATGCATACCGCTAGTCGTTCTGGTCCATCAGGAAGAGTCGCCCACATTAATAACAGTAATCATGCTATTTTGACAAACCAACCAAATCACTGCCAATTATTATAATTCAACGATAACATCTAAACGTAAATACAGTTACTGTTGACTTTTACAGGTTTATTTTTTATTATATTTTATTCTTTTTCATTGCGGCACGCCGATCCGTTGTCTAGCTAGTTATTCTACAAGTTGGAAGTTCACGGGTTCGAGTCCTGGTGGAACAGCATTTTTAAACTGGCCTAAACATTCTGTCAACTCCGTGGGCCTATACTGGTTAATACTAATACAATTCATATCAAATTCCGTTGAGGTGAATAGTCATAATATAAAAGTTAAACATTAAAATGTACCTGTTGGCAGGTGCCGTCGTCCTCAACTTTGTTAAAATGATGGATTTAAATTTTAACTGTTAATATTTTATATACATCATTTTAACTGTTAATATTTTATATACATCATTTTAACAAAGTTGAGGACGACGACACCTGCCAACAGGTACATTTTAATTTTTAACTTTTATCCTATAATGGTCCCCGAAATCATATGGCCATCATCATCATCATCATCATCATCATCCTTCACCGGTGTGGAAAGCAACGGAAGCTACCACACCTATAAATCCCTAGTAAAGCTGCAAGCATAGCATGAAAATGCTAATTCTTAATTATTTTATTAATTTTGTTTTTTTTCTATTTCTTCTCTTCTTCTTCCTTCCAAGTATTAGGCCAAGACCTGTTACGATCCTATAGAAAATTTTTCTGTATGGGAAATTCTCGTATAAGACTTGAAAGCATAATAATAGTCCCTTCGATTGGTTGCTGGCCAAAGGAAGGCAAGACCAGTGATGGGGCTGCCATCTTATAGCCTCTGGTCAGGCTTTTCTGGAGAAGAAAAGAAAAGAAAGGAAAGAAGAAATGGAAAAAAGGAAGGACTCCCTAGCCCTCGGATGCCCTAATAGTATTGGGGTTGAAAAAACAAAAGTTAACCAAGAGAGGTTAGATAGTAAAGTTAAAAGAGTGCAAAACACAAGTAAGTAGAAGAAATGTTTTGCACAGCTTGGGCACCTTGTGGTCGCCATCCACACATCCCCTAGATGAGGACCCCTGAGGGGCTTTTTTACAACTTAAATAATCATGTTCCCACACACACACACACACACACACACACACATATATCACCATGGTCATGATGGTAGTAAATATCGAGGAAGAATTTTTTTTTTCCAATGCCACCAGGTTGTCTTTTATGACATTTCTAGCTTTCTCTCCTGGCACAGGCGGTATTTAATACATTTCTTAGGTTGAGGCACCTGGAAGGCGGATTACGTTACCCCGATGATATGATGGGTGATAAATGATAATGATGCGTCAGGAGAGTCGTTAACATAAACTTAACCTAAAATTCTGATCGTGGCAACCACAGAAATAATTTCTTATAAGGAAAAATGACCATGGTCTGACCGGGAATCGAACCCGGGACCTCGTGAACTGTAATCAAAAACGCTGACTGGTTCATGAGACTGGTCTAAAAAAATTAAAAATGTTTTCATGAGAACAAACCTCAAGGGCTACATTCCTTAGGAATTCGGTAATAAAACGAAGTATAAATTTTAAACGATTACAGCATCCTGCACAAATGTGTTATGTTAGGGTGTTTAAAAGAGAAACTTGTATATTAGAATTATATAAAACATGATTTCATAGTCAAGGTAATAACGTAATGACCATGGTGGTCAGAAGCGAACTTCCTTTCACTGGGGATACCGCACTACAGACCTTGTCTTGCTTGCAATACGTGCCGTGATGCAACCAGACCTTCATGCAAGTTATTATAAAACATACAGCAATTATTTTCATATCAAAATTAGACGACTTATTAAAAAATAAATAAATCACTGTATCACGAAAAAGCTTTCTCTAAAAAAACATAATTATTAGAAATTCGGGTGTTATGGATGCGAAAATGGTCTTTTATTTTAATCTTTGAGCCACTAATTATTTTTTTCTTGTGTATTGCATGGACAGCTAATACTAATGAGAGAAATTTTGAAGAAGTGGCTGAATTCAAATACCTAGGAACAATAATCACAATTAGGAATGAGATGCACAAAGAAATTAAACACAGACTCAATTCTGGAAATGCTTGCTATTATGAATTACAGGGACTCTTGTCGTCCCAACTTCTTTTAAAAAAAAGCAATTAAAAATATATAGGCCTAAAAATGTTATTCTACGAGTTATATTATATGGATGCGAAACGTGGACTCTTACTTTAAGGAAGGAAGAGAGATTACGAGTATTTGAGAATTAAGTTCTTAGGAACATTTTCGGACCAAAGAGAGGTGAACAGACAGGTGAATGGAGAAGACTACATAAGAGTGAGCTGCATGGTATTATAAGAAGCCAAATAGGCTATAATAAGAACAGCTAAGTGTCATAGACTGCAATGGGCAGGACATGTGGCACGAATGGGGAATGAAAGAGGTTCAAGGAAGCTTCTTGTAGGAAAACCAGAGAGAAAACGCCCAGTTGGTAGACCAAGAATGAGGAAGGAGAATAACATTAACCATGATTTGAGGGAAGTAGATTATACAGTTGATGATTGGAAAACATTAGCTCAGGATAGGGATGTATGGAGAGCTTATGTCCGCGCATCTATAAACCTAAGGGTTCGCTAATGCCAGTGATTTACTTAGTTAGTTAGTTAGTTAGTAATTAGAACAGTTGAATTTGATTATTTTAGAAGAAGCCTCCAAAAACAAGACAGGATAAAATAAGAAATGAATTCCTTTGGAGAGAAATGAATGTCACCACATCGGTTATTAAGAGGATTGAAAATCAAACGCTTAAATGGTATGGCCATGTACAAAGAATGAAAAATGAAAGATGGCCAAAAAATATATACCAATGGTCACCCCCTGGAAGAAATAAGCGTGGCAGACCAAGATGGAAATGGAAAACCTACGTCAGAACTATAATGGATGTTAGGAATTTGGAAGAAGGAAATTGGAATGATAGAGATAAATGGAAACTGAAGACGGCAAACCTATAAATGGGGGGAAACCGAAGAAGAAGAAGAAGAAGTTAGTAATGCATTAAGTAATATAGATTACCATTACAGTTGATGAACAGTCAACGGTAGTTCCACAATCACCTCCTAGCAGCAGCAATGTATAGAACATCTCTTAGAGGAATCGCACAAAAACCACTACTCTACTCACAAAAGAAAATTAAAACAAGGCGGTTTCTTAGAAAAAATCACTAAGTTCAAAGGGTTATGGGAGAGAACAGATTATGAGTATTTGAAATAAGGCTGTTACGAAAATGTGTGTACCAAAGATAGACGGAAATGAATGGAGAGACCTTCTTAACAGTGAACTACATGATCTCTATAGGAAACTAGAAATATAGAGCAGTTAATTGTCGTAGACAGCGAACATGGGGAACGAAAAAAGGATATGGAAATTTCATGTAGGAAAACCGGTGTAGCTACCCAAATTCCTCATGATGCTGGGTGGGTACCCACTGGCCAAAATTCCATGAGAATATTTCTTCCCCCATGGGGAATGAACCAGCGCAAGTCCCGTAACTTTACGCTAAGGCATCTTGCCTTAAGCACTTGGCCACGGCGGGGGACCTTTCATATGACTGCACAATGCAATTCTTGCTCACTTCAGTAGTTTGTATACAGTGAGGCGAAACATGAATCCTGAAACATCCTGCATACACATAATTTTTGTTAGGGATTACATAATCTTGACACTCGATCCCATCAGCACATTGTCCTTTATATCCCTCTTCATCACACTGTATATTATTCATTATCTTTTACGGTCTCACTTATCAAAACATGGAATTCTCTTCCGCCCTATGTCAGAGACTGTCAAACTATAACATCCTACAAAAATAAACTAAATAATTATTTAATAACAAACTAACCTATACACCTCACTGATAGTATTCTTTTAACAATTAATAAATTTAATTATTTATGAAAATAATATTAAGATTTACAAATATTTTCTTTTGTTTTGTTTTAAATATTATACAATCGTAAAATTAGTTTTCTATATCTCATTATTTTTCTTTGTTTTTCATATACATTAGACAGGGACAATTTAATATATCTTGCTTGTACACATTTTATTATTAGTTTTAGTCTTAATTTTAACTAACATTAACTGGTTGCATTATAGATCATAATATAATAGATAATATATTTTTGATCAAATTTTAATTTAGTATTTAATATTAGAGTTAATTGAGATTGTTATATTCTGATGTAACATATGTTTGTCCTGGTAAGTGGAAGAGAAGGCCACATGGCCTTAACTCCACCAGGCTAAATAAATCTAAAAAATCTAAATTTACAACATGTGACGCGAAAACATGTTGTAATTTACTATCATACACCATGTGCATGCGCTAACAAACGCGAAGCGGTTTACACTATGGAATCATGGGATGCAGCCAACAAATACACGGCATTTAACGAACCTAAAAGCTAACCTAACACAATTTAAGTACTCTAACCTGTGAAAGAACAACCTAAAAGATAACCTAACTCATTTTAAGTACACTAACCTGTGAAAGATTGCAATGCCCACAAATAAATAGTAAGTTCCGAAATTCAGAAGTATATGTGTACAGTTAGGCCTAATTAGTGCATGGTCTATGTTGGCTGCATAGAATATTTGTTAAAATCGATATGGCTGCCAAGTCTTCATGCTAAGTATGTATTAAATATCATCGAAAAATATATTGAAATAATCGTTAGAAAAAATGTAAAAATCATTGTAAACGGTGGAAATAATTTTAAAAATGAAACCCTAAGAATATAATTTGACAGGAGTTTATGAAGGAATTAAAAATGTCGCGTCACAGGTTGTAAAGAATAGCCTTTTCTGTTAGCAGTTTTCTGTGTCTAGCAACTAAGATCGATGAATATTTGTGAAACATTTGTTTCATGAGTTCAACATCAATTGCTATATTCTTTCGCAATTCTCTACAATCCGGCACTTTATGATTAGTAAAGCGCATTAAACTCTCCTGGACACCGCGTGCGGCGGATCCATTTATCTGGAGAGTTATCAGCTAGGATAATAAAACAAATTCCTAACATCTTTGAATGATCCTTATTTTAATCCGCTGCTTGCTAGTTTGCCTTCGTGCCCGATGGAAATATCACTGTGACATCTGAGTAAGATCCAATTATTTATACACATACTTGTTTTCACGGCCATTTGGATGCTAAAATATTAAAAAATGTGAATGGAATGGAGTTTGCGTCCCACACATACAGTCGTTCACCTCGATTCTACTGATCGATACAATAGCTGTCACACCGACATCTCGAAAACTTTCCATTGCCACGTATTCAGTTAATTCCAGAATCTCGGCTGTCAGGAGGAAGATTGAATATACGTCAAGGATGTTACTGATCTCATTGTTACTGGTTATTTCTAGTCTCTTACGCCAGTATTTCGATTTATCTGATTGACATGATTATTATAAGTCCCATGATTATTATTGTAATTATCAAGGGAATATGCTTGATGATATTCAGAAAAATCTATGGTTCAATTATCGATCAAATTAGAATGAATGAAGAACTGATACAGCATTACAGAGAACCAAATCTCAGATGTTATTAGTTATTAGAATGAAAATATTCCAATAGGCCGGTCATTTGGTAATTAATAGATGAACAGCGAAGACCAAGAAAAGTCTTCCAGGCGCACCGTGGACGAAGGAGGACAGTGAGACGACCAAGAGGACGATTGGTAGATATAGTTCGTGCAGACGCCATTACACTTCTGCGAGTACGGAATGGGAATACGGTGCTAGGGACAAGGAAGAAAATTGCAGAGGAGAGGGCCCGACACGGGCTGTAGAACCATAAGACGCAAGGATGGATGGGCTTAATGCCTTTTTATTTTCTTTGAAAACAATATGTAAATCCATGACTGGCATGCTTGGTCTAACGTGACTTCAATGGAACCCAATAAGCTTCTCATTTTCTGGGTTCTAGTCACAGCTTCTTGATGTGTAAGAAACTAGGTTCCTATTGAACTTCAGTTTGAAAAGTAATCCCTGTTTGAGCATTGTACATGTCCAACGATATGGACATTGGACAAGGCAGTGAAGCGTTGAATATGGACAGGGTGTAGGATGAAATAGAAGACAGTGGAATAAAGACGGTATGCCATGTTGAAAATATGGATAATGGGGGGGGGTCACCAAGACAGTCGAGGGCACGGAGTCTCGTAGTTGGGACATACGCTACAATACCAGAAAGTGACGGATTATATATTCGATGGAGTCAGGATTTTTAAACTGACCTAAACCTTCTGCTTGCACCATAGGTCTGGGGTCGACTCAGCCTCCAAATTAAATTAGTACCACGCGTTCTGGGGGGAACGACTGCCGTCACGCTGGGCTGGCAACCAGCTAACATAACTTGTCGATTGTCTAGAGAGATGGGAACCTTAACCTTCTAGTACTTCAAGGGCATCCTAAGATCTATAGCTTGGGATCACTTTACCAAGACAGGCAATAGAATAAAGAATAAAAGCTAAGGGGCTAGAGTAAAGGTAGGTCGAAATATAAGCATATATGGAAGGAACAAGTAATGAAGGATGTTGATAGAAGAAGAATAGATTTGAGTGAAGTGGGAGAGAGGGAGATGTGAAGCGATCGAGGTATACAGGTGGATGCTTTTGTTCAAGACTCGACCCGCAAAAAGGGACACGAAAAAAGAAAAATAAGGGTACAAGGAAATGAACAAAGTACAGTTTTACCAAATTTGAGATTTGAACTCTTTGAAATGTATGATACAGGTTTTATATTTTTCACATTATATTACTGCGGTTAATGGTAAAGCAAGTCCTGTAAAGGAACTGTAATATGAGGTAAGGAACATTTTTACCCATAGAAATATTGTTGTCCTGCAAAATTTCATAATCTGAACTAGTTCTTTATTTCCCTGAATTCTTCAAATTTTATGAAAGGTGGCTTATACAATGTGTTCGTAGCTCGGCCGAACCGTTCCACGGTGGCCTTGAACTGGGTGAGTAAAGGCGCTCCTTCCTCCAGAGTTACACGTACAAGTCATTGGTAAGTAGCACTACCTACTGTCCTAAAATTAAAAATTACCACTATACTAACTTACTTTAGGCTAACCTGCATTACAACAGATGTTGAAAGTGATGGCCTTGACATAATAATAATAATAATAATAATAATAATAATAATAATAATAATAATAATAATAATAATAATAATAATAATAATTATTATTATTATTATTATTATTATTATTATTTAGCACAGTAGGTAGTGCTTCGTACCAATGACTTGCCGGTCGTGTACGTGTAACTCTGGGGGAAGGCGCGCCAATACTCACCCTGTCCGAGGCCGCCGCAGATCGATCCGGCCGAGCTACGAACGCATTGTAGATTTAAGCAATAAATTGTAATTCTATAGCCATAAGCACAAGCGTTTTAATTGCAACTTGAGAGAGCTTGGCCGCACGTTCCCTTATAAAGACTTCACGACGTACACAGTACCAATCCCAATAGTGCTATTTACAGAATACACAGAGAGTTAAATGGCTCTGACAAGAAGAATAACAACAGAAGAAGAACCTAAAATTGATATTACAGTTTGCAGAATATACAAAACAGTAAAATGACTACGTAAAAATACAGAAGAACCTAAAATTATTGTTCGGTTGCATAATATTAGGTTGTATCGTAATGTCGATTTTTAATGTAATGTGTGCGTCCGGTGGAATTCACTGGGAGCTTGTACCAAACGGTCGTGCAGTCGAAGCGGATCTTTATTATAAATAAGTTAAACGAGTTCATACAATTTTGAAGGTCGCGGGTTCAAAACTCAACCGGAACCGATACTGCACAAACAACCATGACAAAAATTAAAAAAAATTAGGAGAAATCGAACTGTTACCTACCCAACATATACCTCTGATCTTGCGCCTTCAGTTTACCATCTGTTTCGATCCATGATCCATTTTTTTGCGTGAAATTTCGAAAACATAGAAAATGTGGAAGTTTGTACCAACGAATTCTTCGCGTTAAAAACCAGAGACTGATACCGTGGCGGGATAACAAATCTCGCTGAAAGACCATAGGATCTGACGGTCTCTACTTTGAAGAGCAATTTAATTTCATGTTTAGAAAATATTTCAAATAAAATTTTATTTAAATAACGACATTACTTATGAGACAGTATCTGAAAATTAATATCAGTATCGGAAATATCACAAGCAATTCTACACTTCGTAATTTTCTAAGATACATTGATTTAGTTTATTTTAAATTGTTTTTAATACAATAGGAATACAAACGAGTAAGAAATTACTTAAATTTTTGTCAAATTACACAATCATCATCATCTTCATGGTAAGCCGTCGGCCTGTTCCGCTCTCAGAATTCATCTTCCCATCGTCTCTAGGACATCCCACATCTCTATAGCCTTGAGGTTGGTACGACAGTGCTTATTTTGTTAGCCTAGAATAGTCCATTCTTAAAATGTATTCATGTCATTTTTTGTTTATAATTTTGTATTTTTTCATTTAGATTAAAAATTTTGAGTTCTTGCCTGTTTCACTAGGAATGTAGTCTCTTAGAGTATATCCTGCAACGTATCTGAGGAACTTCATCTCTGATGTAAATCTCTTTGAAGTTCCTCTTCTTTTGTTGGTCAGTCCTCTAACATTTCAAGTTGCCACATGTAAATATTCCGAAAGTCCTCTGTTCTTTTCCTGGTTCTTTGCAATGGTCGTCGTATGGCTATCCGTCCGGCTATTCCTCTGAGAGATACGAGTAATATTTTTTTTACTTGGGTGGGCTCCAACCCGTCCAAGAGACCAGGTGATTTACGATCGAGCAGGTACCTTTACATGGTTAAAGAGACTGCACTTCCCTTTTGATGGTTTTCTCTTCCGTCTCCTTTGCCGTTGAGAACATATTGTTCTTCTTCCGCCTCTGAAGTCGTTGGAAAATCCCGCGTTGGAACTAGTTCGCTTTTCTTCATCTCTTACCATGCAGCAAGCTAGTAAAAGTCAGGCTTCTCCGACCTGGTCGTCTGGTTCATTAGGTACTGGCCCCTCCACCACGTCAAGGTCTAGTCCGTGGAGGGCAAATTACACAATAAGGTACAATAATAACTTACAGTTTTACATAATTTTGTTTTTTATTGCAGTCCGAAACACTTAAATAACTGGCACGAGAAATTATTATTTCGTTAATTTAAGGGATAATTACCACGGAAGAGTGGCCCGAAGGAAACAGTCAAAGAAAAGCAAATAAACAAATAGATCAATGTATCCACTGTAATATCACTTTTTACCTTCACTGTGTCCACCGCTGTGGTCTCGAGGTAGCGTGCTGCCTTGTCACGCAGCGGGTCGGGGCAGTTTTTCTGAGTGAGGTTTTTATCGGGTTTTTTCCTCACCTGTAAGACAAATGTCAGGAAAATTTTAAGGCCCAAACGGTCCCCGAAATCATACGGCCATCATCATTATTCTTATCATTATCATCATCATCCTTCACCAGTGTGGAAAGCAACGGGAAGCTACCACACCTACAATATTCCCTAGTAAAGCTGCTAAGCATAGCATGAAAATGTTATGATTGCAGTGAATGACCTGGCTTCGGGCAGAATTACTATGGATGGACATTCACTGTACATTTATTTCATAAACGTTTGGAAAAATATAATTAAATGAGAAAAAAAACTAATTTTAAACCGTTAACTTGTAGAAACTCACGCTACACCACTGATATTTACTGTAGTAATTTGTGCTTTCATTCTGTATTTAAGGCAGAAGGTTAAAGTTGGACTAGGTTGATTAAAGTTGACTTGAGTTAGATAAGTTCGGTAACGATCCTGCAATTACACAGAAAGCTTCAAACTAATTTAACAGACTGACCCGTCTAATTACTTCACTGTTCACGGAAATCACGAAATTCTATTTCTTTCTCAACTAGACAAACCATGTTACTTGCTGTTACATTAATTTACTCAGAATAGTAACAGAATTAAAATTCTAGACCTCCAAGTAAAAATTATACAATATTGTAGCAGCTGTATTCCACTGTAACCTCTACAAGCCCTAGAGATGTTCAACCGAAATTCTGTATCATCCTGTAATGATGCTTATTTTTCTTCTTATTTTACCTTCTATTATTCTTTATATATATATAGCAGATTTTCGCGGATATAAGTATGAATAAAAAAGCTTTCTTGGGTTTTACGCGTCTTGGATTCACGTTCAGCCTTTGGCCACTGATTCCGACGTTTTGGCATGATCCCACATGCCATTATCAAGGAATGATAAGTTCGAGTCACAGGTTTAGGTCTTTTATAATTAAACAAATAGAGTTTTCTCTGTGGTGTACGTCTTCGGAAACGGACCACAGCGAAAACTATTTCATGCCGAAACGTCTGAATCAATGGCCAAAGGCCGAACTTGAATCCAAGACGCGGAAAACCCAAGAAAACTTTCTTATTCATATATATAACCACTACGCTACGACGTGCCCCGAGAGATAAATAGAATAAATAAATAAATAAATATATATATATATATATTCTATTTATCTCTCGGGGTACGTCGTAGCGTAGTGGTTAAAGCAATACGTTACAAGTCGGAGGATCGAGGGTTCGAGTCCCGATGGGGTCACGAATTTTAAACTGACCCAACTTTTTGGCAGTACTGTGACCCAGGAGTTGACTCAGCCTCTAACTAAAATTAGTCCCAGACGCTTATTCTGGGATAAAGGCGGCCGTTACGCAGGACTGACAACCCGGCTGAAATAAAGTGCCGATTACCTAGAAAAAGTGGAATTCTTAACCTCCTACTACTCCAAGGTCCTCCTAAGGCCTTAGTGGGATCTCTTTACTATTTATCTTTTACTCATATACTCTCTCTCTCTCTCTCTCTCTCTCTCTCTCTCTCTCTCTCTCTCTCTCTCTCTTCTCGTTTAATTCCTCCTTTTCTCGCTATAACTTCTCTCCTCTTAAACAAGAAGAAAAAATCCGATTTTTAATCAAATTGTTTTAGTCTTTCTAATAATGAAGCAAATTTATATTTTGTTTGCTTTATTGAAGGCGTTTATCTTTATTAATTAACGGTTGTGACAGATATGGGGCAACACGAGGTAATATATTTCAGTTGTTATAGATTAGATAAACTATCTTAGATAATTCAGCAAATTGACACACATGATAATTCGATTTTATATACAAGATATTTCTCTTAGCTGCTGGATTGACAATATTATGCCTACGCCATCTGTATCTTGATTGACAATATCCCAAATGAATAGCCGCCCAGGAAAAGGTTGTAACTCTCGTTTATTCCTAAATTGACTTTTACATTGAAAATGATTCTTAATGACACGCTGAACATGAAGTAAAATTCAACTTTAGAAATAAACTTGAGGGCTGCAACCTTGTTCTAGGAGGCTATTAAATTGTCAATAATATTAAATATTTTTAAACAGTTATTTGGGTGTAGGATATATATTATTTGAATTTCTATTAGAGTTGCTGGTGGTACCTTAATTAGATTAATTTGCATGCGTTAAACTGATTTTAAATCTTTGTTTATTCTTCAGTAGCACAATCAGAATTGTAATTGGTGGTTTAATTACTCTAACTTACTGAGGATATTGTGGATGTTATATTTTAATAAGTTGTCACGTTCACATATTATCAATATCCCATATTCTTTTCCTATAATAGCGTCACATTTCAATGTCAAACCTTAGCCTCCTATATACACCGTGTCCACAAATATAGTATCATACTTTAAGGGGGGTGATGGGCGAAAAATTGACCATTTGAGATCAAAATTGGCATTTTTTGTTTTTTGTACTAAAAATAGGCTGTACTCTAATGTATATGTTGGCAAAGTTTCAGAGGCCTATGGCGCTTCTAAGTGCCTTAAATTACGTCAAAATTAAAAGGCTGCGCCAGTTAAATACTACCTGCATGCAAATCTTTAAACTTGTTTTTCCACACTTTTATTTTTACTGCATTTTTGTACATTCAAAATTGAATGGAATTCAGAAATGTTGTCCTAAAAGGTTCAAATTTTTACTGCATGTCCTACAAACAATGGGTTACAAAGTAGTGCAAGGGTTTCATGATTGAAGTAGTATTTTAAGAAATAAAAAATAAAATGTATGCAGTTATTATTTTTTTTAATTCCACGCATGAGGTACATTATTGTTTTTCTCCCTTAGTATTCACATTATAAGAATTCTAATGCATGATGTTTTCCAAATATTTTAGGGGTCTTGTAAAAAATCAGACATTTTACTAAAAAAAATTGTGGAACCCATTTAATTATAATATATGCAAATTTTTAAAAATATAATATTTAATAACTCTTAAAATAAATGTCTCACAAGAATGAAACTTAAACACATCATTTTGTATTATGCAGTGAATGTTTGTACAAAACATCAAGTCTCTAGCACAAAAATGTAGAAAATAGAAATTTCACCCTTAAACTACTACTACGTCGCTTTGGGTAATCGCATCTAAATAAAATTGGTGACAAATCAAAAGAGAAACTCAAAACGTTTTGTGTATGTTAACAATGTCAACACTGGAGAATAATGGACAATAATACAGAAACTAAACTAATCATATTTTTTTGTTATCGATATGGGTTCATTGTTGGATATTTAGATGTCTGCAGCGTCATTCGTGGGTGTCACATTCAATGTCTATGAGGTATAGCAAAAACTTTTTGAGTTTCTCTTATGATTATCACCAATTTCACTTAGATACGATTATCCAAAGCGACGTAGTAGTAGTTTAAAGCATGGTACTATATTTGTGGAGATGGTGTATTTTTCATCCATCTTTTTCTGTCCAACGCCAATCTTCACTATGCTCCTAGTTGTTGCCAATACCTAGTCCGGACTTGAGACTTGAGTAAACATTTTCAACAATTTTTGTTTGTTTTATACATTTAGAGGACCAAATCCCTTAATTATTATCCGAAGGACAAAGAGAGTCAGAATGCAACCCCTCCCAGAATTTGTGCCCATTTTAGTCGCTTTTTACGACAGGCATCAGCTACATTGGGATTATTCTTTATGCGCGGTCACAACACGGGTAAAATATTTTATTTTTATAATTATTATAACTCTAACTCATCGGCACTACCGAACCCGCGGACATAAGCTCTCCATACATCCCTATCCTGAGCTGTTTTCCAATCATCCCTGAATAATGTACTTTCCTCAAATAATATTTAATATTATTCTTCCACCTTATTATTTTTCTTGGTCTATCAACTGAACGTTTTCCCTCTGGTTTTCGTACATGAAGTTTCCATGCCCCTCTTTCATTCCCCATTCATTACACATGTCCTGCCAATAGCAGTCTTAGAGACTTAACTGTTCTTACTATATCTGGCTTCCTATAAAGACCATGTAGCTCATTGTTTTGTAGTATTCTCTATTCACCTGTCCATCTCTTTGGTCCAAAATTTTTTCAAGAACTTTATTCTCAAACACTCCTAATATTTTCTCCTACCTTAAAGTAAGAGTCCATGTTTCGCATCCGTATAATATAACTGGGAGAATAAAAGTATTATTATTATTATTATATTATTATTTTCATTATTATTATTTTTATTATTTTTATTCTTATTATTATTTTATTTATTAGTTTTATTATTATTATTTTTATTTTTTATTATTATTATTATTTTTATTTTTATTATTATTATTATTATTTTTATTATTATTATTATTATTATTATTATTATTATTATTATGAAATTATTGTATTGTCATGGTCCTTTACAAGTATGCAAAGTTTCAAGTTGATCCAATGTTTTTAAGTGGGTGAAAATCGTTTTCAAAAATTTCTATTACATAGATACAGGTTCGTTACATAGATAGACAGATACAGGTCAAGCTAATATAAATCGTGTAAAAAAGAACTGTAGGATGGTCGGCACTGGGGTTTGATCCCGGGACTTTCAAATACGAATCTCAAATGATACCGCTTGAGCCAACTCGCTCGATCCGAGCATTTTATATGATCTATTTTTTTTTTATATAATTTGGACGGTAATAAATGGTTTTATGTATTCTGTGAGAGTACATACGATGTAAACGATCCCTCCATTTGTTTTGATGCATGTAATTTATTATAGGTTCTAAGTATTGTTTCCCCATTACGTCATCACTGCGTGTGTGATCCCATTTGGTATATCCCCCTTTGTATCTCATAAAATTCATTTCACTAGCTGTTTTACTGTCTTCATTTTTCTTCTTTAATGTCACTATGTATCACTTTGGAAAGTTAATGTAAAACAGTCTCTGCCAGAGCTACAATTAGGCTAGGTATACTGTTGACCGCTATGCCATGCCGTAGAAGGTGAAGTTGATATGAGCAGAAGATGTTCCGTTAAGGAACACCTACAGTTTCACCTGTACTTAACCTACATCAGCCATTATATAACTGTCCGCAATTTTTTATAATTTTCAAACAACATAATCTTGTACTGATGGCTAATATACAATTATTATATGAAAGAGACCTTTTAGTTTTTATTTATCTTAACACAATCCCTGTCATCCGATTGGCCCACCAAACTCACATGCATTTTATGCATTTTAAAACACCGAAATTAATCGAAAATACTTTTAACATACTCAATTTAACACTTAAACACTCAAAAATCAATATAATATAAATATATATTACTCATCAACGAAATTTTACAAAGTCCACAAAATAGGCGTGGCACCCACAGACAGCCACGCGATTGGCAGACATAATTTTCGCGACATTAATATATTTAAATTGATTAAAATCAAATAAAAACACATGCATTCGCTTATAATAAGCATTAAAAACAACTTGAAAAGCATTTAATACCGATTAGTAATTCTGCCCGAGGGCAGGTCTTTCACTGCAATCATAGCATTTTCATGCTATGCTTTGCAGCTTTACTAGGGAATTTTAGGTGTGGTAGCTTCCCGTTGCTTTCCACACCGGTGAAGGATGATGATGACGATGAGATGATAATGATAAGGATGATGATTGCGATGGCCATATGATTTCGGGGACCGTTTGGGCCTTAAAGTTTTCCTGACATTTGTCTTACAGGTGAGGAAAAACCCCGATAAAAACCTCACCCAGAAAAACTGCCCCGACCGGGTACGCTACCTCGAGACCACAGCGGTGGACGATATCCACATAATATAATACAATAATACACACTCTAAAAAATCACTCGCCTCTCATTGGCTGACGGTCGAAGGCGCCATTTCAAACATACACTGCGTAAACATTATTCAAACACGCACACAGCTGCTACCATGCAGGTTAGAATGATTTAATTCGTTAATTATACATTTATTCGGTAATATTACACACTTCTAAATCACACCGGGGCAAATGCTTTAGCAGGAACCCGGGGTTCTCCTATCCAGGACACCCAGGAGAACCAAAAGTAATTGCTCACCGCTGGTCATTAATTTGGCGAGCCGCAGGGCTTTTCCACCAAGATCTACTTTCAGATCTTAACACAATTTATAACTGGCCATGGAAAATGTGGATCTTATTTTAGGAGATTTAATAGTAAATCAGACAGTGATCATAATTGTAAATGTCAAGAATCAATACAATCTGTAAAACATGTTTTATTTGATTGTTCTATGTTCGAAAGACAACAATTCTGGTTAAACTCACATTTTTTTGCACGACTATTTAACTCATGCCCCAAATGGGAGTCAATGACCAATCGCGTTTCAATGAATTTTGATTTACAACCAATCACAGTCATTTTTCAACTCGATTTTATCAGTTTAAAAGTCAAACTCCTCCTATTTAACATTCTGAATAGATCATAGCTTTATTTTGCAGTGACTGCATCTGGCTACCAGATTGTATATATATATATATATATATATATATATATATATACATATGTGTGTGTGTGTGTGTATGTAGTGCACGAATTTATACACATAGTGCTTGCGGGTTATAACATAAAAATATTTGTAGCAATTGATTATACCAAAAAAAAAAAAAGAAACAAACCACTGTTTGCACTTTCTTAAACGAATTATTTACCAGGAAATAACGTTGCAGAAAATTATAATTGACATATTTACATCATAGGCCATCAGAAATTAATTAATACCTATAATGTTGGTTATAAATTTCTCCACTAGGGTGCATTCTTACAATATTGCGATCCTATGGCAATAAATAATATGATCTGGTTGCAGTGATGAACAAATGAAGCGTGACAATCGTTTCTCATTTGTTTTCAAACATCGCCGTTTTCATTAAATATACAAATATTTTAAAATAACTATATTTAAATAACGATTTGTGAGTAAACAGCTTAATTGTATTCGTTAAATAGTCCTAACAAATGCCACTCTCGATTTCCAAATTTTCTAGATAAATTCACTCCTCACTTCGTGACTAGTGAATTTATTGATAATTTGGAAATCACTCGTGGCATTACTTATGTTCTGTCGTACTTACAGGAATGGCAACCAAGATTAAAAGTTCAATTTCCTACATTTCGGGTTGTCAACCTATAAATAACTAACTATACTGTAATATTACAAATTACATACCTAGGGTGGGACGCAAAACCACTGTCATTTATATATACTACATAGAATGTAGGCATTATACAAAAATATATCCAAAAGGTAGTGTTAATATACATTATACGAAATAAATCACTGCATCTTAAATGAACAAAACTTTATTTGAAACAATATAAAACAATAAAGTCGTACTTGCCGCCATTTATGCTCGATTGGTGTCACGGCCTGCTATAATCTCAACTCAATTATTTTCGGCATTTACCGTATATACGTTGGCCAGACTGCTAACGTCAGTCTGTTGTTTATAATGAACGCAAATATTTCTAACAAATGTGTTATTATTTTACTATTATTTAATATTTTGAAAATACCATCGTCCAAAATATAATGTACAACACATGTTTGTGAAGCGTTTTACAGAATCTCGGAAATTAAAAACCTCGCATTGTAAATAAACTATTAAATGATAGAACTTCTTCCTAAGTGCGTGAAGTGATTTTTATGAACAACAATTATTATAAACATTTTACGAAATTTATAACACACATTCATAAGAATGTGTAATATTTTACCAAGACTCTTATGTAGACAATTTATGTAATTCATAACTCATTTAAACCCATATGGCAATATTTCTGCTTTACAATATAGACTATATAATATAATATTGATAAAGTGAACCATAACCCTAACACGCATTTGTGGCGAAATATGGTTACAACTTATTTGGAGATTCAATAATGATATTATAGTCTACCGCTGTGGTCTCGAGGTAGGGTGCTGCCTTGTCACGCAGCGTGCCCAGATTCGATCCCCGGTCGGACAGTTTCCTGGGTGAGGTTTTTATCGGATTTTTCCTCACCTGTAAGACAAATGTCAGGAAACTTTAAGGCCCAAACGGTCCCCGAACATCATATAGCCATCGCAATCATCATCATTCATATTCATCTTAGATTAAGTTTAGGAATAAGGACTCTCCTGGCGCACCACTATCATCACCATCATCATCATCACCCATCATATAATCGGGGCAACGTAACCCCGTCTTCCAGGCGCCCCAACCTCAGAAGTGGGTTACAATTACGCCAATTCCAGGAGAGAAAACCACAAATGTCCAAAAGAACAAACCTGGGGTATTAAAAAAAATATAACGAGAGCACGAAATAAAATATTATACATTATTTTTTCCTTTCATATTCTTAATTTAATCTCTCCCTTTTAGAACTTTTATGTGTTCCATGCCATCCGAGCATTACAGTAACAAGACTTATCAGGAGAAGATGTTTAAACTTTACATCATATACCTAAATTTTTGACCGCACAATGACATGTAGGGTCGCCCCGAATGAGAGATCAGCTCAATGCGTGACCACTTCCGAGACAACACGAGCATTTAAGACAATACACGTCATTCATTCATACTAAATATGACGAATGAGGTAGGATGATTATGATGGCTAAATGGTATTCGGGGATTATTTGGGCCTTTAATTTCCCGAAATTTGTCTTAGAGGTGTGGACAAATCCGAAAACCTAGGAAACTATGTTAACCTGAGACAAATGTAAGTGAAGTAATGCCATTACAGAGCTTAGCAGGTCCTCGGTCCAGATTGACAAACCTGCACGATTCTTAAATCAAAATGTTTGAACGTTTTGTCATTACAGGAAATGAATGAATCATTTTGAAGATAAGTCAAACTTAAGTATACTTTCAACCATGACACATAAGTATCTTATCTAAGTCGGAAGATCATATCAGTCGTGAAAAACAACTAGGTTACTCTTACTTTCTTAAGCAAAAATATTTACTTTAACTATTATACTCGTATTCAGTAACACAAGAAACTTTCAAATATTTAACTTTTATTTCACATTATTGCTTAATAATGAAGAAATAAAATTATATTTAAGAAAATGTGTTTTTAAGTACTTGCGTGTTAAGAAATTGATTTAATGGTTACATTTCGTAAGTTTACTTAATGCAAAAGATAATACATGTTTAGTCAAATGGGCGTCAAATCTAATCTAATAGATGTTTCACTCAAATTGACCAAACCATTTTTATTGACTGCGATGTTTTTGAGTCGCCAGTAGCGGTCCAGTGGTTATGTCCCTTGCTTCTAGCCAAAAGGGTCGCGCGTTCAAAAATGGCCGGGCTCCATACATTTTTAGTATAGAAAAATCCAAGGAACCGTTGCAATTCAAATCTGGGAATGGCGGACAAATCAGTTTTACACAAAGGCCTATTTTTTTCATGCTTGAAGTTCCTTTATGTACCGCAAATTTAATACAAGTTTTCTATACAGTGGGTCCGGGTTCGATCCCTCGATTGGGAGAATTTTCCTGGGTCATGTTTTCTTGTTTTTCCTCACCTGTAAGACAGATGTCTTAAATGTTAAGGCTCAAACGGTCCCCGAACATCATCTGGTAATCATAACTATTATAATATTCGCCATGTTAGGTATGAAAGAGCGAGTAAATGGCATGTTTCACCTTAATGTTGTGTTATCTCAGAGGAGTCTCTGAATCGAGCTGATCACTCATTCGAGGAAGCGCTCCGTGTCTTTGTGTGGTATGTATGATTCAAAGTTTAAAACTTCTCCCGAGAGTCGTGGCATTTTAAGGCTCGGGCGGCGTTTTGGCATTTAAAACTGCCTATAAGGTGAGTGGTTAAACTGCGATGGACAGAAAAAAATGGTACTTGGGACCACGAGTTTAGTTCCCTTCCGAAGGAACCCATACTCAGGATTTTTAAGCCCTGAAAAATTTCAACAACTCCGGTCGGGTTTGAACCCGCGAACATCGATATCAGATGCGAACATGGTAAATACTACTCCACCGGGTCCAACTTCCTCATTGGTTATGACTATTCACTTCTCCATTCTTACAGGACCAAATATCTTCATCAGCAATTAAACTACTAGCCTAGCATCATAAGTGGACATGAATCATTTTTCCTAGCAAATCCTCATTTTAGCAGTAATGATGTCGCATTTATTAATATTGATGCAATAAGATGATCATGATTAATGTGAAAGGAAAATTTTATTAATTCTACTGGTGACTACATGTATTTTCTATGATCATTTCTGTGAAGGTCGCTGGATTCCCAAGACAAAGTAATAATTGCTAACGTCATTACGATTACTGACTTTAAACCAGTCACGAAACAAAATCATCTCTATTCTTGTCCTTCGGCTACTTGTAAAGAGGGAGCCACAAAAAATCCTGAAATTCGACTTCTCTCCATTAATTAATTTTTTTTAAAATACCCAAATAGGGTCTGCCAAAAATAACAAAGCATACTTGACAATGGGCGGCTCCGTGGCGCAAGCTGTTAGACGCTCGCCTCTCACCGCTGGAGCCCCGATATCGAATCTCAGTCACCCCATGTGGGTTTCGTGGTGGACGAAACGGAGCTTGGGCAGGTTTTTCTCGGGGTTTCTCCCATTTTCCCCTGCCACAAATTTCATTCCACCATTTCTCCATACTCATCTCATCCATTTCGTTTCATTCATCCGCCCCTGTGACGATGGGTTAGGAGTGGTCGGCCACCACCCCTGCCGTTCACAGACTTCTATAAATATAGGGGTTTCATCTCATCTCATTCCTCGACCCGACTCTGAGTTGGATACGAGTTGAGGATATTTTCTTATTTACTTGACAATTGAAAAAATAAGACAATAAAACCTTCAATAACATAGAGACAATTTTTTTTTGTAATTTTTAAATAGACATAGAACAAGATGGAACTAGAGTGAAATGGTAATTCTAAATGAAGATAAGCATCAAGAGCCAGGATTTGGAGACTGATCATATACATCAGGCCGGTTAAAAATTGTTCACAAGGTGTGAAAAGACGCCCCTCTTCCTACCCGCACCAGGTGCACATCCAATGAAACAACACAACTGACAAGTGAGTAGCAGTGTCTTATCTTGACACCCTAGCCAACGTATGATTGAATAGGTATTTTCACACCTACTGAGTACTTATTAACGATCTGATACAGTTGGTTTCTTAAGACGGAGATAGAGACCTTCAGCGTGGTTGTTACAGTTTGGCTATCAGAGCTTTCCAGTTCCTAGATCCTTCAGAAATTACTATTTTTTCGGTATTGTATCCTACCTCTAGCGCCTACAAGTAATCCTTGAAAGTAGATGATATCCTGGTGGTATTTATCTTCGTAATATGGGATAGTAGGCTCGTATACTCTTTTTTTCTCCAAGTTCACCTCGTAAGTTATGGTTGTTTAAGGCTGGATCTAAAACGTATTGTAGGATTGAGAGCGGAATTGTTTGGTATAATAACAATCATATCAAGGTGACGTATCCTGTCATTCGCAGTTATCCCGTGAACTTTCTCATGGACTGTGAGCTGTTTAATCGGAGAGTTGCAGCGACGAGACTTGTTACTCTATAGTGCCTAGTGATACTCAAGGGTAAGATCACAAGAGATGGGGAACGGTTTCAGACTGGCCTACAACAGCATTGCTCTGGGATCTACCTGGAACGTTTCTAAACGCCCATACATTTGTCTGCATTTTGATGGCTTATTTCCATTCGGAAGACATATATTATACTGTTAGTCCATCGCTGTGGTCTCGAGGTACCGTGCGGCCTTATCTACATACTATTTCGGATTTTAACCACATTACAATGGTTTTTCGTCACTCTCGAGAAATTCGCCTTCTTCATGTTTAGCAATCTTGAATGTCCTCAGTCCCGCGCCGTAGCCGAGCGGTTAAGGTAGGAAGCCTTGGCGCAGAGCTACGGGACTTGCGCTGGTTCGAGTCTCCATGGGGGAAGAAATTTTCTCATGGTATTTCGGCCAGTATGGGACCGGTGCCCACCCAGCATCGTGAGGCAATTGGGTAGCTACAATAAGTAGCGGCTCCAGGTTGAGGAACCAGCTATAACGGCTGGGGGACTCGACATGCTAACCACATGTCACCCCTACACTGGCTGTTGATCATCTACCTCTGTAATTGGCACATGTGGATGTGAAGGGCCAGCAGCCGGCTGGTAAAAGGGCAACCGCTGAAAAAGTGGAAAGACCCTCAATCGGAATGTCCTCATATGTAAGACCTATACTCCTTCTCACTCCATTCATTTATTTATTTTCGCATTTATGGATATTATTCTCTTGTTTCTGATGTCATAAAGATTTATCATAAGTAATGCCACGAGTGATTTCCAAATTATCGATAAATTCACGACTCACGAAATGAGGAGTGAATTTATCTAGAGAATTTGGAAATCAAGAATCGCATTTGTTAGGACTATTTAATGAATAAAATTAAGCTCTTTACTAAAAAATAATTATTTGAATATAGTTACCGGTGTTATAAAATATTTATATAGTTAATGTAAACGGCGATGTTTGAAAACAAATTAGAAATGTGAGGTTATGTATATTCACTGCAACTCGATCATATTATTTATTGCCAAATAGGATCGCATTATTGTAAGAATGCACTCTAGTGGAGAAATAATGAAACACATCAAACTATTATAATCAACATTATATCATTTATATTTTGAATAAACAACTCAGTAAAATCACTGAATCTATTCATTATTTGCTATATTAAATGTATTTGTTGGAGAAAAATAATGGTCTAACCTGTTTAGAATATTAAAAAAGGAGGAGCTTTCTTTATCACAAAAGCAGGAGCTGATAAAAGACAAATCGATAAAGAGCGAGGTGAAACACGACTGTCATTGGCGTAAAACAGAATTAATTGAAACGTGATTGGTCATTGACTACCATTTGCGACATGAGTTAAATAGTCTGTACAAAGTGTGACTCAAGAATGATGCCCAGGCCTACATTCACTGGGAAGACCCTTAGATAAATTAATAACATCTGACTGTTCAGTGTCCATTCCCATTTAATTTAATGATTTAATCCATGGCGCGACAGGCCTAGAAGGCCCTTGGCCTACCAGCTGACCTCACATTCACATGTGTTAATCACAGAAGTAGACGATCATCTAGTGTAGGGGTGACATGTGGTTAGCACATCGGGTCCTCCAGCCGTTAAAGCTCGTTTTCACAACCTAGAGCCGCTACTTATAGTAGCTACACGATGCTGGGTGGGCACCACACTGGCCGAAATTCCATGAGAAAAAGTCTTCCCTCATGGGGACTCGAACCAGCGCAAGTCCCGTAGCTCTGCGCCAAGGCTTCTAGCCTTAACCACTCGGCTACGGCGCAGGACAATTCCTATTCTATTAAGTGTTGTATTTTATATGTGTGGCCATCGTAAATCCTACACGTGACATTATATTAGATGTTAAAGCGCATATAGTTAAACACGAAGTAAAAAAATAACCTAAAGTTAAAATGACCAAACATATCCAAAAGGCTTGAAATTAAATTTTAAAAAGTTTTTCAAACCATAAATTCTGATAACGCCTAGTATGTAAGCAACACGCAACACACATTAGTCATCATGCCATGCTAAACCATTTAACGTTCCGCAATACAGTATTTCTGCAAATTTCACTAGTTGGAAAACTTGTTGCGTTTAATAAAAGAGTCACAAAAGAAATTGAAAATTCTACTAGTTGAAAATACTAATTATACATTTTAACGCAAATGAGAGTAAAAAAATAGTACACATAAGAGATTGGTTTTCGTCAGTTATCGATTTAAGTGCGCATCCTTGTATAACACAGACCATCAATAGTAAAGGTTTTATCTCTCGTCCTGGCATTACGCCGGACACGAGTAGGCCTACTCCAACTCCACGGCGCTACAGGCCTAGAAGGCCCCTGAGAAGATTAAACTAAGACGAAGAAAGAAAAAAAATGATATAAACGAATGACTTGGCTCAAACGGATTTTGAGATTTCTATCGGGGAGGAACCAAGTTCAAGTCCCGGTGTCAGACGTTTTCTTATGGGTTTTCCTGTATCGTAACGCAAATGTTGAATTGAATTTCATTACCACAATTCATTTAATCATTCTGTAATTTATTTATTTATTTACATACAGATTTTTAATGTTTATAGATATTTCTGTGCCTAAAGTTTTATTTTCCTTCTCCGCTCGTCTCTATCCATCCACTCCATACCCTCCAGTCCTCTTGTTCTCATTCCAGTTCTTATTTCTTGTATCCACGAGTTTCGAGACCTTCCTTTCCTTCTTCTTCCAGGTGAACACCATTCCAATGTTTTTCTGGGTAACCTCTCTTCTTGCATTCGTCGTACATATCCATACCAATTTAATTACTTATAATATATTATATAATATACTATTGAATATCTAATATTCATTTTTTCTCGTATGACAGTATTTCTTATTTTTTCTAATTTTGAGCCTCTTCTCTTTCCATCGACATAAGATTTGTTCTAAGTTTTTGTTGAATTTCAAACTTTAGCTCCATATGTGACAATACTTTTCACTATTGAATTATATATTTGTAACTTATTTTTTCTGGTTATATGTCTGTTCCATAAGACTCCATTCATCATTGCTGTTATTGCTCACCTTTATTGATTCTGTTCTTAATATCACTTTCTTGTTTATCCTCTTTATCTACTTTTACTCCCAGATACTCAAATTCATCGCATCCTCTAATAACTATTTAAATTTAATATCATTTGTATTCACAGAAGACTCTTGAATACAAGAAAAGTTCGACACCCAGAGACTGCATAAACTAAGTGTTTTTCTCAACAAATCACATTTACGGTCCGATTTTGCTGGTGTATAACTAACTAAATCACTGGCTCTATCGAATCCATAGGTGCATGTCCGCGCAAACATAAGCCCTCCACACATCCCTACCTGAACTAATGTTTTCTGATCACATCCTGCATAATATACTTCCCTTAAATCATGGTTAATGTTAATCTCCTCCCTCTATTCTTGGTCTACCAACTCGGTGTTTTTCCTCTGGTTTTCCCACAAGAGGCTTCAATGTCCCTCTTTCATTCTCATTTGTGCCATATGTCCTGCCCATCGCAGTCTACGTGACTTAACTGTTCTTATTATATCTGGTTTCCCATAAATATTAAGTAGCCCAGTGTGATTAAATCATCTCTATTCGTCTGTCTGTTAATCTCTCTTCAGTCCAAAATGTTTCATATGAACTTTATTCTCAAATACTCGTAATATTTTTTTACTCCCTTTAAGTAAGAGTACATGTTTCGCATCCTTATAATATAACTGGGAGAATAAGTTTTATATATTTTCAGTTAAACTTTTTTTTGAGAGAAATTGGAACGACAAGAGATCTTGTAATGTATAATAGCTAGCATTTCTAGAATTGAGACTATGTTTAATGTCATTGTGCATCTAATTCCTATTTATTATTATTATTATTATTCATTTTTTTAATTTCACGACTTAATGGAATCACTTGCATAATGATATCAGCCGATCGTTTTGAATTACTTTACGTGCTTAAAAAAATCCATGGACGTCAGCTGGATTGAACCTGCAAACCTCGGAACAGAGAAATACATAATAACCGCTAGACCGCCTGGAATGTCCTTTCACTGCAATCGGCGTATGTCCAGAACTGCTTGCTTCTTTGTAAATGCGATGTTTAATTTAATACAGTAGCTGTATTCTGTAAAAGTGTGCAAAGACGCAATATAGTAGTCCTTTATTTATGTAAGTTTTATATTGCAGTATATAAAGTTTAAATTGTGAATGTTGAAAAGTAATTATTTGATGTAGCATCACTGCTAGTTGACCTACCTTATCTTTAGCCTGTCTTTATTCAGTTTTATCACTAGCCTATTATTAAAGTTAGTAAATAAGTGTATTACAGTATTGCATTTGTTTCATTATAAAATGTATAAATAATAGTTGCATTTGTTTATTTTTAATATTAAAATGTATAAATAATTGCTATATGTTTGTTCTTATCATTAAACTACATTAATAACAGTTGCATTTGTTTATTTTTAATATTAAAATGTATAAATAATTGCTATATGTTTGTTCTTATCATTAAACTACATTAATAACAGTTGCATTTGTTTATTTTTATTATTAAAATGTATAAATAATTGCTATATGTTTGTTCTTATCATTAAACTACATTAATAACAGTTGCATTTGTTTATTTTTATTATTAAAATGTATAAATAATTGCTATATGTTTGTTCTTATCATTAAACTACATTAATAACAGTTGCATTTGTTTATTTTTGTTGTTAAAATGTATAAATAATTGCTATATGTTTGTTCTTATCATTAAACTACATTAATAACAGTTGCATTTGTTTATTTTTATTATTAAAATGTATAAATAATTGCTATATGTTTGTTCTTATCATTAAACTACATTAATAACAGTTGCATTTGTTTATTTTTATTATTAAAATGTATAAATAATTGCTATATGTTTGTTCTTATCATTAAACTACATTAATAACAGTTGCATTTGTTTATTTTTATTATTAAAATGTATAAATAATTGCTATATGTTTGTTCTTATCATTAAACTACATTAATAACAGTTGCATTTGTTTATTTTTGTTGTTAAAATGTATAAATAATTGCTATAAGGTCCACCGCTGTGGTCTCGAGGTAGCGTGCTGCCTTGTCATGCAGCGGGCCCGCGTTCGATCCCCGGACGGGACAGTTTTTCAGGGTGAGGTTTTTATCGGGGTTTTTCCTCACCTGTAAGACAAATGTCAGGAAAACTTTAAGGCCCAAACGGTCTCCGAAATCATATGGCCATCGCAATCATCATCATCATTCATCATTCTTAGATTAAGCTTAGGATTAGGGGCTCTCCTGGCGCACCACTATCATCATCATCATCATCACCTATCATATCATCGGGGCAACGTAACCCCGCCTTCCAGGCGCCCAACCTCAGAAGTGGGTTACAAGTACGCCATGCCAGGAGAGAACACCAGGAATCTCGAAAGACAACCTGGGACATTTGAAAAAAAAAATGCTATATGTTTGTTTTTTATTATTATAATACATAAATAATTTTGTATTGTTAAATGTATAAATATTTGTTATATGCTTGTTTTTATTATTTAAATACATAAGTAACAGATGCATTTGCTAATTTTTATTGTTAAATGTATAAATAATTGTTATATGTTTATTTTATTATTAAAATATGAATTTAACTTTTGCATTTGTTTATTTTTCGTTACTATAATGTAGTAAATACTTTTAGGCGTCTCCATGGCGCAAGTGGTTAAGATGCTCGCCTCACACCTCTGGGATCTCGAATTCTCGTCTCGGTCATTCCATGTGGGTTTCGTGATGAACGAAACGGAGTCTGGGCAGATTTTTCTCGGGGTTTTCTTGTGCCACAAATTTCATTCCACCATTTCTCCACACTCATCTCATTCATCTGCCCCACTGATGGTGCGTTAGGCGTGGTCGGCCGGCTTGCTTGTTATTCACAAACCTTCAATACAAGGGGCTTCAGGCTTCATCGCATCTCATCCCTTGACCCAGACCTCAATTGGACACCAATTGAGGAGTTTTTTTAACTTGTTTCATTTGTTTATATCTTAATTTTTTAGTTAGATCATCTTGAGAATACATGTTGATTTTCCGTCTTGATCTTCTCTGTTGTTCTATTGTTCCTCCTCCATATGTATTTCCTATTTTGATTCCTGAATGCCACTCCTCCATGTTTTTGGCCGTCTTGTATTTCGTTTGTCATCAGGTACTCATTCGAACATGTTTTCTACAGTTGCTATTTACCAATTCGTTCTAAATGCCCGTGCTATAGCAATATATACACACACATACCAATATTACATTACTTTTTTTTCCAATTTTGTTTAATTCATTGTTTTTTATTTTGTCTCTTCTATATATATATTAGTGCTGTTTTATGCTTGATATCCATTTCTGGATCTCGTGATTTTAATTTTGTTCTTTTCATGAACACATTATTTTATTTAACATCTTTAACATATGTAATACTGAATTCATTCAGACTTGCTGCTCGCATGCAATAGTTAATACAACCGAAGAGAAAAAATTCTGCCTAAACCGGGATTCGAACCCAGGATCTCCAGCTTTCTGGCAAACTAAACCATTAGGCAATCCAGAATTAGACACAAATCGCTCAGGACATTAGTCCCAATTCAAAATCTGGGCCTGGAAGTGTCGATAAATTTTGTCAGACATCTTATTTCAGGCTTGGGGTTCTTTTACGTGTCGTAAATTTACGGCAGGTAACCCACTGTTTTAGTTCACTTTCGAGGGAACCATATTCAGGATTTTTATGCTCATAATTCATCAACCCCATCCAAGTTTGAACCTGAAAATCTTGGACCAGAGTTGAGTAAGATAACCATTAAGAGAGACACTATAAATTATACTTTTAATCAATGAGCGTATCTGCAGAATGGATACCAACAGATTGCCTAGGAAAAGTCTGTACTATCAACCAAGAGGAGGAAAAAGAGATCGGGGACGCCAAAGAAAGAGACACAGCAGCTATGATACTTGGAGTCAGAACGAACCAAAAAGGTTTAATCCTTGCAAGAAGAAGAAGAATATTTTTGTAAATATTAATTTTATCTTCTTGTAGGCATTTTCATACCATAAAACTATATTAAATGTTAATTTCGCGTAGTTTTCTTTGTGAATTGATATTATTGAAGGCGCTAAACTATTCTCACGTACGGTACTAACAGGTAAGTTTGTCATTTTCTGTCTATTGTTATGCATTTTTAAAATATTATAGCAATCTCTGTCCACAACACCTCTTCTTACTCTACTTCTTTCACTTAGCCTCAGCACGTACTTCTAATTCTCTCTCTCTCTCTCTCTCTCTCTCTCTCTCTCTCTCTCTCTCTCTCTCTCTCTCTCTCTCTCTCTATATATATATATATATATATATATATATATATATATATATATATATATATATATATATCAAGATAACAGGGGTTGCCGCACACTAGACACATTTAAGTCCAGTTTATACAATTATTTGTTGTTAAATAATTTTTCTCCATAATAAAATTATTCCATGTCGTTAGCATTATTATTTTCATTTTTTATTTTGTACATTTTATACTTTATCGTTAAATATAGAGTAAATCAACATATATATTGTACTGTAGGTTACCATGTAATTATTTAAGCTTATATTTATTGGATTTTAGATATAAGATTAATTATCGTATTTTTTCTAACCTTGTTGAATAGCAGACAGAGCCTTAAACAATAAAATTGTTATTACTAACTAACTCACTGTCACTATCGAACACATAGGTTCACGGCCGCGCGGACATAAGCTCTCCATACATCCCTATCTTGAGCTAATGTTTTCCAATCACCCCTTGTATAATCTACTTCCCTCAAATCATGGTTAATGTTATTCTCCCACCTTGTTCTTGGTCTACCATCTGGGCGTTTTCTCTCTGGTTTTCCTAGAAGAAGCTTTCATGCACCTCTTTCATTCTCCATTCGTGCCACATGTTATTTTATTATTATTATTATTATTATTATTATTATTATTATAGCCTAAATAATTAAAATTATAACCTTTATATAGTAACCTCAACGGTGGTTTAAATTAATTTTAAAAGTTACTTATACTCTAAACCCTAATTTATTTATAAATTTCTTCTTGGTAACAAACTATTATTTTAATTGGAGGCTTGATTTACTCTATAAGGGCTGATAAATCTAAGAAATGCAAAATGCAAAATATAAGACAAATTATATATATCACTTTGTATATACCAAATGGGCCGGTAATAAAAATATAAGTTAGGCCTATATGCGGAAGTTTCGTAATAAAGGCTTATACAGATTAACAGAGTACCACAATACTATTTGAAACATCGACAAGTTTAATATATTGAACAATAAATTAAACTGCAAACGAATTAATGGATATCTCTTAGCCAATAATAAATGACAATGGTCCTTCTATAACTAAATCACGAATTTATTAAAAATAATGAATGATAAAATTTTGCAGAATGTTATTCTCTTTTCGAATGTTTCGAAGCTTTGGGAAACACCTATGTAACGAGATCCTCATATTGATAACAACTGAATTTGTCTGTACATTTACAATACATTCCATGAACAATTACACATAATATTATATTGGTAACATTCAAACAAATCGTTGTATACTGAAGAGAATGCAAAATACTCACTTTTCACTGAAGATAATAATCCTTTTGTGTTATAGAATGAATTTCCACAATGTATTAATAGATAAACCACACTTACACAAACACAAATCACACCTGTCCAAACACAAACACAGAATTGCAACTCTCTACCCAAATCCTAGCCGCAGCGAGCATAAACTGCTGGCCCGTTCGTATGACAGATTCGTTATAGCCGAAGCGAGCTATGAGACTGCCATCTATCGTGACTTTTAAAAACCAAAGCAAAGTCTCGCGCCATCTGACGTCTATAAAATGAATGTTACCTGAAATGTCACTTGTATTTTTTTGCTTTTATTTACAATAAAAGGTCAGTGCACCGTGAAATATTGTTAAAGTAGCCCTAAATGTCAGATCTTCCTTACTAGCAGACTACAAAGGATCCTCCATAAATAAAATATTAAAATGGAGGGTTATTAAACATCAGTGGCGTTACAACGATTGAAGTGTTATGAGAGAAAAGCAAACAAAAAGAGAATATGAATAAAAACTATGTAAAAAAGAGAAACAAAGATAGAGTAACAAGAAAAAAAGATGGAAAAACTAATACGAAAGAATAAAAATAGAAAAAACGCGTAAGTAAAGAAACAAATGCGAAAACGAAAATAGACGAAACCCGAAGAATAAATAAAATTGAGCAAAAATGGGAACACAGAAGGCAAGAGAAACACAAGATAAAGAACATATAAGATAAGGAAAAGAGATAAAAAAGAAGATATAAAGAAAAATCAGAGGAAATAATTAAAGTATGAAGAAAGACAAAAGAAAAGAAAGGAAAAATAAAGGAAAGGATGAGAAGAAAAAAACTGTGAAACAAAGGAAATAGTCATTAAAAGAAAATAAAAATAATCATAATAACTCGTTTTAAAATAAGTACCTTATGTTTCAACATTTCAGTTCAGTTATTTACCAATTGGATCACACAAATAGTTCGTTATGGCAATAAGTTACAAGCTGGAAGGGAACGGGTTCGATTCTTGCTGTAATCAAAATTTTTAAATTGACCTCAACCTTCTAGTAGCAAAATTTAATCAGCCTTTCCCATCCAAATAATACCTTAATTATCTACTAGGTGTCTCTTTGAGACGACCACTTGGGAGCTAACCATTTGTCATTCACTGACATTTGTAGGAAAATACGTTTAAGTAAATTAGCTTGGTTAAGTAATTCCCGCAAGGGAGTACCCTTTCCTCACCTGAGGATGCATCGTTATAGACAGATGTCTATACAGTTCCTGTACAAATGATGCAAGTTTTCTTTGGAGTCCGATTACATTCTGTATTATATATTTAAGGTAAAACATTAAGCCGCAAGTATAAATATGATTGTTCTATACAGTAAAAGCTCCTTATTGTAAAAAAATCGAGGCATAGTTCCTGTATTCGCGGTTAAAATTTTCTTTATTCGTTGATCCAGTCGATATATTAGAAGGATTAGTATCCTCTATTAAAAGCATCGGCAACTTTTATACTGTAGACACGTGCCAAGGCGGCTTTTACAAAGAGCGATTCAAACCAAATGGACAAATTAATGTCAAAGTAAAACAGATCTTATTGTCACTAAGCCTAAAGTTCGTTGTTAAAAGCCACCGCCGCAGTATTTCACGTGCCACTATGTCCGTTATAAATGTCGCCCTCGCCACGATCGGTGTTTTATTGTTTCAACTTGTCATTCGTTGCAATAATTTTGATTGAATAACACGTGTCTCATCTGTTTTGTTGCCAATTTATAATGTAAAGTAAAAGAAAAGAAAATTAGTTCCGAAGCGGAAAAAAATAGTGTTGCCGCTTAAATTAAAAATAGAAATGCTCGACCATTTACATGTTGGCGAGTCGTTTGCGTCTTTATCACGTTTTTTCAATGTTAATGAATCAAGAAATCCGAAGACAAAACAAGGGATCCTATCGCAGAATTCACACCTGAATATCAATCTTAATTGAAAAATGTTTTAAAAGCGGCAAACAGGAAAAAAAAAATACTAAGTTATTTAAGCCCTTGCTTAACTTGACAGTAATAATTAATAGAAATTGTTTAAATTCTCTCATTAATTGATTTTATTTTTATAATTTTTATTTTATTTTATAATCTTGGAACATATCCCCTACATGCCCATACAAATTACCATTCCATATTTGCGGTTTCTGTATTCGCGGCATATTTGTGGAACGTATCTCCCGCGAATAAGGAGCTTTTACAGTAATCTAACTCAGGGAACTTCCGTATTTGACCTGCATAGACAAGAACACTGCAGTCGTAACTTGATTGTTATTAGGCCTATAAAAATGACTAGTGTAAACAGTACTAAACCATCAAATGGAGCACAATGCATTGTGCGTTACTTTATTAAATATCATTAACAAGCTAAACCCAGTGGCACTATCGAACCTGCAGGTTCACGGACGCGCGGACATAAGCTCTATCCTGAGCTAATGTTCTCCAAATCATGGTTAATGTTATTCTCCTACCTATTCTTGCCCAACCTATTGGCCATTTTTCTACAAGACATTTCCATGTACCTCTTTCATATCGCATGTACCGCCCATCGTAACCTAAGAAATTTTACTATTATTATTATTATTATTATTATTATTATTATTATTATTATTATTATTATTATTATTATTATTATTAATCGGCCACGGTGGATTAGTGGTTATGCTCCTTGCCTCTGGTCCCGAGGGTCGCGGGTTCAAACCCGGCCGGGGTCGATGGGTATTTTAGGACTGAAAAATCCAAGGAGCAAGTCCTCCGGGAGGGACTTTAAGCCGTGGGTCCCGACTCTGAAGATTTTCAGGCTCGTAAAAGATCCTTAAGCCTGAATGAAAAGGCCTCTAAGCAAAATTTACCGAATTTTCCCGTCCTAGTACTACCTTGGTTTCCTAGATGTCAGTATGAGGCGGAACGCTGACCACGGACCACTCAAATGACATCTATACGAAAACAAATGTAACTAAATTAGTATGGTCCAAATTCTTCCCTATAGGAGGAGAGCGCCTAAATCTGTGTTAAGGGAAACATGGGCTAGAAGATTATTATTATTATTAATATTATTATTATTATTATTATTATTATTATTATTATTATTATTATTATTATTATTATTCTCGAGGTAGCGTGCTGCCTCGTCACGCAGCGGGCCCGGGTTCGATTCCCAGTCGGGACAGGCTCCTGGGTAAGGTTTTTTCGGGTTTTTTCCTCACCAGTAAGACAAATGTCAGGAAGCTTTAGGGCCCAACGGTCCCCGAAAATTATCCGACCACCATTATCATCATCATCCTTCACCGGTGTGGAAAGCAACGGGAAGCTACCATACCTATAATTCCTTAGTAAAGCTGCAAAGCATAGCATGAAAATGTTATGATTGCAGTGAAAGACCTGCCCTCGGGCAGAATTACTATGGATGGATGATGGATGGATTATTATTACTATTATTATTATTATTATTATATTATTATTATTATTATTATTATTATTATTATTATTATTATTATTATTATTATTATTATTATTATTATTATTATTATTATTTCTTGAAGAGAGCAGCAAGATATTCTAAATTGCAAAAAATAAAAAATAAAGTCACACGAGAAAAAAATGATTACAGTATTAAATATTCAGTAGTGGATTATATAAGATATAAGTAATTGAATTGGTATGTGTATGTATGACGAACGCAAGAAGAAAGGTTATCCAGAAAAACATTGGAATGGCGTCCACTTGGAAGAAGAAAGAAAGGAACACTCGAAACTCGTGGATTCAAGAAATAAGAACTGGAATGAGAACAGGAGGACTTGGAGTACATGTAGTGGATGGATAGGAACGAATGGAGAAGGCAAATAAAACTTTAGGCACTCAAAGATGTGTAAACTTTAAAAAATTGTATGTAAAAGTAAATTATTATTATTATTATTATTATTATTATTATTAGTATTATTATTAATTATTATTATTAATACAATGCAGAATTCTGTCTCATTTTAAGTGATATCGATTTGTGTGTCTGGTGGAATTATGAAGGTGTGATTCAACTGGGAGTTCATTACAAACGGGCGTGCAGTCGATGCGGATCTTTATTCTCACTACTGGAACGAGTTCATGAAATTTTGAGGGTTGCGGGTACAAATCCTATAACACCAACAACCATCATACAAATTCAAGAATTGAAAAGAGTCGAATTGCTACCACACCCACAATATAGCCCTAATCTTGCGCCTTAAAATTACCATTTGTTTCGATCCATGGCTCACTTTTTGCGTGAAATTCCGTTAACATTAAGGCTATGGAAGTGAGTCTCAGTGAATTCTTCAATTCAAATCAAAAAACTCGAGACTGGCAACGTCGCGGTATAGTAAACATAGCTGGAAGATGCCTTAAAACCATAGAATTGATGTCTCTGTCTTGAAGAGTAGTTTAATTTCTTGTCTGAACATAACATTTTGTTTTAAAAAAGGCTTTACTTATGACACAGAATCTATAACAATATAATAACTATTCGAAACGTCAATATACAGTATAATATAGTTTGTCAACCTGTGATTCGCCAAAATGTTTCCGTAATGGCCGGTTTCGAGGTTAGGTCTATTATTATTTCCTTAATTTCTGCAGCGTAATAATAATAATAATAATAATAATAATAATAATAATAATAATAATAAAGATGATATTATTATTACTATTATTATTATTATTATTATTATTATTATTATTATTATTTTAAAATTAAATTAACCCTATAATGTCCCTAGTTATAATATGTGTAACATCGGAAATTTTTCACATTATTTACACAATCTAATAGGGTCTATATAAAAATTAATGTTTGTTTGTTGGTTTGTTTGTTTGTTCGTACTTTATGCGCGGCCATACCGTTGATCCGATTGTGATGGGGTTTTTTGCAAAATGTTCAGGGGATTCCCGGGATGAACATATGCCATAAGAGAGTTGTGATACTCAACTCCTACACCTTTAAAATCGCCCTTTGTATTGGAAAACGTGAAAAAAGTAGCTCTTTGGACCATTAAATGGTTTACGTTGCCTAAACCATAACAAATACACATAATTAATGTACACATAATTGAATATCTCAAAAAGCTCTACAAAAAAAAAAAAAAAAAGCCCGCGACAGCATATGTTTATCTCTTATGGATAACTCACAATAACCATTTTTGTCTTTCATTGATACCAAGAAGATCGAGACAGGTAAGTAGTTTCCTGTGCAAGTATAGCAGCACACGGATAACTCATAATAACGAATTTTGTCTTTTAGCTCATTTATGCCAAGAAGATCGAGATAAGTAGATTCCCGGGCAACACCGGGTAATCAGCACGGGAATCTTAAAATAATTACGATATACATTTATAATTATTTTTCATCATCATCCATTAGGCCGTATTAGACCGTGTGGCCTGTTACGGTCTCGAAAGGAATTTCCCATTCAGCGCTTTTTTGGACGTCCCAGCGATCTTTTGCCTTGGGGGCAGAAACGAAGCATAGCTTTTGGAATTCTATGAAACGGCATTCGTTGATGATGGGCTTTCCAGTTGTTCTGGTAGTTTTGTGTATGGTGAAGAATGGGTTCTACATCCAACTCTTCCATAATTTCCTCATTTCTTTTATGGTCCCACTTTGTATAGCTTGCTGTACGGCGCATAAATCGCATCTCATTTGCTGTTATTCGGCTTTCATCTCTTCTTCGTATTGCCCAAGCTTCACTACCATATCTTAATACTGGTCTTACGAGAACCTTATAAAGCCGTAATCTTTGTTCTTCTGTACTAAAGAATTTTTGTTTCATTTTACTTATCCAACTAAACATAAAATCACATTAATTTTAATTTATTTAGGCGTAGCAGCGCACGCCGAGTATTAGCTAATAAATTAATATTTACAGCGAATGACTAATTTACAGTTATGTAACTACGTTAGGAATGCATTTGATTTCGCTACAACTAGGTCTAAACGTTGTGTAATTTTAAAGTCGTAACTAGAGTAACTTTAGGTTTTAACCGTTAAGGGTTAAGGGTCGGTTTCACCAACAGAGGTAACTGTGTTACGCCAGTTATTGTGGGGAAGGTAACATAAAATGTTCCTATAATATAGGTGTTAATATTATAACATTTATTAAGGATCCAGTTGGTTAAGCTATGCATTATACACGGGGAAAACAGGCGTAATACAGTTACCTCTGTTGGTGAAACTGACCCTAAGTCAATTTAAGGTTATTAAATCTTTTGCATGGAATTAAATTTTGTGCATGTCTACTATTATGTATATTTAAAAATCAGTGGTTCGCCTAAATCAGATTTTTGTGGAAGGGATTCGCGAGTCGAAAAGGGTTGGGAACCACTGCAGTATAACAATAATTCGAAATACATAAATTACAAACACAAAACATTGTGTAAAATGCAGGACTTCAATGACAAATGGCATGTCCTCTTGGGACAAGATTGAATTTAATTTGAGAATACACTATTTCTTACTTCTGGTACCGAGGGTCGTGGATTCAAACACGGCCAGGGTCGACGGATTTTTAGTATGAAAAAATCCAAGGGACAAGTCCTCCGGGACGGACTAAGAGCTATGGTTCCAAGTTCTAAGATTCATGTGCTCGTAAGTAAAATTTTAGTTATCTATTAGTTGTGTCTTCGAAACGATGAACTAACACTTGCCACTTGCTGTATAGCAGTATTTTAATATCATATTAAATATGAAAGTTAAGTTGATAATTTTATATTCTTTTAATATTTAAATATAACTTAAATAAAGAAAAACATCTAAATAATTAATTGTTGTTTATTGTTGAATAAAAATGTCTCAATAACAATTAAAGAAATTGTATTATATAACAGTCTTTCTAAATAATGCTTTTAAAATTGTGTCTTAAGTCATTGTTGCCTGAAATATAAAGCTTTCTGTTATAACTGTAATAAGAACACCTGCTTAACTTATATTTTAAAATAAAAGCATACTAAATTCTGATTGGATGTTAAAAACAATTAACTTTTTGATTTAACCAATCAAATTTAAACATGGTATTTAATGGACCTTTAACCAATAGAATTTAATTTAAAATCATGTGATGTAATAATGTTCTTTAACATTATAACAGAATTATTCTAGCAGTCTGCATCTAACATTCAACAAAGATAGAACTAAATAGAGCTCTCTTGATAAAAAAAATGTAATTGATTTCAGAAAAGAAAAGAATTTATTTTAGTTAATAGTGAAAAATAATTCAATTTAAATTTACTTAATCTGCTGGGAACATACAAAGTTAATAAATGTGGAATTATTTCTACAAGAAACAGTTATCAATGATCTTATGATTGTGAAGTGTTTTCCTATCCTGTGTACCAATTTCGACCCTGAGAAAAGAATCTAGCTCTACCGGAAAATCGAACCCAACCAGAACCAGTAATTCTGATTTATTATTTTGGACAAATACTTCTTCAAATTGTCGCCACAACGAAGGGAAATTAAATATTCCTTCAAAATGGCTTCCAACGAGGGGCAGAAATTTAGATACTTCTTCAAAATGGCTTCCAACGAGGGGCATAAATTCCAAACTGCTTCAAAATGACGCTTCCAACGCGGGCCGAATCATCATACAACCTGAATCACCATCATTCAACTAGATGCATTGCACTTTCTGGAACTTCAAGAATTTAATGCATCAAGGAACCAGGAACATCGTGGGAAAATCAAAACAGGTGCCTATACACGAGATCGGAGTTAGTACACAGCGACGAATGTAAGTAAAAAAATAAATAAATAAATTTTAATAGTGAAAGTGCATTTATGTGATTTTAAGAAATAGGAAAATTTTATATATAGAATATCGAAATTGCAACGAATACAGAGGGAAATAATGTAAATAGTGACAGTAATATGTCGACAAGTGAATCTGTTAATACGGGACAAAGTGATGTTAATCATGATAATAATAGTCAAGCTTTGAATGACATTATAATCATGATGAAGACCATGTTTGTAGAGTTAAAAAGTGATAATTCTAAACTTAGTGAAAAAATGGATAGTAATAGGGAAGAATTAAAAAGTGATAATTCCAAACTTAGGGAAGAATTAAAAAGTGATAATTCTAAACTTAGTGAAAAAATGGATAGTAATAGGGAAGAATTAAAAAGTGATAATTCCAAACTTAGGGAAGAATTAAAAAGTGATAATTCCAAACTTAGTCAGAAAATAGATGAAAATAATTTGGAACTTAGGAAAGAAATGAATGATAAATTTGAAATATTTGGTGTTATAGTAGAAGAAAGATTTGAACAATTAAAAATTGAATGTAATTTAAATCAAATCAGGGTAGAACAAAATATACTAGATTTGAAAGATAAACATGATAGTGAAATTAAGCAATTAGATTATAGAGTAAATGATGTAGTAAAATCAATTTCAGAAATTGATGATGCATGTAAAAGTAGCTTCATAAATTTAGGAAGTACAGTTCAAAATTTAGGAAGTACAATTGAAAATTTAGAAAGCAAGGTTGAAAAAGAAATAATTCAGTAGGGAAACTAGAAGAAGTGGTAAATGAAAAGATGGGAAATTGGACTGAAAAATTTACAGATTTAGAAAATAAATATAAATTAATTGTGAATAAGAGTAAAGAGTCAACTAGTGTAAGTGAAAATAAGTTTGACAAATCAGAAGAATGTAGCATGGAGAGTCAATCTCAAAATTTTGTGCAAAATTCTAAAATTCCAACAAATTTATTGTCAGAAATAAATTTACCATGTTTTTCAGATCACTCTAGCCAAAGTCCTCTTGACTTCATTACAGAGATAGAGGAATATTTTCAATTAAAATGTATTAGTGATAAATATAAAATGATGTTTGTGAAAAGGTCATTAAAAGATTCGGCGGAATCTTGGTTCAAAATAGCATGTCATGATTCAATGGATTATAATACATTTAAAGTGCTTTTATGAATTACTATTGGGGTCATGAAAGACAAAATAAAGCTAGGTTAGAGATTACCAGTGGTAAATATAATCCTAAAACAGATCATAGTTACCTTGGGTATTTTCTAGAAAAAGCAAGGATAGCTGCACTTCTCCAACCACCTATTGATGAAAAATCTTTATTGTCTTTAATATCCCATCATTACCCAGATGAAATTAAATATCACTTGATTATTGCTAGACCTCAAAAACATTTCAGACATGTTAGAGTTGTTATCCTTATTAGAAAATAAGAGAGAAGTTGAAGTCAGAAACAAGGAAGCTAACTGGAATGGACAAGAAAATTCCAACAAAAATTTTCTTGGGGTAGGGGCAGAGAATAATGAAAAGAAAAATTATGATGATCATAATAAAGATGTGAAAAAACAATTTCATGATAATTATAATAGGAATAGGAACGCCCAAGCAAATAGAGGCATGCCAAATGGAAATAATTATAGGAATAGACCTTATAATGACAGAACTGTAAATAATTCTGGAAATTTTCAGAATAGAAATGATAGGAGAGAAATTAACTTTATGAATGTAGAAAGTTCTGGGGAAGGTAATGATAGAAATTGGACATCACCCCATAGAAGGAAACGTAGACGTAATAGTTATTCTAATAGATACTCTTACAATAACGAAAGAGAAGGATATTTTGGTAGGCAAGAATGTATAAATAATACAAGCACTCAAAGTGAAAATGGTGTATAGACATAATGATACTAGAATAAATTCAATTAATAATTCTGAGTTTGTGTTAACAAATGGTAACAACAGAGTTGAAGCTGAGGGGAATAGAATACCTCAGAATTTAAATGCCAATTAGATACGTCAGAGACTCCGTTGCGTATCTCAACTTGTCTAAAATTAGGGGTCAACAATAGCTTCGATCGTGTAGATATTTTATCAAAATTTAAACCAACAGATATGGTTAGCATTAATAATGATAATGGTAATAAAGGAGAAATTAGTAATAATATAAATATTTCCAAGGAGAATGAAGAATTAAATAGAACATGTACTAGAGAAATGAATATTATTGGTCGTCCACCTAAGCTAAAATTAAATATTTGCGGATTGGAGATTATTGGTATTGCAGATAGTGGATGTTCTAACACAATAATTGATCAGAAATTTTACAATACCTTAATTTCTAGAGGAAATAAGATCAATACAGTAAGAATTTGTGGAGTATATTGCACCCTAGCTATTGGAAAGAAGAAGTTACCCATTAGACTTCAATGTTTATTAGAAGTAAACATCTGTTCGACTAAATTTAATGTTATTTGTTTAGTATCACCTTACTTATCATGTGATATGTTAATTGGATGTGACATGTTAGATCAGTATAGAGCTATCATTGATTTTGAGAATTATAATGTGTCTTTAAGTAACGAGACAAATACTAGAATTGTCGTACCATTTGCCAGAGAATTTGAGGAGATTCAGAATATTAGTAGACAAGAAAATTTGATAAAAGATGAGCACATTTTCATTGAAAACATAAATGTAGAAGAATGTGATAGAAATAATGAAGATGGGGATATGACCCAAGAAACCATGAATGAAGATATTCATGTGCATACTAATGAATTCCTGTGTGATAATTCCACAGTTGAATATTTATTAAATAATATTGATGATCATACGTGTGTAGATGAAGAATGTGCTGATTGCATAGAAAACAATGAAATTCCTCTTCTCATGTGCATGGTAGATGACGAGGAAGACGATTTTTGCCAACAGATAAGAGATAAGGTAGCCAATACACATGGAATTTCTGAACAACAGAAACATAGACTATATGATGTTTTGATGAAAAATAAAAATTCATTCTCAAAGAAGCCTGGATTGTGCAATTGTTTTGAATACTCGTTCAAGGTCATAGAACATGAACCGATTAAGATCAAAAGCAGACCGATTCCGCTGAGCATTAGAAAACAAGCCGACGACTTAATTGAAGAATTATTATCCCAATGGATAATTAGTCATTCAAATTCTCCTTATGCGAACCATATTTGCTGGGTCATGAAATCAAGCGGGAAAATTCGCTTATGTTTAGATAGTAGAAGGACAAATTCATTTACGATTCGGGATAATTACCGACCCGAAACGATAGAAGCTTCTATTGCGAACATGAAAACTGGACAATATATTAGTTCCATTGACTTAACGTCATCCTTTTGGCAAATCGGGTTGGACCCTAATGTTCGTCAGTATACTGCCTTCATACATAATGGTCGTGTTTATGAGTTTAATAGGTGTGCTTTTGGGCTGAGGAACAGTGGTGCTGCTCTCCTCAGAGCCCTGGATCTGGTATTTTCTGAAAATGTAAAAAAGAATTGTACTATATATGTTGATGATGCAATTGTAATAGATGATGATTTCGAAGATCATTTATCTAATTTAGATAACATGCTTTCACAACTACGTGAAAAAGGCATGACAGTAAGCCTAGAAAAGTCCGTGTTTGTCAGGTCAGAGGTTCAATTCCTTGGGTATAGAATCTCTAATAAGGGGATTTCTCCAGACCCAGACAAAGTACAGGGAATTCTAGAGATTCCCGCACCTAAAAATGTAAAACAACTTCGGAGATTCCTCGGAATTTTGAATTACTATTCGAAGTTTGTGATAAACTATGCCTCAGCTGTTAGTGAGCTGAGAGGATTATTAAAAAAAGATAATAAATGGATATGGACTCAAAGCCATCAAGATACTTTTGAAAAGGTGAAAAATCTGTTTGCTAATAATATAGCACTACAGAGACCAAAAATGGATAGAGAATTCCATATTTACACAGACGCGAGCAAAACTGGCCTCGGTGCTGTTTTGACTCAATTTGATGATAATGGTCAACAATATGTTGTATCGACAGCTTCTCGATCAACAACTGTTATTGAGAGTAATGGAACTGTGTCAGAATTAGAGCTTACTGCTATATTTTTCGCTCTAAACAAGTTTAAGATTTATGTCTATAAAAACAAAATAATTATACACAGTGATCATATTTCCCTTAGTTTTATTAGTAAATGTAAACTATCTAATAACAAATTAAGTAGAATGATCATGGAAATCATGTCATATGATATAGAAATTAAACATATTGAAGGAGTGCAGAATGTATTTGCGGATTTATTATCCAGACTCAAATATAAATGTGAAATACCTGATGCTATCAGTATTCCTAAACATGAAGTTGCAATTTATAATGTAAAAGTTCAAAATGATAAAGAATTTTCTAGACTTCTCAAAGACATTGTTGAGAATCAGAAGGCAGATAATGAATTAGACAAGTTGCGAGACACAGCAATAGATTTGGAAAATATTCCAAATGATAAATATAATAAGAAAATAGGAATTAAGAATGGTATATTGTACAAACTAAATGGTAAACATGTAAAGAAGTGGATGATCATGATTCCTAAAAATTTGGAAATTCCGCTTTTTAGATCCTTTCATATTGCATTAAATCACGTGGGATGTGAAAAATTGGCAATTAATATTAGTCAATATTTTTATGTAAAACATTTGGAAAGGAAAATTAGAAAATACACTTCTTCATGTGTTATTTGTCAAAAATCTAAGTGTATGAATGTTAAATATGACATTGTACTGCAGAATATTATCAGAGATAGAATTAATAGCTTGGTAGTTATGGATACACATGGGGAAATGCCAAGAACACAGTTTGGATACAAACACATACTGGTACTCTCTGACGTTTTCTCCAAATTTGTGAAAATATATCCTTTGAGATCAGTGACATCCCGAGCCTGCTTAGCAAATATAGTTCGAGACTATATTCCAAAATATGGACAGATCAAGGCATTATTAAGTGATAATGCATCTGTTTTCTCGAGTCCAAAGTTTAGGGGAAAACTAAATGAGATGGAAGTAAAGCTGTTTCATTGTAGCAAGTACCATCCCAAAAGTAATCCTTGTGAGCGGGTAAATAGAGAAATAACTACTGCTCTGAGAATTCTTACTCACCATCGTCACACTGACTGGTTTAGACATATTAAAGTAATTGAAGATGTGTTAAATAATTCAATTAATGTAACTACTGGTGTAGCTCCTATTTTCTTGATGACAGGGAATAATCCAGAAAAATTGGTAGCTAATATTCCTGATCCATTGATTATGAATGGACAAAATGAAGAAAACATGATTGAAATTTGTGAAAGAGCAATAAAAAGGATAAGAGACAAAGCAGAAAAGAGAAATAAACATGTCAAAAGACACAAACGGAAATGGAATCCAAAAATAGGGGATAAAGTTTTAGTTAGAACTGTTCCTTTATCAAATGCATTAAATAAGAAATATCATAGAATGGAGTTATTATATCAAGGACCCTATGTTATCAACAAAATATTTAATGACACAACATACGAATTAAAGTATATAGATGAAAATAAAATGTTGGGCATCTATTCAAAAGAATTAATCAAGCCATTTAAAGATTAAAATGATATGAAGATAGGTACAATTATAATAATTGGATTATTGTATGTAAGATTGAAAAAAAATGTTGATTGTTGTAACAATATTTGTAATTTTATTTTGATATATTGTGTTCTATAATGGAAAATGTATGACATTGTGGTCAATGTAATTTTTTTCTTTTAGGAAAAATGAAGATATGTAAAGTGTTAATGTCATTGTATGTATATGTAAATGTATAACTATTCCAAGCAGATAAGTTACTTAAAAAAAATTTATTTATTAAATTAATATTTCTTGGGGAATGATCATTTTTCTTTTGTTCTTCCTACCGGAAACAAAACAAAAATCATCAGGGGCATTTATAGCAGTATTTTAATATCATATTAAATATGAAAGTTAAGTTGATAATTTTATATTCTTTTAATATTTAAATATAACTTAAATAAAGAAAAACATCTAAATAATTAATTGTTGTTTATTGTTGAATAAAAATGTCTCAATAACAATTAAAGAAATTGTATTATATAACAGTCTTTCTAAATAATGCTTTTAAAATTGTGTCTTAAGTCATTGTTGCCTGAAATATAAAGCTTTCTGTTATAACTGTAATAAGAACACCTGCTTAACTTAATATTTTAAAATAAAAGCATACTAAATTCTGATTGGATGTTAAAAAACAATTAACTTTTTGATTTAACCAATCAAATTTAAACATGGTATTTAATGGACCTTTAACCAATAGAATTTAATTTAAAATCATGTGATGTAATAATGTTCTTTAACATTATAACAGAATTATTCTAGCAGTCTGCATCTAACATTCAACAAAGATAGAACTAAATAGAGCTCTCTTGATAAAAAAAAATGTAATTGATTTCAGAAAGAAAGAATTTATTTTAGTTAATAGTGAAAAATAATTCAATTTAAATTTACTTAATCTGCTGGGAACATACAAAGTTAATAAATGTGGAATTATTTCTACAAGAAACAGTTATCAATGATCTTATGATTGTGAAGTGTTTTCCTATCCTGTGTACCAATTTCGACCCTGAGAAAAGAATCTAGCTCTACCGGAAAATCGAACCCAACCAGAACCAGTAATTCTGATTTATTATTTTGGACAAATACTTCTTCAAATTGTCGCCACAACGAAGGGAAATTAAATATTCCTTCAAAATGGCTTCCAACGAGGGGCAGAAATTTAGATACTTCTTCAAAATGGCTTCCAACGAGGGGCAGAAATTCCAAACTGCTTCAGCTGACATCTGAAGGGAAATAAGCATAACTAAACTAAGATGGTTATGTAATTCCCGCAAGGGAGCACCACCACACGGACATCCTTGCTATGATGCACGGGTACACACAGCCAGATAGGCTACTACTAGATACTGTTAGTAAGCCTACTGCTAACAAAGACGCAGTGACACTGAGGAACGTGCTGATGGAGCAAAATGACAAGTGCGAGAATTATGGGATGAAGATAAATATAAATAAGACGAAGGTAATGATTATAGGAAGGAAACCAAGGAAGATAAACATGAGGATTAAAGTTGAGTCCATTGAGCAAGTGGAGAGCTTCAAATACTTGGGTTGTACTATCACTAGTAACATGAACTGTGGTCAAGAAGTAAAGCAGGGAGGGGATAACAATGGCAAATTAAACTTTTAATAAGAAGATAAGCATTTTCTGCGGACCTTTGGCAAAAGAATTACAGAAGAGGCTAGTGAAGTGCTTTGTGTGGAGTGCAGCATTGTATGGTGCAGAGACTTGGACATTACGACGGAATAAGGAAAAGCGACTGGAAGCTTTTGAGATGTGGATATGGAGGAGAATGGAACATATAAAATGGACTTACTTACTTACTCACTGGCACTATCGAACACGTAGGTTCATGGCCGCGCGGACATAAGCTCTCCATACATCCCTATCCTGAGCCAATGCTTTCCAATCATTCCCTGTATAATCTACTTCCCTCAAATCATAGTTAATGTTGTTCTCCCACCTCATTCTTGGTCTACCAACTGGGCGTTTTCCCTCTGGCTTTCCTACAATAAGCTTCCATGCACGTCTTTCATTCCCCATACGCGCAACATGTCCTGCCCATCGCAGTCTACGAGACTTAACTATTCTTATTATATCTGGCTTCCTATAAAGACCATGCAGTTCGTTGTTATGTAGTCTTCTCCATTCACCTGTATGTTCATCTCTCTTTGATCCAAAAATTTTCCTAAGAACTTTATTCTCAAAAAACTCGTAATCTCATGTCCTTCCTTAAAGTAAGAGTCCATGTTTCGCACCCATATAATATAACTGGTAGAATAATAGTTTTATATATTTTCAGTTTAACGTTTTTTGAAAGGAGTTGGGACATCAAAAATCTCTGCAATGCATAATAGCACGTATTTCCAGAATTGAGCCTATGTTTAATTTCCTTGTGAATCTCATTCCTACTTGTGATTATTGTTCCTAGGTATTTGAATTCAGCCACTTCCTCAAAATTTCCCTCATTTGTCATTAGCTGTCCATTTCCATTATATAATGCATTTCTACGTGTAACTATATATTTAGTTTAATTGATATTTACTTCCAGTCCTAATTCCTTAGTGTTACTCAATAGTGTGTGCGCGTTGTCCTTTAGTATCTCCTCGCTATCGGCCAATAATACTACATCATCAGCATAAACTAACAGCTTATTAATACCATTGAGATGTAAGCCTTCCTCATCTTCTAAAGATTTGATGGCATGCTTTAGTACATAATTAAATAGTAGAGGAGATAGTGCATCTTCTTGCTTCAACCCATTCTGGATTTCAAAAGTGTCCGAAAACTGATTGCCTACACGCACCCTACTCTTTGTGCCATTTAGACATATTCGTATAAGTCTAACTAACTTTTTAGGAATTCCGAACTCCAACAGGATACTATGTAACTTCTCCCTCTTAATTGAATCATATGCTTTTTTGAAGTCTACATATAGTTGATGTACAGTACCATTATATTCCCATTTCTTTTCTAAAATCTGTCTTAAACTAAAAATCTGATCTGTTGTAGACCTGTTTCTTCTAAATGCACATTGATGATCTCCTAGAATGCCATCAATATAGGGAGTAAGTCTGCTTACTAATATATTTGTTAGAATTTTGTACGAAGTTGAAAGTAATGAGATGCCCCTGTAGTTGTTGCAATCAGTTTTATCTCCTTTCTTATAAATTGGTACGATAATTGATTCCTTCCATTCATCTGGAAGAGCTTCTTTTTCCCAAATCATACTAAGCGTCACGGTGGACTGGCAACCCGGCTGACATATCATGTCGATGTTCTATAAAGGCGAGAGTCTTAACCTGCAACTACCCCAAGGGCCTCCTATGTAGGTGATTATAAATAGTCCATATTTCTTACATTCCTTTTTTTCATTGCGCTCTAAACAATATATCATACTAGTTTAGGGTGTCCATTCGTCCCGTTTTTCCCGGGAGAGTCCTGTTTTTTTTTTTTGGAAAATGTCCCGCTGTCCCAAAAGTTTTCTTGGGTCGCTCAAATGTCCCGCTTTTGGGATGGTGCTTTGTCCATAGATTAAAGGAATATAATAAATTTAATAATCTTGTCTTTGTGTTTATGAATGGCGACTTTCGTTTTGCTCTTTACTAAAAAAGGTAAAGTGATCCCACTACAGGCCTCAGGAGGCCCTTTGGGGTAGTAGGAGGTTAAGGCTCCCACTTTTTCTTGACAATCGGCACTTTATGTCAGCCGGGTTGTCAGTCCTGCGTGACGGCCGCCTTTACCCCAGAACAAGCTTCTGGTACTCATTTCAGTTAGAGGCTGAGTCGACCCCAGGGCCATAGTGCCGCCAGAAGGTTTGGGTCAGTTTAAAAATCCTGACCCCACCGGGACTCGAACCCTCGACCTTCCGGCTTGTAGCGCAGTGCCTTAACCACTACGCTACGGCGTGCCCCCTGCTACTTACTATGTGATTATAAATATGAACGTTAGAAAGCGCCAGTTGTATGACCACGATGCATTTGTTTGGTCTATAAAATTTGTTTTTTTATTCTCATATATTGGTAACTGGTACATTTTTCAAATGTCGATCCATAGTTAGTGCGACCAATGTCGGAGATTTCCTGCTAATTCTGGCACTTTGGCGGTGGAGATATACAATTTTAACTTGATGAAAGAGATTTAGTTGTGGTTTTTATACCCCTTGCAGCAATATATAAATATTTTTAAACGTAATAAACAATGACTTTAGTGTTTTTTTTATTTGTGAATGGTTGATTCTTATAAATATGTATTGGCAACAGTGTCGTGGTAAAAAAGAAAATTACTGTTATTTTAAATATATTTTGTTAATGTCCCACCTTTTTTAAAAAATGTCCCAGGTTTTTCCTTTAATTTTTTGTACATGTCCCCTTTTACATTGAAAATATTATGGACATTCTATACTAGTTGTACAAAACCTCTCTTAAAAATCATTAAAATTGTATAGCAATAGCAAAGGTCCGTTTTCTCAGCTTTAAGTCTGTTATATTTAAATCCATCCGGCTGACATATTTTACTGAAGCACGTAGCGGTATTGAAACTTGGTCTTTGACGGAATTACAAAAGAATTAAATTAGAACAGTTGAATTTTATTATCTTAGAAGAAGCCTTCAAAAAAACAAGGCAGGATAAAATAAGAAATGAATTCCTTTGGAGAGAAATTAATGTCAACACATCTGCTGTTAAGAGGATTGAAAATCAAACTCTTAAATCGTACGAGCATGTACAAATAATGGAAAATGAAAGATGGCCAAAAATATATAATCCAATGGTCACCCCCTGGAAGAAATAAACGTGGCAGACCAAGATAGAAATGGAAAACCTATGTCAGAACTATAATGGATAATAGGAATTTAAAAAAAAAAAAAAGATTGGAATGATAGAAATAAATGAAAACTGAAGACGGCAAACCTATAAGTGGGGGGAAAGCCGAAGAAGAAGAGAAAATTGTGTGGTTTATTTCGTTTTTACCCTACATACACATTTTTGTCGTTTTACCCACGAAGATAATCTGTACTGGTTGTCATAATTCATAAGTACACTTACAGTCGCTCTGGCAACGTTGAAATTCCAGCAGGTGGGGTCAGAGGTCAGCGTAGTGTGGGGTCATACTGGGCATGTCTCATTGTTTATAAAACAACCACTTTATTGTCTCTTGTTCCATACGTTCTTCCTCAAAGTTAATTAATTAACTCGTCTATAAAATACATTAGGTCTACATGACACAGGTATTTTCTCCCTATTAGCAGACCTTGGATTTTATGTTTTATCTTATTTTTTCTTGAAGGAATAAATAAATACCAAATTAAGGTCAAGTTTAATGAAAATTTGTAACACCTGAAATAGTTTAAATCTGTTGAAATGCCAATTTTACTCACTTATACCTATTTCAGGGAATTTCGAAAGAATGGAGCTATTGAGGTTGTTGTCATTAAAAGATTAAAAAAAAAATACATCCTCATCAATCCTGAAAATTACAATGATACTTTATAGCAGTAACGCTTCTATATTGTTTTGATGTTATATATATATATATATATATATATATGTGTGTGTGTGTGTGTGTGTGTGTGTGTGTGTGTGTGTGTGTGATATGAAAAAAAAATGAATGCTTGAGTCGGGATTTGAACCCGAGTCTCTAAACTCGGTACGTTTAGCGCTCTAACCATCTGAGCCACTCAAGTATTCCAACACAAACATACACTTTTTCTTATATATGTAGTATTCTCAATTCACACAAGAGGTAGCGGGAAGTCGTTCCAACTGACATCTAGTGGCCACCATAACAGGTAAGCACATTTTTTAAAGAGAATATTTACTTTATAGCAGTAACGCTTCTATATTGTTTTGATGTTATAACTATATTTTTGACACTTGGCAATGAAGGCAAAAAGAATAATAATAATAAAATAAAAAAAATATATAAAAACAGCCACTTCCTCAAAAATGTTTAATTAATAAAATTAATATGTATTCTGTAAACCATAAATTCGATTTGCGGAGGAATTCGCTTAGTTAGCAGTTCCTGTATGACAGATTTATAATACAATAATATTTTTTAATTTACAATTCTTTTTTAATTGAATTTACGTAATTCGTCCCAGTTCTGCTTTGCCAGGTCTTGTGATTTGTATCAGAGCATCGGGATAAAATAGAAATATGACAATAATTTTACTTTATTGTCAATAAATACATATACCTCTCTGTATAGTGCTGTGCCCTAGGGCAGGTCTTTCACTGCAATCATAGCATTTGTAGCTATACTAGGAAATTATAGGCGTGGTAGCTTCCCGTTGCTTTCCAGACCGTGGGATGATGATACTTATGATGGCCAGATGATGTTCGAGGACCGTTTGGGCCTCAAAGTTTCCTGACATTTGTCTTACAGGTGACGAAAAAACCCGAAAGAAAAACTCGCCCGGAAGCTTGTTCCGATCGGAAATCGAACTCGAGGCCGCTGCGTGACAAGGCAGCACGCTACCTCGAGAACACATCGGTGGGCAATAAATATATGTAAATACTATAAATATTATTATTCTTGGCCTAGATCTAGTTGTAAATTACAGTTTTGAGATACCATTGTTCCAAGTCTAAAATTAGCATTCTAAAAATAATAAATTCGATAGACAACATATAGGCCTAAGTAAATAAATGAAGTATTATAAAATATAATTCTGAAGGAAACATGTCCTAAATTAAATAAATGTTTCTTATAAAAAAACATAAGGAATATATTGTGGTAATTATTTTATTTTAATAAATTGTATACCAGTGTGCATTCGAAACAAAAAGTTATATAATTATTGTAATATCGATAGAATAACATTCGTTTGATAAAATGACTACTTAACTCATGCCCCAAATGGGAGTCAATGGCCAATCACGTTTCAATGAATTTTGTTTTACAACCAATGACAGTCGTGTTTCACTTCGATATTTATCGAATTCTGTTTACCAAAAGAAAGAAATCTCCTCCTTTTTAATATTCTGAATAGGTCAGAGCAATATTTTGCAGTGACTGGCTCTCCAACAAATGAGTTGAATATAGCAAATAATGAAGATTCCTTCGAACTACACATTTGGCAATTGTGTGTTCAATAATTGTGCTTTAAATAATGATTTTACTGAGTTATTTCCTAAAAATGAATAACCTATAATGTTGGTTATAATATACGGTCTGATGTGTTTCATTTTTTCTCCACTAGGGTGCATTCTTACAATATTGTGATCCTATTTCGCAATAAATAATATGATCAAGCTTGCAGTAATGAACAAATGAAACATAACCAAACATTTCTCATTTGTTTTCAAACATCGCTGTTTACATTATATATAAATATATTAAAATACCTATATTTAAATAAGTCCACCGCTGTGGTCTCGAGGTAGCATGCTGCCTTGCCACGCATCGGGCCCGGGTTCGATTCCCGGTAGGGACAGGCTCCTGGATGTTTTTTTTTCGGGGTTTTTCCTCACCTTTAAGACAAATGTCAGGAAGCTTAGGGACCAACGGTCCCCTAAATCATCCTGCCATCATCATCATCCTTATCATTATCATCATCTTTCACCGGTGTGGAAAACAACGGGATGCTACCACACCTTAATTCCCTAGAAAAGCTGCAAAGCATAGCATGAAAATGCTATGATTACAGTGAAAGACGTGCCCTCGGGCAGAATTACTATGGATGTATGGATATTTAAATAATGATTTGTGAGTAACAGCTTAATTTTATTCGTTAAATAGTCCTAACAAATGCCATTCTTGTTTTCCAAATCCTCTAGATAAATTGGAAATCACTCGTGGCATCACTTATGAAAAAGCATTTTTTAAGCCTCTAGTCTCTCACTTAGGCTCGAAAAGCACACATTTATCAAGGATGGGACTGCCGGCTCGTTAAATAGACATCTAACGGATATAAATTGTTCTAACCACTTTACACATACTGCACACGACAATTCAAGCCTGAGTTTCGCGGCTCGTAGGGCGTAGGCGAACTCTAGTATCTAAATTGTCATATCGCTGGGGCTAGAAAGTGCTTTATCACCCGCCATACTCTCCAGATTTAAGTCTCTGCGACTTAGATCTCAGTGGCGGCTCGTGGTATTGAAGTTACGTGAAAGGCTAGTAACAAAAAATATTTGTATCTTAATTATTATTAAACTCGCTAATTTCTTGTAGCCTATCTAAAATCGATCCTTCAAGGCTGCAATCTTCTCGGTGATATATGTATATTCATGGAATTGGTGCGTCTTCGTTAACTACAGTATAAGTTCTTTCTGAATTGTAATATTCCCCAAAGAAGAAAGTCTCTCTTCTTAAATTGTATTCGTGAGGTATGTTTTTATATGCTTCAGACAAGAAAAGCTTATTTCCACAGATTCTGTTTTAGAGGGAGAGGAGTACAGGGTGAACATAAAGTCCCAGCCCATTTTGCAGAAATAATTAATGCATGAATGTTATATTACAGGTGAATGATACTCCGAGGATATGCTAACAACGTAAGAATGAATTGCGGTTGCAGCGGCACGTTTGCGTGGTCAGGGAGACGTTCCGTAGAAAATTTGGAAGAGAGACTTCAACACAAGGAAATATCCGAAAATTGGTGAACAAATTTTTGCGCACCGGATTTGTACAGGCCGACCATCGATTTCAGCTGAAACCGTAGCGAATATCCGTGAAGCCATTGAGCGTAGTCCCGATGCATCAACTCGCCGCCTCAGTCGTGAACTTGTGATACCTCAATCGTCTGTCTGGAAAGTTCTGCACTACACTTTAAAAAAGAAAACATGCCATGTCCAAGTTCTCCACAAACTGGAACCTGAGGATTACGCTGCACGGAAAGCCGTGTGCAACGATCTCTGCCAGGCTGCAGAACAGGACGGATTAATGGATAACAACCTTCACAGTGACGAAGCGACATTCCACACCTGTGGAACTGTGAACCATCATAATTTTCGTATCTGGGCCTTTGAACACCCGAATGCCACTATCGAATGGGAACGGAATACACCCAAGGTGAACGTATGGCTTGGTTTCATCAAACAAAAAGTCTATGGGCAATTCATGTTTGCAGAAAACACCATCTATCTCGATATGTTACAACTGTTTCTCGAGCCACAGCTACAGGATAATGAGATTCTTGATTCCGTGATCTTTCAACAAGATGGCGCACCACCGCACTTCGCGTTGACTATGCATGACTACCTCAACGACATCTATCCAGACAGATGGATAGGAAGAGGATCCACACGTCTTTGGCCTCTCGGTCCCCCGATCTTACTCCATTGGATTTTTTTGCATGGGGGTTCATCAAGCAACAGGCCTACAAGACTAAGGTTGCAAATGTGACAGTCCTACGCATAAGCCAAGCATGCGAAATGATCACCGTGCCGATGTTGGAAAAGTGTTTCGAGCTACACTGAACCGTTGGGAAACTTGTTTTGAACTTAATGGACACCACATTGAAAAGTGCTGATATGCTGTTTAATATTATTGAAATATAAAATTCATGAATAAATTATGTTCATAAAATGGGCTGGGACTTTATGTTCACCTTGTATAACCGTGGAAATTCCTTAAACCATGACCGTTAGAAACTAAGATTATAGCGTTTAACTGAATGTTTAACTTCTTTTGTACCACATATATATTCAGTACGACGCTCACAATTTGACATTTCTTTTTTATCTTCAGTCCCGCGCCGTAGCCGAGCGGTTAAGGCAGGAAGCCTTGGCGCAGAGCTACGGGACCTGCGCTGGTTCGAGTCTCCGTGGGGGAAGAAATTTTCTCATGGTATTTCGGCCAGTATGGGACCGGTGCCCACCCAGCATCGTGATGCATTTGGGTAGCTACAATAAGTAGCGGCTCCAGGTTGAGAAAACCAGCTATAACGGCTGGGGGACTCGACATGCTGACCACATGTCACCCCTACACTGGCTGATTATCATCTACCTCTGTGATTGACACATGTGGATGTGAGGCCAGCAGCCGGCTGGTAGGCTAAGGGCCTTGTAGGCCTGTCGCGCCAGGAGTTTTTTTTTTATCTTCATCTTTCCAATGTGAAAAAGGCGTTTCCAATAAAATACACAATACACCATAAACAGGATTCATATTTAAACCACCACAACAATACCCAAACAACTCGATACTAAAGAATTTCATACATAAAGCCTTGAAGCAAATGGCTAATTCCCTGTAGCTACTTCACTTGGATGATTTTATAACGCTAGACCCCAGGGGGTAATGTCACGGTTGTCATGGCGATATCAAACTAAACTCCGCCCAGGAGGTCAAGCAGCTGGAAAGCCAAGAATATTTCATTTGAGCGCTGGCCGTAGGCCTGAATGACAGCACGCGGCGCGGACGCTGTCATAACGATGAGTCACGCCTAGTACAATATTACAGAAATATGTTTCTTACTAAAACCAACATTCGTGATAAGATAAATAAAGTTTAAAAATAATGCTGGTAAAAATAAGGCGAAGTGGCATTTCGCCTACATCCCCTGAATACCCGCTCCTGTTAGATCTAATCCCTAAGATGAAGGAACCATTTCCCGGGGTTCGCTTCCAAACAGTTGAAGATGTTTACAGCTTATGCATCCCTGGAAATGCGTTGTATGCAACGCTGGTGACTACATCAAAGAATTGTAAAATTTACAGAACCTTTAAATGTGATATATATACAGGGTGTTGCAAAACACCTACAACGGAGGTGAGGTAGTAGCCTACATTCAGATATGTTGATCATTTTTTAATAAGGTACCATGTCCAGAAATGATGCGTTTTCACACTATGACTAGTTAATTATGTTTCAAGATCAGTATTAGTTCGAATGATTTGAAGACTCATTACTTTACAACACCTCACGGGTACGGAACGTGTGATACGTGGCTTCGCAACGGAATTTGGTTGCAACATGACGGAGCTCCAGCTCACTTCAATGCCAATGTGAGGAGACATTTGGATACCACGTATCCGTGTCCAGGGGGACAGTCCCATGGCCTCTGAGATTATCTGATCTTAACCTCTCGAATACTTTTTTTATGGGGCGACATGAAACAGTCTGTTTATCAGAGTCCAGTAGATTCACGTATGGATCTTATAACCCGAATGCACGCTGCTGCAGAAATAATTCAATCGAGGCCAGACGTATTCTAACGTGTGCGCCAATCACTACACCGCTGATGCACGCTCTGCAATGAGATGGGAGGTGGATATTTTGAAACGTGATGTGACTGTGACAGTATTGAGACTTGAAATCCAACTAACGGAACTCTTGAGACATAATTAACTAGTCATAGTGTGAAAACGCATCAACGGAACTCTTGAGAAGTTAGCTGCTCATAGTGTAAAATTGCATAATTTCCGGGCATGGGTGCCTTATTAAAATTATTAACATATTTCAATATACCACCTCTCCTCCGTTGTCTGTGTTTTTTGCAACATCCTGTATATATAAAAAAAAGTTGTCCGAACTAAAAATCAACAGGTGTATAATAACACTGTATAAGGATGGGCTAGTGTTAATTTTTATGAAAGGCGAGGACACGGTATATTAGTTATATGCTATTAAACTTGCATGCAAGCGGGGCCTCGAGCACCACGTAGCGTGTAATAAATCGCATGGACAAGGAAGGAAAACAGTCAGTAAAGAAGGTATTGATAGGAAAGCAATATCACCGTTACGTTGCAAAGGTTAACATATGGCAATACAGAGATATGAACTTGGTCTCGTAGGGTGAACGGCCTCACACTTGTCACAATATTACTTACACTTTACCATACAGTGGCGTTACAAATACCTTCACATCGATCGCGCTAGATATCTGCTTCTTGGGTCGGTCCTGATAGACTAGTATACATACTATGCTCGTTTCAGGTTCCAAGAAATTTCAGGCAGTAAAAACATTCTGACTATGGATTAAATTGAGAGGGAATTAAAGCTGTAGGTCTCCTGTTGTACAGGTTGTTTAAAAATTACTTCACAACTTTACAAGCTTATAAAAATTTGCTCAAACAAATTACAGAAATGGTTAAGGTGTAATTTTAACTTACTTACTTACTCACTGGCACTATCGAACCCGTAGATTCATGGCCGCGCGGACATAAGCTCTCCATACATCCCTATCCTGAGCTAATGCTTTCCAATCATTCCCTGTATAATCAACTTCCTTCAAATCATAGTTAATGTTATTCTCCCACCTCTTTCTTGGTCTACCAACTGGACGTTTTCCCTCTGGCTTTCCTACAAGAAGCTTCCATGCAAGTCTTTCATTCCCCATACGTGCAACATGTCCTGCCCATCGCAGTCTACGAGACTTAACTGTTCTTATTATATCTGGCTTCCTATAGAGACCATGTAGTTGTAATTCATTGTTATGCAGTCTTCTCCATTCACCTGTTTGTTCATCTCTCTTTGGTCCAAAAATTTTCCTAAGTACTTTATTCTCAAATACTTGTAATCTCCTTTCCTCCCCTAAATGTGTAATTTTAAAGCAAAACAAATCCAAATTTGACCCATATTCGGACATTCTCAATCGAAGTCTAAACCACGACCGCGGTTTTCCGATTTTTATTGTTTCCATAACAACCATAAAAACTGAAAATCTACGACTGTTATGTAAAATTATAGACTTTCACGGCAGGAGTCTTGATTCATGTATTTTATGTCTTTCGGGCTAAATGGCCGTGGTCTGGTTTTATTAACACTCAACGTTTCGTCTACTACTACGGTAGACATCCTCGGGAGATTCTGCGTGCTCTTAGACCTCCTAACTCTTCAAATGTCGGCTGTTAATTACAAAAACAAATGTCTGAATCATGTATTTGGTTTCATAACAATTTTTGTGAATTTTCAGTCATTTTTATAGGTGTTATGAAAACAATAAAAAAATTGGAAAACCGGGGTCGTGGTTTAGACATCCTAAGAGTTGCAGTAAAAATGGCGAATTTCACAGGTGCGGGACGTTCTCAGTGTATCTTCTGGTTTCACAGTTCAACACTTGTATACTCAGGGTCGGTTTCACCAACAGAGGTAACTGTATTACGCTAGTTTAAGTTATGCATTATACACGGGGAAAACCGGCGTAATACAGTTACCTCTGTTGGTGAAACTGACCCTCAGTACCTTAAAGATACAACTAGGCTATAATTTACTCCTGGCTCAAGAATAATTTTGTTGAGACTGGTTATTCTGTCACATAACAATTCTCTAGGTCGCCCGCGATCTTGTGATGTACTGTTGAACGTTTTCGTATAATACCGCCAAATCGTCTTGTGCAGTATACCAATTTTACTAGAGGCTCGTCTCGTTGACTTTCTTGGACTGCGGGAGCAGTCTGACTCGTTCAACAGCACATCACACGTTCATGGACAACTCGGAGATTTGTCATATCGCACAGAAACAACTAGACTCAACAAAATTCTTGAATCAGGAGTAAATTGTATGTCTAGTTGGAGGAACTTTAGGGTATTGACAAGGTAACTGTCAACCAATGTATACTGAAATCTACCTTGAAAGAGTTGTGATGTACCAAGGCCGTATCAAAAAAAAAATCTGCCTTTTTAACTGCAAGGCACATAAATCGAAGAAAGAATCCAGCAATGACAACCCACTATACAGAGCAGATTGACTTCCTGTATGAGTAAGAGCTAAGTGGAGTGAGGCAGGACGGCAGGTAGTGAGGGTTATCTAGTCTACCAATTCGGAAGTTGTATTACTTTCCTATAGTTTAAATTAGGGAATAAAACTAGAAAAGAAACTATTTTAAAATTTTACAAAGAATTGGCGGTTCCATTTCTTATCTATGGATGTGAAACCTGGTCATTAACAAAGGCAGATAATAACAAATAGAGGCTGCTGAAATGAAGATGTTGAGAGCAATAGCAGGATACCAAAGGACCGATAAAAAGAAAAACAGAACTTAATATATTTTTTAATCTCTGTGAAAGAATAAAATACTATCAAAATGCTTACCTTCAGCACATATTAAGAATGAATGAACAGCACATACCAAGAAGAATGTATAATTATAAACCAAAAGGGAGAAGAATGTTGGGAAGACCATTGAAGAGATGGAAGGACCAACTCGACCTATAATGAGATCGGAACAGGTCATTGGGCTTAATCCTTGTTGTTGATGATGATGATTAAATTAGAGATTTGGCGCTGGATTTTAATGCCTTGCAGTTAAAAAGGCAATTTTTTTTGGATATGGCCTGGCACATCATGAAGCTCCTCTGGAAGAAATTTCAAGGTAGCTTTCGGCATGCAACGGTCAACAGTTCCCTTGTGAGTACGAAAGTTATGTTGCACTATGGTCGCTGACTGTAATTTGTGAAACCAGAATATACACTGAGAACATTTACGCACCTGTGAAATTCGGCATTTTGACTGTACCTTCTCTAGTGTCCTACTACGGTACGACACTACGCGAGTCATTATTTGAAAATGATACCGTAACCATTTTTATAATATATTTCAACAGCTTTCTCCAAGTTTGTAAAGTCCTTTTTTTTGCATGATAGTGCGTTTTGTCGTACTTACAGCAATGGTGACCATGATTGAGAGTTCAACTTCCTACATTTCAGAGTTGCCAACCTAAATAACTATGCTGTAATATTACATATTACAAACACGCGTGTGGGAAGTAGAACCACTCCCTCTATGTATATTACATACAATGTATATACAAAAAAGTCCAAAAGGTAGTGTTAATATACATTATATGAAACAAATCACTGCATTTAAAATGAACTGAACTCTATTTGAAACAATATAAAACAATGAATACATACTTGCCGCTATTTTATCACTAAATTGGTCTAAACATTGCCCACACTGTTAACGTTAGTCAATTGTTTATAACGAACGCAAATATTTCCAACAAAGATATTATTTTACTATTATTTTGAAAGCACCATCGCGCAAAAAATAATGTACAATGCTCGGATTTTAAACATTTTCCTCGATTCTGTAAAAACAACTTCCCAACTTCACATTGTAATATACTGTTTGATGCACTGTGTAGATTTACGGCACACAAAAGAATCTCAGTCCCGCGTCATAGCCGAGTTGTCTAAGGCGTGATGTATCTTTACAGATCCATGGGACTTTTACTAGCTCAAGTCTCCAGGGAGAAAAAAAATCTAATAACATTTCGGCAGCATGGGACCGGTGCCCAGCCAGCAGAGTGAGGAATTTGGATAGCTACTATAAGTAGAGGCTCCAGATTGAGAAAACCAGCTATGATGGTTGGAGGACTGGACATGCTGACCAAATTTCACCCTATATTGGATGCATGATCGCCCACCTTTGTGATTAACACATGTGGGTGCAAGGCCTGCAGATGGCTGGTAAACTAATGGCTTTCTAGGCCTGTCCCGTGTACACATCACCTGGGGCACATCGTAGCGTAGTTGTTAAGGCAATATACAAGTTGGAAGGTCGGGATTTCAAGATTTTTAAACTAGCCTTAACCTTCTGATGGCATCATTGCCCCGGGATCGACTCAGTCCCTAATGGAAATGAGTACCAGATGCTTGTTCTAGGGGTAAAGGCTGGCAACCTGGCTTGTTTAGAAAAGTGCAAGCCTTAACTTCCAACTACTCTAAGGCCTATAATTGAATCAATTTACCCCTTACACATCATCTATATCTTATTCGCCCTTAGAGTGATCCTAACATAAATAAACGCCAATTGTATCCTTTGCCATTCGCGCCACAATTACTGTCACATTGACAGGGATCATGTGTGAAGTATATAAGATATGTGATCATTGAATGGGGTAGATTACAAGAAAGCTGGTGAGATTTTTCATTGAACTTGTGAAATACATTTAAAATAACTGTCTTTTTGACCACTAGTCAAAGGTTTGCCAGACTTGTGTTTTAAAAATTTAGATGGCGATACAGCAACAGAATACTCGACACCTTCAGCCTGTTGCATTAGAATCGACTGAAGTATGACCCAAACACATCATCCATATGTAATAAATTATTTTAAGTTGTATTTATTGATTAGGCATATTTTAGAATTTAACTTTCACAGGGAAAGAACACTATGAGGTTTAATTTAAGAATTAAATTCATGTTTTTATTACCTCACCTCATATCCTTTTTCTTCTATACTGCATTTTCGGAGCTTATCTCCATCATCAGTAGCCTCTGGTCAACTGGTGTTATGTCGTTTCTTGGTGGTTTTCTTCATACGTAAGAAGAAAACCACCAAGAAACGACATAACACCGGTTGACCAGAGGCTACTGATGATGGAGATAAGCTCCGAAAATGCAGTATAGAAGAAAAAGGATATGAGGTGAAGTAATAAAAACATTAATTTAATTCTTATATTTTAGAATATTTACTATGTTTTGAATATTATTATTTTTTTTCACGAAGAATAACAAGTATATTCAGAGGACATATTTTTAATTTAATGATGGGAACTACATTCTTGTGTACTTATGCTTCTACATTGTACGTCGGTGTCCGTTACCAATGAAAAGCATCACATGGTTATGTTTTGATGAGGATCACTCTAAGAGTGGATAGCCTTTAGATAAAGTAGCAGTGTGTATAAATTGAAAATAGGCCCATTAATGCCATTTATCTGCCTAACATGCAAAATTGCAGTGGGTGGCATTTTTACACAGACGTTTAGGGATTAAAGTTGGATTGAAGGGACTATAACAGATATAGGTGATTTTAAGGGTATCCATGAGTGAATTCTGAAATATTGAAACTAATGAAGGTATTTCTTTACAAATTTTTATCACAAATGTCTACCAGTATGAATAATGTATTTGCTAAATTTCAAGTGATTTGTTCTATTAGTTCTCAAGTTACAATTTTTTTTTCTGTTTTTTACTTTAATTAATCCTTGCAATGCAGTTTTAATTATTTTGTTCCAATATTTGATCTGGATATTCATTATACTCATTGTTTCCAAAATTGCATTGGATTTTTCTATGCTGTTAATACTTTTGAGTAAACATTAAAAAAAAAATTCATATTGGTGGTAACTGTGATATCGAAGACAATATAAAATATCATAACTCATGAGCATTTCGAGTATTATTAAAATCCAGTGCAAGTTTGATTCTTTATACTCTTACAGATAAGTGTGCAAAATTTCAATTGAATAGGGCAAAAACTATAGTGCAAGGAACTTTTTAAATGGGTATGCGCTTGAAAAATACATTTTGAGAAAAAAGCCTACAAGTTTTTCATGCTTCTGACTGCTTTAATAACACACAGTTCCAATTTCTGTGTTGAAACAAATATTTCTTTTGGATATCTGTGCCAAACTGTATGGTAGAGACTCTCATTACCATTTTGGGTTTTTCTTTTTGTGCCTCTCACAATAATACACCTGATGCCAATCATTGATATATTGGTATCATTTTTGCCACTAGTTCTGGGGGAGTTTAAAAATGGCCACCAGGGCTTTAATAATGGCAAAATAGCAATATGTTATATATTTTCTTGAACAGGAAGCTTAGGAAAATTTTATGAGAGATAAAACACAAAACATATATTTTGGTCAATTTTCATAAGTAATGCCATGAGTGATTTCCAATTTATCTAGAGAATTTGGAAATCAAGAGCGGCATTTGTTAGGACTATTTAATGAATAAAATTAAGCTGTTTACTCACAAATCATTATTTAAATACAGTTATTTTAAAATACTTATATATTTAATGTAAACGGCGATGTTTGAAAACAAATGAGAAACGATTGGTACACTTCATTTGCTTCTTTTGTTCGTCACTGCAACCAGATCATATTATTTATTGCCAAAGGAATGCAATATCGTAAGAATGGACTCTAGTGGAGAATACACGAAACACATCAAACTGTATATTAATTCCTTTCTGATGTCCTATGATGTAAATATGCCAATTATATTTTTCTGGAATGTTATTACCTGGGAAAAAATACATTTAAAAAAGTGCAAACAGTGGTTTCTTTTTTTGGTGGTATAATGAATTGCTACAAATGTTTTTATATTAACTCCCGCATGCGGTATGTGTTGACATTCATGCACTATTTATACAATCTGGTAGCCGTATTTCTTAGAGAGTCAGTCACTGCAAAATAATGCCATGACCTATTCAGAATGTTAAAAAGGAGGTGCTTTCTTTATTATGATAAACTTTAGTTGGTAAATTCTAAATCAAAAATCATTGTAACGTGATTGGTCATTGACTCCCATTTGGGGCATGAGTTAAATAGTCACTCAAATTTCACTCATTGATACCTGTTGGATATAAATGTCATATAGAGATTATAAGTGACTTTGAAGAAGATATTAATAATATATGATATACTGGATAAAATTAAGTATTTTAATGTTGTAAATATGAATTCAGCTCAAAACTTATCTATTATCACATTCACAACCACACAGCACACAGTACACAATGTAAGAAGTTGTAGGAAAAACAATCTTTATCACCTTGTTCTTGTAAATGTAGTACTGGATAATAACAGTAAAATGTAAACAAAATAAATAATTGTAATCAATGGTAAAGAGAACAATTTTTGATTACATTGATTACAATTGCTTAGTTGTGTATATATATATTTTTTCAAATGCCCCAGGTTTGTCTTTCGACATTCCTGGTCTCTCTCCTGGCATGGCGTACTTGTAACCCACTTCTGAGGTTGGGGCGCCTGGAAGGCGGGGTTACGTTGCCCCGATGATATGATGGGTGATGATGATGATAATGGTGCGCCAGGAGAGTCCCTAATCCTAAGCTTAACCTAAGATGAATGTGAATGATGATGATTGCGATGGCCATATGATTTCGGGGACCGTTTGAGCCTTAAAGTTTGTCTTACAGGTGAGGAAAAACCCCGATAAAAACCTCACCCAGAAAAACTGCCCCGACCAGGGATCGAACCCAGGCCCGCTGCGTGACAAGGCAGCATGCTACCCCGAGACCACAGCAGTGGACTTAGTTGTGTATATTAATTTATTTATTTCAATCATAGTAAAAGCTTCAGCTTCTTAACATTAATTTAACATAAATTATACCTATAAATGCAAATACAAACTCTATATTGCACCATAAATATTGTTAAATACTGGCTCCACTGAATAATCTGTGCAAATTAAAGAAGCAAATTCCTCAGTAAGTTCCATTTAGAATTCTAATTATATTTGGACTAATAATTAAAAATATTATAGACATAACAAATAGAAGAACAAGAAAAATAAATCAGTTAATATTTAAGTCTCCATGCATATAATCATCTCTATAAAGAATAACTAGAGAACAAAATAAAAAATACAAATCTTATAAACATTAAGGATATTCAATCAAATAAAAAAGTTATCACATATTGCTGGTTAATAAACTTCAACTTATTTTTTCTTACTTAAATATTGCATACCGTTTCATTGTGGAAAAGTTAAAACTTAGAGGCTACTGGAACAATATTTAAATTTTCTGCTTTCATGTAAATCACTATTTCTAACAGTTAGATTTTACAGAGTTTTGGAGAGCACTTCCTACTTTTGTTTCAATGCAATATACCGAGTTTTGTTACAAAAAGTAAAAAAAAAATTGGAACTGCTAGAATGTTTTTAAATTTTTGTTTCGGTTAATCCCCACTCATAGTTTTGCTGTTTAATGAAACTGATCGTACTTTTCTTAATCAATTGCTACATACTAAGTTTCATTAAAAAAAAAGTTGCAGTCACTACAGTGTTACCAGATACAGATATCCATCCATCCATAGTAATTCTGCCCGAAGGCAGGTCCTTCACTGCAATCATAGCATTTTTCATGCTATGCTTGCAGCTTTACTAGGGAATTGTGTAGGTGTGGTAGCTTATACAGATATATATATATATATATATATATATATATATATATATATATATATATATCAAAGGAATACAAAGCTAATAATTAGCATGATTTTATGCTTGAACTGGTTCAAATCCCATCCAAGCATTTATTTTTCTTATTATATATATATATATATATATATATATATATATATATATATATATATGTTATGATTTGAGAAAATATGTAAGCAAATGATTACAGAGTGCCAATAAATGTTCTTTTGGATAATTTAGGTATTTTAAATCTAAAGCACTTACACATGAAATGAAAGCAAGACTTCACATATGGAGCTGACACCTGGGGAATGACGGTAAGTGATATGGCTAGACTTTGGACATTTGAGAGAAAGATCTTGAGGAAGATATATGGATCTATTAAGGAAAGCATAGATTGGTGTCTATTATACAATAACCAACTGTATGACTCCCAAGATGATGTTTACAGAAATTAGAGAGGCAAGGCAAGCTGGGCAGGACATGTTAAGAGAATGGAGAAGGAGGAAACAATGAAAAGGATAATGGGAAGTTAGGTGGAGAATAGAAAAATAATTAGTAGACCAAAATTGAGATGGACTGACAGGGTTGAAGAGTTGGTGGCAGATTGCCTAAGATAAAGAAGTGTGGAAATCTTTTTCTGGAGGAGCAAACGAAGTATGCTTTGGACTGGTAGGCCAATGATGACAATATGTATTAGTTAATGCTGATAGTGGCCATATCTTTTTTGGAACAAAACTTATATCCTCCTCTATATATGGCACAACAGGCCTAGAAGGTCCTTGGCCTACCAGCTGGCTCCTGGCCTCACATCCACATGTGTTAATCACAGAGATAGACAATCATCCAGCCAGTATAGGGGTGACATGTGATCAGCATGTCGAGTCACCCAACCATTATAGCTGGTTTTCTCAACATGGAGCTGCTACTTATTGTAGCTACCCAAATTCCTCAAGATGCTGGGTGTACACTGGTCCCATACTTACCGAAATTCCATGAGAAAATTACTTTCCCATGGAGACACGAACCAGCACAAGTCCTGTCGCGCTCTGTCCCACATCATCTTGCCAGAGCCACTCGGCTACAGTGAAGGACTTGAAACTCATACACCTACCAGCACTAGTCCTGCAGCTTTGCGCCAAGTCATCTTGCCGTAGCCACTCGGCTACAGCGATGGACTTGAAACTCATACACCTACCAGCACTAGTCCTGTAGCTCTGCGCCAAGTCATCTTGCCATAGCCACTCGGCTACAGCGAAGGACTTGAAATACATACACCTACATAATTTTATGTCATAATAATTTTTAGTTACATTTTCAAAAATCTTTTTATGGGCACAAATTCAATAGCTACATTCCTGTGGAATTTAAAGAAAATTATGATATAAGCATGAGCTGTTACAATTATATTAAACATTTGATCATTGCTAATATTGTTAATAAAGTAATAATAGTTAAACGTCTTTAACGCTGATTGTTTCTCCTAGCAAGCCTTCAATTACTAGTTATAATTAAGAAAAGAACTACACATTTAAGGACGGCATTTAAAAACAAAAATATTACAATTAATCAACAATAAAAAAAGTATAGTCAAATCTTGATAAATAAAATAAATACTGATGATATTTTTCATATCTCAAAGTAGTTTATGTTATTCAAACATCCTATAATTTTTAAATAATTTTATTTCTCTAAATGCCAGTTTCTAGAATGATAAATATATATATATTCAATAATGGTATTGAACAATTTTGTACATGAGATTCAATCTTGGGAAGATTCTTGTAAGCCACCTTCTACTTCTGCCCTTTAATGCCCTTAGGCATCACCTCAGTCTACCAGTCTGCCTTCTATCCCTGCACATCCTTCTCAATTTCATCGTTATTTTGCCTCGCTTTCATCCAAATCTCTCCATTGTATTTTCCTACTTATCTCTAGATTTTCCTCTTCTAATTCTTCACCGTGTTCTCATTTCCACGACTTATTTGTGTTTCCTTTCCTCTGACATACAATATACATGTCCAAAACCACTACAACAATGAAAACTATCAGAGTTTTATCCTGTCCAACTTATTCTCTTATTGTATTTTGTTGTGTCTTACCTGCTGTTCTTTTTATATATTTCATTGCTATTGCTGATATTATTATTAATATTCAATATATTCTCCTTCCCAATCTATAATCAAGAATCAACATTTTTATTAGCTACTAGCTAATATCCGGCATGCGCTGCTACGCTAAATTAAATGTGTTTTTATGTTTAGTTGAATAAGTAGAAATAAATAATTATAAATTTATATCCTAATTATTTTTAGATATCCCATGCTGATTATCTGGCATTGTCCGAGAATCTACTTATCCCGATCTTCTTGGCATAAATGAGCTGAAAGACAAAAATGGTTATTATGAGTTATCTGTAAAAGATAGAATTATAGTGTCGCGGACTTTTTTGTAGATTTTTGAGGTATTTAATTTTGTGTACAAAATTTGGTGTATATTTTATGGTTTAGGCAGCACAAGCCATTTAAGTGTCCAAAAAGTTCTAAAAAACATGTTTTTCACTATGAAGGGTGATTTTTAAGGGAAAAGGGGTTTAGTATTTCAACTCTCTTATAGCCTAAAACTTTCCCAGAAAACTCCTGAACATTTTGCAAAATGCTCCATCACAATTGGATGAATGGTATGACAGTGTATAAAGGACAGACAGACAGACAGACATACATTTGTTTTTATATATATAGATGAATTTTCAGACTTCCTATAGGTTGAATTTAATTCATATAAAATCCCCCAAAAGTTAGTTTACTACGGTGTTTATCGAACAGTGTCAGGCTTCCATTTTCACACTCTGCTTTAGGTACTATACTCCAACTCCATGGTGTGACAGGCCTAGAAGCCCCTTGTTCTTCTATCTGGCTACTGGCCTCACATCCACATATGTTAAATTGCAGAGATTATTTATCTAGTATAGAGGTGACATGTGTCCCCCATCCATTACAATTGGTTTTCTCAATTTGTATATGTACTACATTGAGTTATATATTGATATTTTAATCTTACTGCTAGGCGACTCCATAGCACAAGCAGTTAGACACTTGTCTCTCATCTCTGGGGTCTTGAGATCAAGTCCTAATCACTCCATGTGAGTTTTGTGATGAGCAAAACAGAGCTTGGGCAAGTTTTTCTCTGGGTTTCTCCCATTTTCCCCTGCCATAAATTTCAAATTTAATTCCACCATTTCTTCATACTCATTTGATCCATTTTGTTTATCTGCCCCTGTGTCAGTACGTCACGTGTGGTCGGCCACCACCCTTGTTGCTCACAGACCTCTAAAAATATAGGGGCTTAATCTCATCTCATCTCTCGACCCTGAGTTGGACACGAGTGAAGATATTATATTATATTATTATTATATTTGAAGAGAAAAATTTTTGCCTAGACCGAGACTCGAACCCGGTACCCTTGGCTTTCCGGGCCAAGTGCTCTACCAACTGAGCTACCGAGGCGAGTTATGATCTAGATGCAAATTTTTCTCTTATATACGTTGCAATTCCCTATCGCCAAATGCTTTTGAAACCATTGCTTCTATCTTTGCAAATGGCGATAGGGAATTACAACGTACATAAGAGAAAAATTTGCGCCTAGATCGTAACTTGCCTCGGTAGCTCAGTTGGTAGAGCACTTGGCCCGGAAAGCCAAGGGTCCCGGGTTCGAGTCTCGGTCTAGGCAAAAATTTTTCTCTTCAAATATAATTTATCTTTCAGTGAGAAATGTTAAATCAATAATAAAAACATCATTATATTATTATTATTTATAGTCTAATCTCTTTCTTCTTAATCACCAAGAGTAAGCTTTTTGTCTTTTAATTTGCATTTTTTTCTTTTTGTATGTTACAGAAAAAGGTGTTTTCAATAAAAACTCTTTTATGTTCTCACTTACTGGGCGTCTTATGTTTGTATCATGACAAGTACATGCACTGATTCCATGGCGCAACAAGCCTAGAAGGCCTTGGACTACCATTCACATGTTTTAATCAAACAATAGACTATCGTCCAGGCAGTGTAGGGATGACATGTTATTAGAAGATTCTGGGCTAGAAGACTGTGGTCCATAACTGGTGTTTCTCCCAGACGTTTCTTCCTCAACTGCAGAGGGCATCTTCAGTGGCAAGTTCATCTAAGTGATGTTCCCTGGTCAGAAGTTCAGCTCTTTAACACAAGATGCCCTCCGTAGTCGAGGGAGAAACATCAGTTATGGACCATGGCCTTATACCTCGGAATCTTCTAATACCAATTCAATTCAGTATTCACAGGAATGTTTCCTTTTTGTTCCATTTTGAATTGTCCTGTAGTGTAATAATATAGCTGTTAGTTAAAAATTTCTAGCATTTTGAGAATATATGGATAACTGTTAGGATGCCATATGCCAACATTTGGAATTTTATGAGATATATCAAGATTTGACTATATGATTTGAATACTTCCATTCCTATATATTATCTAAATGATTGTGACTGAAATAAGACTAACACAACTACAGACAAAAATTTGTACCTGAGCCAGGATTTGAACCCAAGATATCTAGCTTTACATGCTGGTAATATTCTATTGAGGTATAATTATTATCATCACTTTAAACCATGTAATGTAAAATGATCCCACTATAGGCCTTAGGAGGCCTTTGGGTAGTATGGACGTTTGCAGACAATTGGTGATATAAATAAACCAATAATTTTTATTTTTAGCGATTAAATAAAATAAAACTGTTAAAAGTTTTATACGATTTTCATATTTATTTTAATATACACATTTGTTACAGCTGTTTAAATACGCTGTACCTTCTTCAGACAAATACTAAACTTTAACTGTTTTATTTTATTTAATCACTAAACATAATGGATTTTCAACAAGTAAACACCAAATCAATTGAACTTTTATACGAACAAATCACTATGAGGATTAATTTAAGATAAAATCAATTGATTACTTAATAATTTTTATGATTAGGTTATAAAATGTATATAAAATTGTTGTAAGAATATTAAGAAAGAAAGAACATATATTTTCATCTAATTATTCTAAATAATTATATTTAATAGGTTTATTCCCTTATTACAATTAAAAAATCTTTTTGCCAGAACCAGGATTTATCTATGTATATTAATTTACTTATTAAGATTATTTCCTTATGTTTTTACAAGTACTGGGTTGTAAACCCTGCATGATTGCTTCCTTTACCCCCATCTGATGCTAATTTCCATTAGAGAGTGGTGCCACCAGAAGATTTAGGCCAGTTTAAAATTACTGACTCAATTTGGAAATCAGATCTGTAACCTTCCAGCATACAGTCTTAATCAATTATTGCTACACTATGAACCCTTTAATCTATGCCATGTGAGGGGAGGGTTCCCTAGTGGGAATTACTTAACCAAGCTAATTTAGTAATTAAAACATTTTGTCTATTCATTTTTACCTCTTATAGTTGTTTTTGTTGAACATATGTTTCAGGGCTTCAGCCCTAAAACATATGTTCAACAAAAACAACTATAAGAGATAAGAATGAATAGACAAAATGTTTTAATTTTATATATTAAATTTGGGAATTTTTAACATTACGAGTTTAATTCATGAGAATTAAATAAATCGTGATTATTTCTTACCTCATACTTCTATGTTCCTTTAAACACAGCGCTGCAGTATCAACGACTCCTTGTCACCATCGTCAGCTGTTTTCACGATTGTCAATTTTTTCTTTTGTTGATAATTATCCAAACTGTCATCTGATGTTTTTTTTAAGGAATTATTTTCTAACTGCTATCTGGTGTTCTTTTTAATGAATCATTTTCTAAACTGCCATCTGTTGTATTTTTGAAGAATAATATTGTTCATGTTGCTAAAATAAATGGTTTTGATGAAGACATAATAAAGAATAAATTAAAGAAATTGAAACAACAAAAAAAGTTACAGGAATACACCACCTTACAACATGATTCCAAGAAAGATGTAAAATTCAAGAAATTTACTTACCATCCTGAAGTTCATAATAAGTTTAAAAAAAATTCAGAAAATTTAATATAACATTGGCTCCAATTAACAAATTCAGCCTGGGTAATCTTCTGTTAACTAATAATAAATTTAACACCCCAGACACAAAAAATCTGGAATTTATCAAATTGATTGCAAAGATTGCAACAGGATATATATATATATATAGGAAAAACAAAAAGGAATTTGGAAACTCGTAAAAAAGAACACTCCAGAAACATAAAGAATGGAGAAATTGAAAATTCAGTTATAGCAGCACATAGTTTATTAGATCATCATAGGATTGAAAAAGAAGCAAAATTTTTGAAACATCTATCTAAACCTTTAGATTTAACAGTTTGGGAAAAAATATATATTCAAAAAAACCATACTAGAACCATGAACCTCGAAATTCCAGATGAACCGAGCTTGATTACAAAGTTCTTCAAAAATACAACAGATGGCAGTTTAGAGAATGATTCATTAAAAAGAACACCAGATGGCAGTTTAGAAATAATTCCTTAAAAAGAACATCAGATGGCAGTTTGGATAATTATCAACAAAAGAAAAAATTGACAATCGTGAAAACAGCTGACGATGGTGACAAGGTGCAATGCTGTGTTTAAAGGAACATAGAAGTATGAGGTAAGAAATAATCACAATTTATTTAATTCTTATAAAAAATGTTTTAATTATTAAAGAAATCTCTTAATGTTACTTCCTATTGTATTTTAAAACAAAATTAAAATATAAAATTATGGAATATTCACCTGACAGGTCCGTCTCCTCAACTTAATTAATTATTTAACTGTAGCGCTTTCGGAACTTGTCCCATCATTGGCAGGATTCAAAACTATGATGATGGGACAAGTCCCGAAAGCGCTAGAGTTAAATAATCAATTAAGTTGAGGAGATGGACCTTTCAGGTGAATATTCCATAATTTTATATTTTAATTCTGAATAATACCTCAACGGAACACATCATGAATCTTATAAAAGTTGATTTTAAAACAAGCTAATTTAATTAAGCTTATATCCCTGTAGATATCAGTGAGTGAGAAGTGATTATATTTGAAGAGAAAAAATTATACGCTCAGACTGGGACTCTAATCCAGGACCTTTGGCTTTCTAGGTCTAGAAAGCCAAAGGTCCTGGGTTCACATCCAAGTCCGAGTGTATAATTTGTCTCTTCAAATATGATTTATCCATCATTGAGATGTATGAAATGAATAATAAAAACATCGAGAAGTGATTAGCTCATTCCTCAGAGAGAGACAGCTAGTAAAAATCTCAAGTACAACTTAGATGGGAAAGGCTGATAAAATTTTTGTCAGAAGCTCTAATTTTATGACCTTGAAAAATCTTCAGATTCAGGATCCATGGCTTTCAGTCCCTCCCAGAGTATTTTTCTATTCTAAAATTCCATTGACCCCTAGTTGGGTTTTAACCTACAACCCTCGGGACTAGAGGCAAGGAACTAAACTCCTAGACTACTGAGGTAAGTCTTTAATCCATGTGTCTCCCATAATTAGAGACATAACAGCAAAAACTGCACATAATGGCTTCATGTATTTGAAGCACCTTAATTAAGTCTTCTGAACACAGTTTCACCACTTATGGGGGGATTTGTGAATTAAAAGAGGAATATTTGAATTTGCTTTGGGAGTACGGCTAAGTAGTTTGATGATAAAGAAGCTGGAGATTTAGGTTCAAATTCTGGTCCTTGTACAAATTCTTCTCTCAGTTAACTACAGCCAACATATGGCTAGTATGACAGCATACATTTCTATTTTCTTTTAATAAGATTAACAAGTAAATTGAATCAGTATATATTGGTTTTTTCTTGACTTTTTTTTTGTTTTTGACTGAGGATGAAGGAGATTTTCCTTTGAAACAGGTCCAAGGAAAATAGCTATGAAGTGAAGTGTAAAGAACTGATTCAATTTATTTGATAAAATACATCATAGTGTGAATTCATATTAATTATATGTTATACATAAGAATATTTTCATTCAAAGTTAAAATTGGGAAACACATTATGAGGTTCTTAATTAATAAATTAATGAGTCATTTTAACATCTTACCTCATATTTCATGTTTTATCAAACACGGTAACTATAGTTTTCAAATGATCTTGTCATTCACAGTATACATAGCAAAAACAAAAAAGAAATTTGGACACTCGCACAAAGGAACACTTTAGAAATATTAAAAATGGTGAAATTGAAAAATCAGCTATTGCAGCACATAGTTTGTTGGAAGGTCATAGAATTGAAAAAGAAGCTAAACTTCTTAAACATTTGGAAAAACCTTTGGAATTGACAGTTTGGGAGAAAATATTTATACAGAAGAACAAATTTAAATCTATGAATTTCGACATTCCGGATGAACGTGACCTCATCTCGAAGTTCATCGAATCAACACCAGATGGCAACGATATCTCGAAGTTCGTCAAATCAACACCAGATGGCAACGTTAGAGAGGGAGATTCCAACGAATATCCGGTAGTCATAATGGCGGTTGAAAATGAATGACAAGATCATTTGAAAACTATAGTTACCGTGTTTGATAAAACATGAAATATGAGGTAAGATGTTAAAATGACTCATTAATTTATTATTTAATAAGAATATTTGTTTAAACTTTTGGTGACATTTAGTTTTTTTTCTTTTTTCTTTATATTCTTGTTTTTTCATGTTGGATCACAATCATTAAGTCACTTTTGATAGCATCAAAAAATTCACTTCTATTACAAAGAGTGAAAGTAACATATGCTACCATAAGTGTGCAAATTTTATGTATGAATTCCTGAGAAAGATACATTCAAAATGTCTTACAGTCTTTGGGTCATCCAGATTTATTATTTTCAAATTTTAATTTGTTATTTATAGATATTTTCTATTACTTTTTTGGAAGGAAAAGTAAATTCTTTATTCTAAATGTTGTCTTGTATAGAAGTTTATTTGTTATTTACATTAAAATAATGACATGTACAGAAATCATTTTTGTCTACTAAAATTTAAATCAATTGAAGACATCTTATATTTAAATTAATATTGGGATGTAAACATTATGAGGTTATATCATTAATAGTGAGTGGAGAACATATTTTTAACGACTCACCTCATATATTTTTAAACTTCTTTGATACCGGCGGTTTCAGACAATATCTTGTCCCTCTTCAGTCATGGCTTCCACTGATGAAATTCTCTGGTTGTTGATCTCTCCAAGGACACCACCTCCTGTGCTGACATCTTTGGTTGGGATTATAAACTTTGTAATTAAATTTTTATCCACCGGAATATCAATATTTATTCTTCTCAATGCAGAAGAATAAATATCGATCTATGAAGTTCGATATTCCGGTGGATAAAAATTTAATTTAATTCTTCTGAATGCAGAAGAATAAATATTGATCTATGAACTTCGATATTCCGTTGGATAAAAATTTAATTACAAGGTTTATAATCCCAACCAAAGATGACAGCACAGGAGGTAGTGTCCTTGGAGAGATCAACAACCAGAGAATTTCATCAGTGGAAGCCATGACTGAAGAGGGACAAGATATTGTCTGAAACTGCCGGTATCAAAGAAGTTTGAAAATATATGAGGTGAGTCGTTAAAAAATAAGTTCTCCATTCACTATTAATGAAGACATCTTACTTTTCTGCATTCTTGAGAAGCAGTCACATATTGAATTTATTGGAGATTTTATTGCCATGTAACTTGAGAGAAAAACATTCACCTGAGCCAGGATTTGAACCCATGGTCTCCAGCTTTATGCGCTAGCATTGTAAGTTTTAGAGAGGAAAATCTGTGCTTAAGTAGCTCAAAGGTAGAGTGCCAGTGCATAAAGCTATATATCTTGAGCTGAAATCCAGGTTCAGATGTCTGTAATTAGTTGATTTTCAGTGAAACCCTATCCTAATGACTTCTTGCAATTGTGAACACAAGTTTTACTACTTTCGGAGAACCTGGAGGCTAAAGAGAGAATTAAATTTAATATTGCAAGGAAGTAACACTATGAGTTTTCTTTTAATTATTATGTGATAGAGACAATACTAATAAAATTCATTGTTAAAACCGTTGAGGTGGAGAGTCATAAAATAAAATAAATCACGACAAAGCCACATTAGGACCAGCAGCATCAAACATCAACCTGAATGCTGTAGCGAAAAATGAACTGCTGAATATGGGACGGATGTCCTGAAAGGCCTACAGGCATAAAGATAACATGTTTTAAAAGTTGAGAACAACGGATTTTACCTAAGAAGGTATTTTAACTTATTTTATTTTATGTGATAGAGATTTAGGCTCACTTCATATTTTTTTATTTTCTTGCAGACCATGGTTTCTTCACATATGTATGACATTGTCAATGCTTCCTAACTGTTGAATTTGCAGTTGTCAATCAGCCAACAGAGGGAGTGGAAATCTACGTACAGGATCGACAACTGCAAATTCAACAGTTAGAAAGCACTGACAATGTCATACATGTGTGAAGATACCATGGTCTGCAAGAAAATTAAAAAAAAAATGAGGTAAGTCTAAATCTCAAACTCGTAATAATTAGAGGAGAATTTTTAGTTCCTCCAGGAGGTGTGCCTAAGTAGCTCGAAGATAGAGTGCTAGTGTGTAAAGCTGGAGATTATGGGTTTAAATCCTAGCTCAGATGCATATTTTTTTAGTCATGTTAACCACTTCCTACAGACAACTTGTCTGCAAACAATTTTCAAACTATTCATTTTCAATACATTAGACCAAATGTTATAAAGAGTTGGTCCAGAAGCATGTGTTGAGTGAGCATTCTGATTTTTTTTACAGACACTGTCTCAGAAATAATGTTTTTTAAACAAAATTTTATTTGGAATGTTTTCTGACATGAAATTAAACTACTCTTCAAACATATGTGGTTATTTTAATAATAATAATAATAATAATAATAATAATAATAATAATAATCACTACAGGCCTCAGGAGGCCCTTGGGGTAGTATGAGATTAAGGCTCCCACTTTTTCTGGACAATAAGCATTTGATGTCAGCTGAGTTGTCAGCCCTGCATGACAGTCGCATTTACACCCAGAACAAGCGTCTGGTGTTCATTTCTGCTAGAGGCTAAGTTGACCCCAGGGCCATAGTGCCATCAGAAGGTTTGGGTCAGTTTAAAAATCCTGACCCCACCGGGACTTGAACATTCGACCTTCTGGCGTGTAGCGCAGTGCCTTAAGCACTAATATTAATAATAATAATAAAATCTCAATGTGAATATAAAGTAATGCATGAATAAACTTGTGCATAAAAATAATGATTTCTGAGAAATCAGTATTTTCAGGTCCAAAGTACTTTAGGACATATATACATCAAAGAATTCATACTTAAAATCTGTACAGTTATATTCTGTATTTTTACCCAAACTACTCTGGCAAGATCATTCCACATTAAAAATGAATCATCCAAAAATATAGATAATTAATAATTAAGGAGCTCAATGGACACATTTTTAATATAGAATATGCATATGTATCCATCTTCAGTTAATGTGTAAAAGAAGATATTTCTATGTTTCCTTGATACATAAAGATAGAGTGTAACTAAAGAATTTCCCATACTTTTGCAATTTTTAATAACAACTCTGCATTCTGTACAGTATTTAATATTAAAAAAGAGGACAGAGTATTTTGTTGGATATTTTAAAATTTGTAATTATAGTAAACCCTTGATAATTCAGGGCAGATTATTTAGTTTTCAGTTTCGTATAATGATTAAAAAAAAAATATATATAACTTTTTTTAAATTTCCAAACTCACAAAGTCGTTGCAAAAACATATACATGTGAATTAGGCTCTCTATGCCACTTGCTTCACACTAACTTGACACGTGAATAAAAGTATGACAACAGTGTTATGTTTATATTATTTTTGGTCTGGACATCTTACCTCAATATTAATGTTGATTTGTTCTTGGACATGTTTCAAAACAATTCTCTGTTTTATCTTCAGCTTTCCCAGACTGGTTTTATTTATGTTGCATTATGTTGCACCACCTGGATGTCGATGTCAGCTCCATCCTGTGGTTGGCCAAAGAACCTCCAAACAAGGTCACCCTCCATCGGAATATCAAAATTCATAACTCTGTTTCTGTTCTTCTGAATATAAATTTTTTCCCAAATAGTCAGCTCGTTTGTATTTTCTAACTGTTTTAATAATTTAGTGTCTGAATTTATATTATGTTTTTCAGACCAAACATGAGCAGCAACTGCAGATTTTTCAATTTCTCCATTTTTAATATTTCTTATGTGTTCTTTGGTTCAATTTTTAGGTTTCTTTTTGTTTTCCCTATATATATCTTTTCACAACCCATGCATTCAATTTGATATATTCCTGACTTTTTATTTTTATCAGTTTTTTTCATTTTTGTTGGTTTTTATTAGTTTATTTAAACTGTAGTTATTTTTTGGTGCTAATTTAATATTAAACTTCTCAAATATATTTTGAAATTTATTATGTACCCAGGGGTGATATGTGAATTTCCTATATTTTTTCATAGGTGGTTCTTCTTTTTCAAGATTACTTCTGTTTATCATTTTTTTTTTTTTATACTTTTCTATCCTTTTTTGTACCATTTTTTTTTTCATCAAACCCATTTTCTCTTGCTACTTTGATTATGTGTTTTTTCTCATGTTTAAAATCTTCTTCGTTTAAGGGTAAGTTTACCAATCTATGAGTTAAACTATTAAATGCTGCTAATTTATGTCCAATTGGATTGAACCCTGTTGATTTTTATAAAATTTTCCGTATGAGTTTCTTTCCTATGAATCCTGAATTCAATTTTTCTTTTTTCTTCGTTTCTGACCAATTTAAGATCCAAAAAAGGTATTTGTTTATTGTCTTCTATTTCTTTGGTGAATTTAATGTTTGTACTCTGTAAATTTAATAGTTTTAGGGAATCTTCTACATGTTTTTCTTTAACAATACAAATTATATCATCAACATATCTACTCCAAAATTTAAACATTGTGGGATGTGCTTTAGTGATTTTACATTCAAAATCGCTCATAAATAAATTTGCCAGAAAAGGTGATAATGGGTGTTATGTTTGCATGGGTTTACTGTACAGTAATATTTAATTTTAGGAAGTTATATTTTGAGGTTATTTTAATTATATTATTTTTAGTCTGGACATCTTACCTCAATATTAATGTTGATTTGTTCTTGAACAAGACTCTGGGAAAGCTGACGATAAAACAGAATTGTTTTGAAACATGTTCAAGAACAAATCAACATTAATATTGAGGTAAGATGTCCAGACTAAAAATAATATAATTACTGTACAGTATTTAAAATTAATGTTGAGAAGTAAACATTATGATGTAATAATCATTTAACATTTATCGGAGAACATTTTTTTGTAACACTCACCTCATAAATTTTGTGCATTTCATGAAACCATGGTTTCAAACGACATCACGTCTATCATCAGTCACGATTCCGACTGATGAAATTCTTCGGCTGTCAACTTCTTTATTATAAATATCTTCTGTGCTACCATATATGGTTGAATTTATAAACTTTGAAATTAAATTTTGTTCATTGGGAATATCAAAGTTCATCGATCTATATTTATTTTTCTGAATGTATATCTTGTTCCAAACTGTCATTCAGAAAAATAAATATAGATCAATGAATTTTGATATTCCCAACGAACAAAATTTAATTTTTATCTTTTAACATTAAAATTGAATTTCAAAGTTTATATATTCAACCAAAGATGCCAGCATAGATGTTGACAGCCGAAGAATTAATCAGTCGGAGTTGTGACTGATGATGGACGAGATGTCGTCTGAAACCATGATTTCATGAAAAGCACGAAATATATGAGGTGAGTTTTTAAAAAATATTTCTCTGATATATGTTATATTACTGTATGGTGTTTCATATGTTCGTTTGGGGTCTGTTTTTAGTTCCTATACAGCGTACTGGGGTAGGGATGTCTTGACCTCATCGCCCAGTGGGAAACTACTGCCAATAGTCACCCAAATATTGGTAGGAAATCCATAGCTATTGAGTATGGGAGGAAATGTCTATACTCTGTCTCAAGATCCAAGGAGAGCGAGTCCCGATATTTAGGTGGGAGCCCACCACTGGAATCAGGTGTTGCATAGCTAATAACCAGCTCGCTTTAAATCAATTTTATTAATGGAAATGAAACAAAGAGCTGGCTGAGGACAACAAATAAGAAATGGCAAGAAATAGAGTCCGATGGAAATATTTTATGGATGCCCTAAATTTCTCTTAAGGAAACACAGGAGACTGATTGATTGATTGATTGATTGATGCAGCATATGGCAGTTATATGTAGTTACAAATACAGTTAAAATGACACAGGGGGGGAAAAAAATGGGGTTCTGATGATATAACAAAAAACTGGAAACTGATAGATCAATTTGAGAAAGGGAATTTGTGTGCAAAACTGGCAGCAGATAATGGGATTGTAATTCAAACCGTCTGCAATATCAAAAACAATAAATATATTACATTGTTTTGCAACAAAAAAAAAATTTTGACATTTGTCTGATAATCAAAAGGGAACTATCAACCATTGCATGCCGAAAACTACCTTGAAATTTCTCCCAGAGAAGCATTTTGATGTACCAAGGATATGTCAAAAAAAAAAATGATCTGCCATTTTTAATTGCAAAGCACAGAAATCAAAACTTCACTCCAGAGCACTACAGAGCAGATGGACTCTCATTTCTGTACGATAGTGAAGTGGGATGAGGCAGTACATGGTGCAGACAGCAGATAGTGAGAGTTATCCAATATAGCATTTCATGAGCTGCATTACCTCCCTATAGTTTAAATGAGAGATTTGGCACTGGATTTTAGTGCCTTGCAGTTAAATATGGCAGATAATTTTTTGGACATGGACTTGGCACATTGCAATGCAATTCTGGAAGAATTTCAAGGTGGTTTCGGCATGCAATGGTTGACAGTTCCCTTGTTAGATCGTAAACAATGTTGGAGACGAATCAGTCAGAGAGGAGAGTCAGAATACTCCATGAGTAAGTTACAGTGTTGCCTTGCAATCAATAGACAACTTATATTAATGATGGGAATTTTACATTATGAGGTTTTCAATTAATAAAAATCAATATTGAATCTTGACTATTCTTACTTCGTATATCTATGTTCTTTAACGCAGAACCATGGTATTGAGAGCCATCACTCCCATCATACTGCTATTGCTAGTAGGTGATTTATTTGGATAAAGATAAATCTAGTAAGTAGACTAGAAATTAAAAGAATTAATTTAACAGCTGCTGTCACGACTGTAGATGATGATGGGAGCGATGACTCTCGATACCATGGATCTGTGTTAAAGAACATAGATATATAAAGTAAGAATAGTCAAGACTCAATATTGATTTTTATTAATTAATTAATTGATCGTAACAGGCCTATAGGCCTAAGACTTGGTTGGATGAAGAAGAAGATTAATTGACAACATGCTGGATTATATTACGAGCTGCGTGAATTTTGAGTAGAATGATATTGTAGTCAGAAAAATTTGTGTGGCAATTAGAAATAAAGTACTTAAAAAAATGAAAGTATCACTATTTCCTTTATTATTAAGGAAAATGTAATTTAATGTATTATGAATACTTCTTGAATGCAGGCTTTCACGGCCGGTAATCATAATGTTGAGTGATTCCGGGTTATGTGGCCGTGGTCCATAGTTGGTATCAACACCAACTATGGACCACGGCCACATAACCCGGAATCACTCAACATTATGAATACTTCTGTTTGATATAAATATTTTAGTGTAATTTTTTGATTTGCATTTTTGATTTTTCATTCACATTCTCCACTTCATTAGCCCAAAAAAATTGGGAGTTCACTCTACTGATACTCATGGGTATAAGAATGGGTGCCCTGAACATCTTGTTGAAATTGTCTATAAGAACAATAACACTAGTCTGCATGATATCAGATGACTGAAAACTAATATGTTGTATTAGTTCACTTTTTAATGCTGATTCCAGAACTGTTCTTAGTTTTCTTCTATCACATACAGTTTTTTCACAATGGACCTAATATGTTTTCATATTTAACTTTTATAGGAATTAATCACTATGAGGTTTAATTTATGGTGAAATTAAATGTTTCTTACCTCTCCTCATATAAATTTTCTAAGTTGATCGCGATTTCGAGACTATAACTGTCTCATCATCAGAACTTTGTTGGTGACTGGTGTTATGTCGATCGGAAGAAGAAGAGTTTCTTCCGATCGACATAACACCAGTCGCCAACAAAGTTCTGATGATGAGACAGTTATAGTCTTGAAATCGCGATCAACTTAGAAAATTTATATGAGGAGAGGTAAGAAACATTTAATTTCACCATGTTTTCATATATTTATTGGTGAAAGCATAATATGTGCCACACAGAAATGAGGGATAATAAAAATGGAGGAACTTCAAGGAAGTCAAAGAAGAGAAGGTCTCAAAATTATTAGGACAGTTCTCTACAGTATTTTTAACATGTATTTTTAACAAAAATTTAGCTTGTGTGAAATGAAATTTGAATATATTTGTGCTTGCAATAGCTAAAATGTGAAAATTTAAATTCTTATTTTGTGCAAAAACTTGACGTGATAAGACAAAAATGGAAATAATTTCTGGAATCAGTGTAAACAATTGATTTAAGAAAATCTATTTTAAATAAATCATCCGAAAAAAAGTTTTAAAATGCAGACTTGTGTAGTCAATGCAGGTATATCAGAACAGAACCTATAACCAGAGTTGCAGTTAGTCTCCTACACTTTAAAAATTCAAACCCCATCAGGAATTGAATGTGACCTTCCAGCTTATAGCATATTGCCTTAACCAACTACACTATGACATGTTTGATAATGAAATTTAATTGTGAAACTTTGTGTCATCACACAAATTGACTAAAGTTCCATGGAGCTCCTCAATTTTTGTATTATTTAAATTGAATGCATTTCTACAAATACACAATCACACAACCATATATTTTACAAAATTCACTTACAAATTTATCACTTTTTCAAAATTACTTAAGTGGAGTACAAAAGGTGCATCCCCATAAAGTTAAATTAACCAAACTTATAGTCCATTTTCTCTGGAACCGTTTAAGATAGCTAAATATAATTTTATAAATTCGCTTATTTATTTTTATGAAGAGACCAGCCTCATAGTCTTGTGGTCAGAGCTTCTGACTATAGTTCATGAGATCCCAGGTTCAGTTCCTGCTCAAATCACAGAAATATTTTCTGATTATAGTTCATTAGATTCCAGGTTTGATTCCCACTTAGACCACAAGAACTTTTCCTAAAAGGGAATTATTCCTTTGATCGTCCGAGATATGGAATTTAACTTTGGGTTAAAGGACTCTCTTGGTGTTTTGTATCATATGTCACCCATCACATCATCGGGGTAATGAAACTTTGCCTTTCAGGTACCTCAACCTCAGAAGTGGATTCCAATTCTGCCAATGCCAGAAATGTCATAAGAGAATTTGGTGACAATGTAAAAAAAAATTCATGACTATACTCTCATTCTCTCTCTTTCTATATATATATATATATATATATATATATATATATACATACACACTTGTAGTACATCCCCAAGTGGGGCAAAGTGCTCCATTGCAGGAGTTACTTAACAAAGCTAATTTCATTATGCTTATTTCCCTATAGATGTCAGAGAGTGACAAGTAGTTAATTCGTTACCACAAAGAGACATCTAGTTGGCAACTAAGGTACTACCTGTATGGGTAAAGCCGACTGAATTTTACAGAGGCTCAAATTTAGTATTGAGGTCCTTTAAGACCCTGAAAATCTTCAGACTTGGGACACATGGCTAAATCAATCCTGAAAAATTATCAAACCTGGCAGATTTGAACCTATGGCCCTTGGGAATAGAGGCAAGGAACTTAACCCGTAGACCACTGAATTTAAATGTTAAATTAAACATTTTAAAGACAATTATATATTTATCTACACAGAATATCTTGAAAACATATCAGCGAATTTACAAGATATACATTTATACACAATAAAATTTTCAATAATTTCTTAAATGATTCCATAGAAATAGCACAACAGACCCTTGGCCTACCAGCTGGCTTGAGGCCTCACATCCACATGTGTGGTTGAACATCCAGCCAGTAGAGTGCTGAATCAACATATGGGATCTCCCAGCCATTACAGCTGATTTTATCAACCTGGAGCCACTACTTATTGCAGCTACCCGAATTGCACACAACACAGGTGGGCACCAGGCCCAAACTAGGCAAAATACAATGGAAAAATTACTTTCCTATGGACACTTCAATCATTGCATGACCTGTAGCGCTCACCATGGCATGATACTTTAGATGACCCAGCTATGGCATAGGATTAAATGTGGCATAAATCTGGTTAATTTAACATTAATGGGAATACCTTTCACCCTTCCCATAAGAATCTAAGGACTAAACTCCTTTTCATCAATAAATTCACCGGCAATTTTTCAATAAAATGTTTTCAAAAGTATGAGATGACTTAAAATAGTTACTAACAAATTTAATCCTAAGTTTTAGTATATGGAATTTTGTTTGAAGATTTTTTTACTATTCTTGATATTGCTGTTATATTAATATTGATGCAAGACAAACAATATGTTGAATATATCACAAGTTGATTTAAGTCACTATGGAATCACATACCGCACAACTGGTACATGTCAAAACTCTCAAATAACGGTGCTCTCCATGGTTGAGTGGGACACTTGCCTGTACCGTCGAGCTCTACGCTGCAACCAGGCATTTACTAAGGCAGGGCAACACAACCAGATTTTGATACATGCGTGTTTTAGGTGACCTGAAATATAACAACATTTAATATTATTAAAATTAAACCTCACCTTATAATTAGCATTCTTTTTAAGATGGTTTCGGAAAAACTAATAATCCTCCATGTTCAGTTTGTACTCAACTGTTGTTTTGTCATTGACAATTCAATGTTCCCCCCCCCATCTGCTGGTAGACTTCCAAATCAAATCACATTCCTGGGAATTCCAAAATTCATTAATAATCCTTCCTTTTTAAATGTAGATCTTTTACCAAATTGTGAGTTCTTTAGGTATATTTAATTAATTTTGATCTTTTCTAATTAAGCATAAGCAGCTGGTGCAGATTTTTCTACTTCCCCATCTTTAACATTTCTAAGGTATTCTTTCATTTTGGTTAAGTCAATAAATTTATTTTTGTTTTCCTTATGTAGATTTTATTACAATCCACACATTTTCTCACATAAACACCTAATTTATTTTCTTCTTCCATTTTCTCTCTTTTTTTTTTGATTTTATTATTCTATTGAGCCTAAAATCATTTTTCAGTGCAATCTTATGTTGAACTTTTTGAAAACTTTTTTAAACCTGGTCAAATACAATAGTGGAGTACAAACTGAAGATGGAAGATTATTAGTTTTTCTGAAACTGGTCTTAAAAAAACTAAATATGAGGTCAGGCATAATTTTAATAATATGATTATTAATATCTTAAAGTGATCTACCTATCTGCAATAAAGAAAAAAATTATTATCTGAAAAGAAAAATCAATTATCTAATAATAAATTTAATAATTATAGATAAATCATCAGTTGATTAATGTCTTTGACATTGTCCAATTCCTAATAGCCAATTTTGTCGGTCCATCCAATCTCCTGGCTGTAGATGTTACTCCTTCATGTATAAATATATTCCCTGACTCCAGGAAGTATTAGGTCTTCTTTTGTCTCGTCTTCCATTCCAAAATACATTTTGGTAGCCGATCCTCTTCCTGGACATGTCCGTACCATCATAATTGTTGAGTTTTAATATAAACTAAAATAGTGTCTTCAATCTTTATTTTCTCCCTTATAACTGAATTTCTAATTTTTTCTCTTCTTGAATTCTTGCTGCCCTTCATATAAAATCCATTTCTGTTGTTTTTGTTCTTAATCGCCAAAGTTCTAATTATGCTTTTACCAATTTTATGACGTACGAGGTGTGATCAATAAGTTTCCGGAATGAGGCCATAAACACAACACAACACTTCAAAGTTTCTATTCAGCACTGTCACCCTCGAAGTAGTCACCTTGGGAATTGATACACTTGTCTCAGCGCTTCTGCCAATGCTGGAAGCACTTCTGGAAGTCGTCTTTCTTTAAATGTGTCCAATGCCTTCTGCGATTTGCGCTGGATGACATCAATGTCCTCAAAACGATGTCCTCGGAGCCGAATTTTTAGCCGTGGGAACAGGAAAAAGTCTGCTGGAGCCAGATCTGGAGAATAGGCTGGATGGGGAACAGTACTCATCCTATTTTTGTCCAAAAACTGGCGGACAGAAATTGCTTTGTGCACGGGCGCATTGTCGTGATGCAGGAACTAGTCACCAGTCCTCCATTTCTCTGGCCGTTTGCATCGCACATTCTCCCTCAATCTTTGCAACACTTGTTTGTAGTACACTTGATTCACTGTTTGACCCCGTGGTACAAATTCCTTATGCACAATTCCATTAATGTCAAAAAAAAAACAATCATGATTGACTTCACATTCGATCGAACTTGTCTGGCTTTCTTGGGGCGTGGAGATGCAGGACTCTTCCATTGCGAAGACTGTTGTTTAGTTTCTGGATCATAGCCATAAATCCATGTTTCATCACCAGTAATAACCTTTTCCATGAACCGTGGGTCATTTTTAAGCTGTTCTTTAAGATCTGTGCAGGCAATCACACGACTTTCCTTTTGGTCATTTGAAAGGAGGTGGGGCACGAACTTCGCAGCAATTCTTCGCATGTTCAAATTGTCTTTCAAAATGCTTTGAACACTTCCAAACGAGAGTGCTAGAGCATCAGACAGTTCTCGTATTGTAATGCGCCTATCATTTAATACCATTTCCCTCACTCGATCAATATTTTTATTGGTTTTGCTGGAAGTTGGTCGTCCCAGACAATTTTCATCCTTAACCGATGTCACGCCCCTTTCAAATTTCGAAAACCACTCAAATGCTTGAGATTTGCCCATTGCTTCCTCCCCATAAGCTGTTCTTAACATTTGATATGTTTCTGTTGCAGTTTTACCAAGTTTAAAGCAAAATGTGATGCATGTTCTTTGTTCCTCGTAATCCCGCATTGTTGCTACACAGAGAAATCGCCGCATGCACAAAACACGTCTTCACTTCAGAGCTTCTACCGGCATACTGCAAGGTCAGAAAAGGTCGCGCGACCCCTCAAATTCATCACAAGGAAATTCTGAGTGTACAGCCTGGGTGAAAATTAAAAACTCCTCAATGGCATAATTGTTTTTAAGCCATTCCGGAAACTTATTAACCACACCTCGTATATTAATTTTTTTATTACTTATACTTTTATCCCACAATATTCCATTGAGGCAAGCATTTGCAAATTTTCCTTTTTTTATATCTATTTCTTATTTCCCCTTCATAATTCCATGTTTATTTATTTTTATTTGTCTAAATATGTGATCTCACTATAAAATTTTATTGCTTCTCCAGTCTCCAAAATTAAATTTTGTTCTCATTCACAATTAATAAATATTTTGTTTTTTTCATGTTCAAAATGAATCCCTACTTATTATATTCTTCTATTAATTTTCTAGTCATATATTCTAAATCTTCATAATCTTGTGCAAATAATATAATTATTTATCATATGCAAAATATTAATATTTAATTAAATTTAATAATTAATTAAATAATAATTATTTTAAAAAAATAATTATTATTTTACAGAGTCTGACAAGTGATGCAACATAGGCCATAATTGACCCGGGAAGCCAAAGGTCCCGGGTTCGAGTCTCGGTCTAGGTGAAAAATTCTCTCTTCAAATATAATTTATCCCTCAATAAGAAGTGTTAAATTAATTAAAAAAAAGTCAACAGAAGCCCTACTGGCTTTATAAAGTAGCGTTCAATTCCCAATAAATGTCTTCTCAACTAAGAAGCCGCCATTTGCAAAGATAGAAACAAAGGTTTCAAAGCATTTGGCATGAGGAAATTAAACGTATATAAGAGAAAAATTTGCATCTAGATCACAACTCGCCTCGGTAGCTCAGTTGGTAGAGCATTTGGCCCAGAAAGCCAAAGGTCCTGGGTTCGAGTCTCGGTCTAGGCAAAAAATTTTCTCTTCAAATATAGGCAATATCATTTGTCTTTTATGATAGATAATTTATATTTGCTGTATATATATATCACTTAACCCTCTGGCGGCACTATGGCCCTGGGGTCGACTCAGCCTCTAACTGAAACGAGTACCAGACGCTTGTTCTGGGGTAAAGGCGGCCGTCACGCAGGGCTGACATAAAGTGCCGATTGTCTAGAAAAAGTGGGAGCCTTAACCTCCTACTACCCCAAGGGCCTCCTGAGGCCTGTTGTGGGATCACTTTACTTTACTTTATATATCACTTAAATAAAGTGGTCTGCTGAAATGGTGTATAAATTAAAAAGACCACATTAATGCCACCTATCTGCCTAGTGCAGAGAACAAACACAAGAAGAGGAGTGTGAAATAATTGGAAAACACATACACACACATAATACACTAAAATTACTTACGTATTGTTGAGCCCTTGTGCAACCTGATGTAAAGTCTTGCCTCTGGTTTCAGGTATAAACAGGAATATGTACACAATTGTAATCAGACATATGATACTGTGGCACAACAATGTTCCTCCCATCGTCAATGAACCTAAAAGAAAATTGTTTAGGATCAAAGATACTTCTTAAACCATACCTTAATATATGTGAAGTTAGCTGTCAGCCAATTATATTTCAAGCAAAAATTAGCATCATTTCTAAAACTTTTTTTCTTTTTTAACCCGTCAGCGCCGACATCCATACGTGGTATAGACCCTCTCTTCTTCACTTATTGCCGACATCTATACGTGATATAGACCTATGCAGGCATGTTTTCTTTTTGTTCTGGATCGTACATTTTTGAAGCTACGAATATGTAATTTATTTGTGTTTAACGTAGAAATTATGAGCTTTCAGGACATATGAATTAAAATAATATTTGTTTAAAATTTAATTTCATATTATTTGTTTAAAAAATCAGATGAGATTGAAGTAATCGTAATTTTCTCTAAATGCGCGCGACTTTTTCATTTGTTTTTTTACTGCTGTATATTCTTATATTTGCATATGAACAATATAGTTTTGAAGCCTAAGATCTTAGCTTTCTTTCTAAGTGTATGAATCAGCTGTGATCACATTTTGTGCATGTGGCATTGAGGTTGAAGTAGTTTCTTACTTCAACACTCAATGGCACACAGACCTAGCTTTGTGCTGCTTTCTGCAGGGCTTCTAATAAACTTATACACAATCTAATTTTTCAGGTCGATAAAATGATATACAAGCTATCGATTGATATATAAATCGACCTGTTTAGGGGAATACCTGATTTATTTTGCCTCTTTCAAATAGATGTTACTTACAAGGAATCAGTCTGAGGCGCGGTGTCGTGCATTATATAGGTAATTATGGCCAGTCGTAACCTAAAAGACACTTCATCAGAAAAATTACCCCGAAAAGTGATAAATTGAAACCTCAAAGGAGGTGTGTTGTTTGTACTAAACATGGGAGAAGAAAGACATCTGTTTATTGTTGCCAGGAATGTGATGTAGGTCTGTGTATTGAAGAGTGTTTCGAGCTGTATCATACCAAGCTCAACTACTAAGGTGATGTGATTTTTTATTTCTAAAATTAGTAGTACTAAAATAAGAGAAAATTATTTTTATGGTCTGTGTAGTTGTAAATAACTGCTGTAGAATTTTTATACGAATCCAAGCAATAATTCAGATTCTAAGTATAAACATTGCTATCGCTTTGACACAAGATTGAGCTTGAGTTCACTCTTCTAAATATTCATTCTGATTGTGGTTATGTCAGCTGCTTTTGTATATATAAGTTACAGATGAATCAGCACTATGCCACACAATATATTTAGTGTCTCACAGAAAGAAACAGGGGTGTCCAATGTGAGCAAATCAAATTATTTAGTAAAAATGTGTATCATGAGAGAGAAACTCAGATTTCAAATTTTTTTTAATAGTTTATAAAGGCTACTGAACTCCATACGGTATGTATTAAATTTCTCATTTATTTCTGAGCTAACAAGTAAAAATTTCGTTCAAATCCATCGATATTTAAAAAAGTTATGATCGTTTATACAAATCAGTGTTCTAGGAATACTAAAATGTTAAAATGGCCTCCGTCCATGCAGTAGGAAAGCAAGTAAAAGGGTGCGTCACTGATGGGTTAACCAATACCACCATGTTGTCATTTCAACTTTCTGGTACTCTTTCCTGACATGGCATTATTATAACCTGCTTCTGAGGTAGGGGCGCCTGGAAGGCAGAGTTACACTGCTCCAATGCTATATGATAGGTGATGAAAATGATGGCCAGATGATGTTTGGGGACCATTAGGGCCTTAAAGTTTTCTGACATTTGTCTTACAGGTGAGGAAAAAACCCCAAAAAAACCATCACCCAGGAAACTTGTCCTGACTGAGATCAAACCCAGGCCCGCTGCATGACAAGGCAGCAAGCTACCTCAAGACCATAGCAGTGGACTCATTTCTATAACTATGTGGTGTTATTTTTTTATGTGTAGTGTGGTGAGTTGTCCTGCCCCATAACCAAGTGGTTTATCCCTTCATGCCTTGATGCAGAGCTGAGGGACTTGTGCTGGTTCAAATCCCCATACTTTCTTACTCACTGGCACTATCGAACCCGTAGGTTCATGGCCACACAGACATAAGCTCTCCATACATCCCTATCCTGAGCTAATGCTTTCCAATCATTCCCTGTATAATCTACTTCCCTCAAATCATAGTTAATGTTATTCTCCCACCTCATTCTTGGTCTACCAATTGGGTGTTTTCCTTCTGGTTTTCCTACAAGAAGTTTCCATGCAAGTCTTTCACTCCCCATACGTGCAACATGTCCTGCCCATCGCAGTCTACGAGACTTAACTATTCTTATTATATCTGGCTTCCTATAAAGACCATGTAGTTCATTGTTATGTAGTCTTCTCCATTCACCTGTCTGTTCATCTCTCTTTGGTCCAAAAATTCTCCTAAGTACTTTATTCTCAAATACTTGTAATCTCCTTTCCTCCCTTAAAGTAAGAGTCCATGTTTCGCACCCATACAATATAACTGGTAGAATAATAGTTTTATATATTTTCAGTTTAACATTTTTTGAAAGGAGTTGGGACATCAAGAGTCTCTGCAATGCATAATAGCATGCATTTCCAGAATTGACCCTATGTTTAATTTCTCGGGAGAAGAAATTCTCTCATGTCCTTCCAGAATTGTGAGAAATTTAGGTAGCTATAAAAAGTAGCAGCTCTAGATTAGGAAATCAGCTATAACAGCTATGGAAACCACATGCTGGTCACATGTCGTTGCTATGCTGCTAGATGATTCTCTACCTCTGCGATTAACATCTGAGGGTTTGAACTTTAATTGTCGCAACACTGCTGTAGAGACACCATGCGATGGAACCTAGTGATATCGCTGATAGCAATAGCAATAGTTCAAAATACTATTTGTCTACTATCCGCAATAGAATTTAATGAGTAATTATTTTTAAAATTAGATCTCACAGTTAAAAAAATAAGCAGAAGGATACAAAGTAATATCAAATGCTAATATTCAATCAAAAACCTGTCGTGGAATCATGATTCATTATTGTAAAAACAAATGTATAAAGCATATTAAAAAAAAAAAACTCTATGGTGCAATGTAGGTTGCCTCTAGTACTGAGGATTATAAGATGAAATTCGGCCAGGGTCGATGGATTTTTAGGATAGAAAAATCCAAGGAAGGATTTTAAGCCATTGATCCCAAGGCTTGAAGATTTTTGGGCTCGTAAAAGAACCTCAAGCCTAAATTAGTGCCTTTGAGCAAAATTTAATCTACCTTCCCCATCCAAGTAACATATTAGTTTATTACTTATTTTAGGAATTCTCACTATGAGGTATATTCATTAAGGTAGAATTTTTTATCACTCACCTCATATTGTTGTTCTTATTTGACTATAAACTAGTTTCGGAACATAGTTTCTGTTCCATCCTCAGTATCGTCACGACCGTTGTTCTGTCGTCTTGAAGAGCTGTCCTTTGCTCCTTCCATTGGCTGACTGAAAAACCTCGAAACCAGGTCATTCTCACTGGGAATTTCAAAGTTCATCAATTTCTTCTTTTCGCTCTTTTGAATATAGAACTGTTTGGGAAAAGATCTACATTCAAAAGAGAGAAAAGATGAAATTGATGATCTTTGAAATTCCCGGTGAGAATGACCTGGTTTCCAGGTTTTTCAGTCAGCCAATGGAAGGAGCGAAGGACAGCTCTTCAAGACAACAGAACAACGGTCGTGACGATACTGAGGATGGAACAGAAACTATGTTCCGAAACTAGTTTATAGTCAAATAAGAAGAACAATATGAGGTGAGTGATAAAAAAATTCTACCTTAACATTAGTTTATGATTAAATTAAAATGTTTCATATCTCTCCTCATATCCAGTCTTCTAAGTAGATCGCGATTTCAAAGCCTTCGGGCTTCTTTTTCTTTTGAACAGTTCTTCTGATCGATGTAACGTCAGTCGACAAGAAAGTGCTGAAGATGAAGCCGCTAAGGCTTTCTCCATTCTTCTCTATCTTCCCATTCCAATTTTTTAAGCCTATCTCCTTCATACCTCTTCTTACATCATCCATCCATTTAAATCTAGGTCGACCTTTCTTTCCTTTCCCAGGTGGAATCCATTCCAGCTTGTCTGGGTAATCTTTCCTCTGGCATCCTACATATATGACCATACCATTCTGGTTGTCTGCATCTCACAAAATCTAATATTGAATTTTGGACTTTCATTTGTTGTCTGATGAATGTATTTCTGATTTTTTCCAATTTAGAATGTCTAGTTAAGCGTCTAAAACAATCCATTTCAGTAGACATAAGCTTTAAATTCAAATTTTTATTCAACTGCCAAGTTTTTGCACCGTATGTTAGCGTGCTTCGAATTATGGATTTATAAATTTGTAATTTGGTATCAATTCTTATGTTCTTCAAAACATATTTTAAATCTATATTACTTTATGGATGGTCTGAAGTGGTCTTGGGTCCAGTGCTGTAGCTGAGCAGTTTAAGGTATGGTGCCTTGGTGCAGAACATGATTCGAATCCTCAGGGGGAAGAAATTTTCTCATGGAATTTTGGCCAGCAGCATGAAGAATTTGGGTATCTACAGTAAGTACAGTATCCAGGTTGAGAAAACCAGCTATACTGGCTGAGGACACCATATGCTGACTACATGTCATCCATACACTGCCTGGATGATTGTCCACCACTGTGATTAACACATGTGGATGTGAGACCAGCAGAGCCAGTTGGTAGGCCAAGGGTGACGATACTGAGGATGGAACAGAAACTATGTTCCGAAACTAATCTGTAGTCAAATAAGAAGAATAATATGAGGTGAGTGATAAAATATTCTACCTAAATGAATATACCTCATAGTGTCAATTCCTAAAATAAGTAAGGCCAAGGGTCTTCTAGACCTGTATTCCCATGGAGTTTTTTTCTGAGGTCTTGGGGTTAAGTTTCATGCCTGAATCCTAAGGGTCATAGGTTCAAACCAAGCCAAGGTCAATGGATTTTTCAGGATGAAAGAATCAAAGGAAGAGGTCTTCTAGGAGGGACTCATGCTGTGAGTCCCACCCAAGTCTGAAGATTTTATGGCTTATAAAAGAATCTCAAACCTGAATTAGTGCCTCTAAGCAAAACTGAAACAAGTAAACAACTGATTTAGTTAATAGTGAGTGGAGAACATATTTTAATCGACTCACCTCATACATTTTCAAACTTCTTTGATACCTATGGTTTCATACAAAATCATGTCCTCCTTCAGTCATGGCTTCCACTGATGAAATTCCGTGATTGTTGATTTCTTTAGTGGCATCACTTCTTGTGCTGCCATCTTTCGTTGGGATAACTTTGTAATTAAATTTTTATCCACCGGAATATCGAAATTAAATGGTTTTAATAAGAGTATAATATCTAACAAATTAAAGAAATTCAGAAAGATAAAACAACTTAAAGAATGCTCTACCCTACAAATTGTTAGTAAAGAAAAGAATTTCAAGAAAATTACTTACCATCCAATAGTACATGGGAAATTAAAAAAAAAAAAAATTGACAAATACAACAATACTTTGGCACCAATAAATAAATTTAGTCTGGAAAAACTTCTAAATATTAATAAAAAATCAACATCCCAGACAGTAAGAAATCTGGAATTTATCAAATTAATTGTAATGATTGTAGCAAAGTATACATAGGAAAAACAAAAAGGAATTTGGAAACACGCACTAAAGAACATTTTAGAAATATTAAAAATTGTGAAATTGAAAAATCAGCAATTGTTGCACATAGTTTACTAGAACATCATAAAATTGAAAAAGAAGCGAAACTTTTGAAACAATTGGATAAACCGTTGGAATTGACAATTTGGGAAATGATATTCATTCAGAAATATAAATATCGATCTATGAATTTCGATATTCCGGTGGATAAAAATTTAATTACAAAGTTTATAATCCCAACGAAAGATGGCAGCACAAGAAGTGATGCCACTAAAGAAATCAACAATCACGGAATTTCATCAGTGGAAGTCATGACTGAAGAAGGACATGATTTTGTCTGAAACCGTCGGTATCAAAGAAGTTTGAAAATGTATGAGGTGAGTTGATTAAAATATGTTCTCCACTCACTATTAATGATATAACCTCATAATGTTTACTTCCCAATATTAATTGAAATATAATTGATTTAGTGTTTACTTGATGGAAATCCATGATGCATTCAATAAATAAAACTTTCCAAGTATTATATGATTTTCATAAATATATATATATTTCATCATCATCATCATGAACAAATTCGTTTTAGGCCATGTGGCCTGTACGGTAAACCTAGCGAAGATGGTCTTGATCTTTCCACCAATGTTTTGGTCTTCCTTAGTCCCTACGTCCAGTTGGGGTATATTGGAATGCCAATTTTGGAAGTCTATTTCTTGCCATTCTCCTCAGATGATTTTTCCATTCTTGTTGGTATCTTTGTATATCTTCATTTAAACTTGTTACTCCAAGTTTTCCTCTGATAATAGTGTTCCTTTGGTGATCCAGTCTATTAACTCCTAACAATGATCGTAAGAAGCGCATTTGGCTTACTTGAAGTTTATGAGAGTTTCTTTTATATAAAATCCAAATTTCACTTCCGTATTTTAGAGCAGCTTTTGATGTGATGTTATGTAATCTTAGTTTTATTATTTAACATTCGTAAAAGCTGATTCAATACTGTTATGAATGTTAAATAAAATAAACATTCATGAAAACTGATAGTTTTATCTATTAAATATATATTGATTTAGGTTTTTTCCATCCAAGTAATAGCTTAGTTTCCTTCTAGGTGTCCGAGATAACTACTTGTCACTCGCTGTCATCCTTAGGGAAATAAGCATAATTACAGCTGGGTTTAAGTATCTCCTGCATGGGAGCATCCTTGTCCCTTGTGGGGATGTGTGGATATAGGCAGATACACCTATTAATTTATGGAACCAAAACATGGACAGTAACAAAAGATGTAAGTAGAATTCAAGGAACAGGTAGAGTAAAGTAAAGTGATCCCACAACAGGCCCGGAGGCCCTTCGGGTAGTAGGAGGTTAAGGCTCCCACTTTTTCTAGACAACCGGCACTTTATGTTAGCCGGGTTGTCAGCCCTGCGTGACGGCCGCCTTTACCCCCAGAACAAGCGTCTGGTACTCATTTCCGTTAGAGGCTGAGTCGACCCCAGGGCAATAGTGCCGCCAGAGGGTTTGGGTCAGTTTAAAAATCCTGACCCCAACGGGACTTGAACCCTCGACCCTCCGGCTTGTAGCTCAGTGCCTTAACCACTACGCTACGGCGTGCCCCGGAACAGGTAGAGTATATAGTTATATTATTTTTAGTCTGATCATCTTACCCGTCTGGACAAGCTGACGATAAAACAGAATTGTTTTGAAACATGTCCAAGGACAAATCAATATTAATAATGAGGTAAGATGATCAGACTAAAAATAATATAATTAAAATAACCTCTGAGTATATAGTATTGAGTTTGTATTTTTTTTACATTCTTACCTCATATGCTTGTTTAGTCGGACATATGTTTCAGGGCTGTTGCCCCATCTTCAGCGTTGCACAAACTGGTTTTTTTCTTTTCTTCAAGTTGTCGGCCCTGGATCTGTGTTCCATAGAACTTGGTAATATGGCTCCTTCCTCCAGGAATTTCAAAGTTCATAATTTTCTTCTTGATCTTCCATATATAGATTTTTTTTCCATATCGTGAGTTCATCGGTATTTTCTAACTGTTTTACTAATTTTGTAATTAGATTTATTTTGCGTTTTTCTATCCAAACATGAGCTGGTACTGCAGCTTTTTTTCTACTTCTCCTTTTTTTTACATTTCTTATGTGTTCTTTAGTTCTAATGTTTAAAATTCTCTTTGTTTTCCCTATTTTATCACAATCTGCACATTTTATTTGATATATTCCTGATTTTTCATTACCTTCAATTTTATCATTTTTGTTGGTTTTTATAAGTTTTTTTAGGCTATAATCATTCTTTAATGCTAAACTGATGTTGAATTTTCCAAAATTTTTTAGGAATTTATTGTGTGCCCAAGGGTGATATGTGAATTTCTTGTATTTCTTTTCTCTTGGTTTTTCTATCTGAAGAGTGCTTTGATTTCTGAATTTCTGTTTTTTGTACTTATCAATTTTTTTGTGTATAATTTTTTCCTTGAAACCATTTTTTTTTGCTACCTCAATAATGTGTTCTTTTTCTATTTCATAACTTTCACTGTTCATAGGTATATTTACCAATCTATGTACTGGGCTGTTGAAGACTGCCATTTTGTGTGAATTATGGTTGAAACCTGTTGATTTAATGTAGTTATCTCTGTGTTTTTCTTTCCTACAAATGCTGAATTCTATTTCCTTTTTTTCCCCTCATTTCTGTGTAATTTTAGATCCAAAAATGGTAATTGTTTGTTCACATCTATTTAAAGTGTGAATTGTATTGTTTTATTCTGTAAATTTAAGAGTTTTAAAGCATCTTCTACGTGTTTTTCAATATTAAATTAAACCTCATAATGTTACTTCCTAATGATTTTAAAATAAAAAAAGAGAGTACATAGTTTTTAAGAAACATACTTGATAAAGCCAGAAGAAATAGAATACAGAACACTAAATTAAGAGACATTTTGAAATTGGACAAAATACAAGATGAAATGGAAGATAGTAGAATAAGACGGTATGCCCATGTTAAAAGAATGAATACTGAAAGGATACCAAGACAAGCACAGGAATTTAAAATTTAAAATAAATTTCTTTCCACCTCACCTCATATCCCGTCTTCTAGTTAGACCAGTTTCGTAACTTAGTGATTATAAAGATGTAACCACTAAGGTTATGAAACCAGTTTAATTAGAAGATAGAAAATGAGGTAAGGTGGAAAGAATTTTATTTTAAAATTTAAATTAAAACTCATAGTGATATTTCATGTAATAGTTCAACACGAATTTAAATTAGGAGGGAAGAGACCAAGAGGTTGGCTAAGATATAAATTGGAAGAACAAGTTAAGAAGTATATTGAAAAAAGAGGATTTGAATGGATGGAAATAATGGAGGTCCCTAAAGGGTAAAGAATGACTGGGGCAAATCTGAGGATGAGCTCTCAGACTCTACAAAACGCTCCAAATAGTCAGCGCAAAATATAGTCTCTCTCTACCAAACCCTTCCATTTACCTTCACGTGGTGGGACTGTTTTTTACTGAAGATGGAGGGTGAATGGCAAGTTTCTGGCGCCATAAAACCAGATGCTCGGGGCAGACAGAGCTCTGTAGCCTTGTAAGGCAGTCTGTCTAGGAGAAAGACAACTCCAAAATTAAACTCTGGTCCTCCAGGTTGGGGGTTTTGCGGTTGGGCTGGTAACCCACCCAAGTAAAAAAAATATCACTCAGAAGTCTCAAGTGCGAAACGATGAACTTGAGACTGGAACAGGTGCATTGACCTAATCCTGGAAAAGAAGAAGAAGAAGAAGGAAATAATGGAAGAGGGGAAATGGAAGAACTGAGAAAGATGTAGGCATTTTTTCCAAAATTCAATCATAGGAATGAGGACATGAGACCAGATGAAGAAGAATATTAAAAAAAAAAATTGTAAATGGAAACTTACCAATAACAACTGATACTACAGATGGTGTAAGCAAGTCCGTTATCCAATGCAAAGCTGATATCAGTGCCACAGCTCTTCCCTTGACAGAAACAGGAAAACATCTCCGACAGTAATAACCATGTAATAGGCCCAATTCCGAATGAAAATGCTATCTCAAAACATATCACAGCAAATAATGCCATATACCGCAAAACTGGTGACAGTGATGTTTCTGTTGATACTGGACACCATGGTGAAGCTTCCAGCTCCTCAGCAACCAGAGATACTGGTGTTGGTAACAAAGGAAATGGTGGAGGAACATCTGTTGGCAATAGAGTTGAAGGCATACTTCTTCCTGCTTTATAATGTATGTTATCAGGTGGAAGTACAGGTATAGTTTCTGATAAATCAATATTTGTGCAAGATTCTAGATACGAGAGAGGTTGTGTGACAGAACTAGTTTCTAGGGATGATATGAGACCTAGAAGTGCAATGCTTGTCATCATACAGGTAGCTCCAATTATAATGCAAGGCCTGCGGCCCATTTTGTCAACAATGCACAGTGATAGAGAAACAGCACCAACCTGAAAAAAAATAAAGGTACATTTTTATAATTCATGGAGCAATATACCTAGAAGGTTCTTGGCCTACCGTTTAACTGCTGACTTTACAAACATATGTTTCAAACACAGAGGTCAGTACAGGTCACATATCAAGAACCCAAGCATTATAATTAGGTTTCTTAACCTGGAGCTGCTACTTATTCTGGCTATCTAAGATCCTCAAGATGTTGGATAATCAACAATTCATTGGCCAAAATTCCACTAGAAAATTACTTTTTCCACAGGGACTCAAACCGCTGTATATCCATAGCTCTATAACAAGTCATGACCCCTTAGTCGACTCGGCTAGGGGTAGAACATAATAAAAATAAATTAAATTATAAAATTATGAAATATTTACCTAAAAGGTCCGTCTCCTCAACTTTATTAGTTATTTATCTGTAGCGTTTTTGGGACTAGTCCCATCATCAGCAGGATTCAAAACTTCACTTATTATTTAGTGAACATATTTAAGTAGTCACAAAATATTAGAAAGTTAAAAGAGGAATTTAGGTATTTTATTTTAGGAAGTCAAGATGCTGACGATGATTATGATATAATCTAAACATGTTCAAGAACAAATCAACATTAATATTGAGGTAAGATGAACAGACTAAAAATATTAAGTTATGTAGATAGGAAATAACACTATCAGGTTTTTTAATATTGTTTATTTTTTATTTCACTCACCTCATACTTCATAACTCCTCGCAAACCCAGGGTTTCGTCACATCATTTGTGACATTCTCAATGCTGTGTCACGTTCACAACTGACGTCCAACGGCCTTCTATCCTGCAGACTGACCTCCACGCCATCTGATGGCTGACCGATGAACTTCCAAATCAGTCCTCTCTCCTTATGACCGGGTATTTCAAAATTCATAGTTGTATTTTCATTCTTGCATATGTAAATTTTTTCCCAAATTGTGAGTTCCTTCGGTTTTTCCAATTGTTTAAGTAATTTTGTTTTGGTTTCTATTCTATGTTTTTCTGACCAGACATGTGCAGTTATTGCAGATTTTTCGGTTTCTCCATTTTTAACATTTCTGAGGTGTTCTTTTAATCTTGTATTTAGATTCCGTTTTGTTTTTCCTATATATATCTTTTCACAATCTTTACAATTAATTTGATAAATTCCCGATTTTTTGCAGTCTTCAATCTTTTCATTTTTGTTGGTTTTTATTAAATTACCTAAGCTGTAATCATTTTTCGGTGCTAATTTAATGTTGAATTTGTTGAAGATTTTTTTTAAACTTGTCAAATACTAAAGGATGGTATGTGAACTTCTTGAATTTTTTACCAATATTTTTATCTGTCTGAAGTTATGAAGTATGAGGTGAGTGAAATAAAAAATAAACAAGACTAAAAATAATTTAATTCAAAACTTGTGTTTCACTGAAGATCTGGTAGGGGTGATTAGATCTTCAGTGAAACACAAGTTTTCAATCCTGCTGATGATGGAACTAGTCCTGAAAGCGCTACAGATAAATAACTAAAAATGTTGAGGAGACGAACCTTTTAGGTAAATATTTCATAATTTTATATTTAAATTTTGAATAATACCCCTACAGAACATATCATGAATCTTATAAAAGTTGAATAGTAAAACTAGTAGTTACAATATTGTTAATTAACTAACTCATTGACATCATTATTAAGATTCATTATAAACTCCGTTGAGGTGTTGTTCACAATTTAGAATTATAATATAAAATCATATACCTTTTAGGACCGTCTCCTCAACCATTGAAACATCAAGTTACTGTAGGCCTTTCGGGACTAGTCCCATCATCAGCAGAAAGTACATCTGCATCCACTAGCTTTGAATGTAAGACTGGCTGGTCTGTTATAACTTTAAATAGTGGGTTTGAAGTACTGGGTGTGTTCTCATTTAATAGCAGGTCATTGTTGGTCTGTTTAAATATTTCCAATTCCTCCAGTATGTTGATTCTATTCGGATTATTATCTTTGTGCAAAGTCAGTGTATTATTAATGTCCAACAAGTTAGTAAACAAACAAAAAAGAAAAAAAACATCTAGCATAATAACTAAACTTGAAAAGGAATCTGATGAAAACATTAAAACTTGGATAACACTCATTCACGCTGAAAAAAAAAAAGCTAACACAATAAAAATATGTTTTTATTATTAATTTCATAGATCTCAATGATGGATAAATCATATTTGAAGAGAAAAATTATACGCTCAGACCGGGACTTGAACCCGGGACCCTTGGTTCTCTAGACCAAGTGCCGTATTGGCATTTATAATGTAATGTATAATTCCCAAATATGTCTTCTTAATAAAGGATCCGCCATTTGCAAAGATAGAAGCAAAGGCTTCATAGTATTTGGTGGGCGGGAATTACAAATTATATAGAGAAAATTTTTGCATTTAGATCGGTACTTGCTCAGATGGGCAGGACACGTTGCACGTATGGGGAATGGGAGACTTGCATGGAAGCTTCTTGTAGGAAAGCCAGAGGGAAAACGCCCAGTTGGTAGACCAAGAATGAGGTGGGAGAATAACATTAACTATGATTTGAGGGAAGTAGATTATACAGGGAATGATTGGAAAGCATTAGCTCAGGATAGGGATGTATGGAGAGCTTATGTCCGTGCGGCCATGAACCTACGGGTTCGATAGTGCCAGTGAGTAAATAAGTAAGTAAGTAAGTAAGTAAGTAAGTAACTTGCTCAGGTAGCTCAGATGGTAGAGCATTTGGTCTAGAGAACCAAGGGTCCCGGGTTCAAGTCCCGGTCTGAGCGTATAATTTTTCTCTTCAAATACAATAAAAATAGTTGACAAAAACATAAAAATAATAGCATTTAAAACTACAGCAAACTCCCGATTATCCGGCTTGCAGATTATCCGGGAATGACTCTTTTTTAAATACTATATTTTGTATTGTTATGAAAAAATTATTTATTTTTAAACGTGCTACTGTGAACTGCGCTTGGAAACTAGCACAATAGAGTAACCTTCACTCAGAACCCCCTTCCCTGATGCGTTTAACGGTACCAACCAACATTCCGAGAATACAATACAATTTTGGAAATTTCCGTTATGGAGTCAGTGAAAGTTTGTTGTTACAGATTGAAACCATGGATATGCTGTGGCAGTGGGTTTATCGCTGGTTAGTAGTGGGTCATCGGTGATTATTTGTCATTGCTTGTTATAAGTGTGGATATCGGTGGTTACTAACGTGGGAATCGCCAATTAATTATTTGCAATTGCTGGTTATAAATATGGATATCAGTGGTTACTAGTGTAGTTGTCGCTGGTTATGGTGGCCATTTTGAATAACTGTCGTAACCAGAGTGGTCACAATCTGGAAATAATCCCATTTTTTTTTCATATTTACGAGTAAAATAATGATAATTGCGACTTGCACCTAAATACTGTACATTTAATATATCATTTTATGAATATTTGTTGCATTTGAAGTAGTGTTAAAGTGGGTAAATACATTTCCGATCAACTTCCACAGTGCCGAATAACTTAATTGGATTATCCGTATCTTTTGATTTTCCGTGCACATCTCAGTCCCAATTAACACGGATAATCAGGAGTTTGCTATAGTAACATATTAAACAACATAATCAATAATAGCATTGAAGAAAATAACAAATTCAATAACAAAGGGGTATATACACTAACATGCAAAGATTGCAACACACTTTATATTGGAAAAATCAGGAAAAGTTTTAATATCAGACATAAAGAACATTTCAAGGATTTTATTTATGCAAGAGATAAATCAAGCTTTGCAAACATGTAATTCAGGCAGGACACCACATGCTGGACATTAATAATACACCGACTATTATGCATAAAGATAATAATTCGAATAGAATCAACATACTGGAGGAATTGGAAATATTTAAACAGACCAACAATGACCTGCTATTAAACGAGAACACACCTAGTAGGGTAAATTAAGCTTACTCCATGATACTAAGGTTTTTTAAACATTATGTGTTCTAATTTCATGAATTTTAAAGCGTTGGCATTGAAAACATACAGAGAATGATCGTGCATCAAAACATTCATGTGTAAACTTGGTATTTTTTATTGTTTAAACAAAATAAATTAATCCAAAATAATTGTACACAAAACAGGTTTCTCCGTGACATTCAGGTTAGTCCGTGATACTATAGAAGTAACTCCGTGATAGTCAACTGTTTGGTTTTTAATCACTATCATCTGATTCCTCACAGCCATCACACATGAAATGAAGCACACGTATTACATTCTGGCACTTTTCATGGTACCAAACAAGACAAAACTGGCACTGGATCCATTTGGCGCCATTTTTCTTCTTTGTATCTTCCGAGTCCCCCACATGATCCACAAACGTCTTCCTTTTTATTTTGTGGATTCGTTTTCTGGCCAATTTTCGAAGTTGAGGCTTCTCCCTTTGGTGATAACACCTTTGTTGTTGGGTCACCTGTTGATTTCTTCGGGGTCACCTTGCTGACCGGTAATGACATCACTTCATTAACACTAGTTGGTGTTAGCTCCTGGAATATCCCAGTTTTCGAGAAGCTGTTACACTGTTGTGGCCCGGAATGCCGCACGATACGCTACAGCTAGGAACTTGTTGAAGTTGTATCGGTCAGGTTTCTGAACCATGAATTTTGATAGTTCTTTCCTCCAGGCTTCCTTCAGTTATCTGTAAACTCTGACGTCGAGTGGTTGAAGAAGGTGCGTCGTGTGTGACGGAAATGTCACAATGTGGATATCATTAACTTCTGCCAAAGACCAGACGTCTGGGGTGACATGACTGGCATGTGAGTCCATGAATAAGACCACTGGTCATGGTGGTATGGAGTCAATAAAATGCTGGAACCATTCCAGAAAAAAATTAGAGGCGAATCAAAGAAGGGATCTGTGTCTCAGCCAGCCTGTCGTTCATCCTGACAACTTTAAAATTATCATTGGTGGGATGTCCATTCCGGAGGCACTGATGCAACATAAGAGAGTGGTAGTTTGGCCCTTCTCTCCAAACTTTGTGAAACTTTGTTGGTAAACACATTTCTTACCCACACGGCACACGATTTTACCACTTCTCAAAACATAGCTTAACCCTGTCTCGTCAAAGTTCCAAAGCCGTGATGGTTTGTCAGAGATGCCGAGACTGTTCACACAAAGACTCCACTTTGTCATAAAAGTCCTCGAGATGGGCTCTTATAGCCATGGCTGCCCTATTTAAAGATACATTTTCTGGGGTTCTTAGAGCTAAATCATATCTTTAATGGTTTGAGATGCGTAAGATCTCTTGTCTTGCTTCTTATTAATTGGTGCCATAGTGTCGAGTCACCTAATAAAGATTAAAAAAGCTAAGAAATGTGACGCCATTGTTAAGACTATATCAAATGAAGTATTTACTCAATAAGATTGAAATTTTAAAATAACATCTATTAAACACTTACCAATTTCTGTTCAAAAATCTAGAAGTCTAATAATAACGTGTAACAAATTAAAAAATAAATACACTGTACCAGTACAAAGACAACAGACACCACAAGCTTTCAAAGCAAAACTGACAAAGTAAAGTAATATACACCCTCACAGAACAGCCAGAGTGTGCAGATCGCTGTCATTGTGGAACTACACGTTCCTGCCATCTACTGATAATTTTTTAAGTTACCACGAGCAGAAGGAATACCGTGATACAGGAAATACAAACTATCACGGAGTTACTTAGTATCACGGAGTAAGCTGAATTTACCCTACTTCAAATCCACTATTTAAAGTTATAACTAGAGCGAGGATTTTTATGAAATTTCATGTTTTAAACTATTGGTCAGAGAGCGCTGAGACAAAGTATCTTTACATTTTACGATATGTAGAATCAAATAAGACCTTCATATTTCATAATATTTTGGCAAAATGTTCATATTTCAGTAAAAATTTAATATTCCTTCATATTTTTCAACTTTCAATTTTTTAAAATAAAATTTCTACTAATTCGTTAGAAACATTTTTGGAGTGACTAGTTTTGAAATTTTTTGACAATGTAATATGGTAGACAGTGAAAATTCCTAAATATCCCATCTGGAACAAGATAAATAGATTTGATAAAAGAAAATAATTTAAAAAAAGGAGAGATGGAAAGACCAAGTGGAGGCTTTTGTCCGAATCTACAGAAAAAGAACAGGGATTTCCTAATCTGTGACAAGAACATGAATAATTAGAATAACAACGTTAGAATAATAACCATCCACTCTTTTTTTCTCAGGTAGGAACCTATTCCTTTTTGCTACCTAAGGACAGTCCTTATTTTATGGAATGGATTACAGTATTTAAATGTAGGTAAGAAGCTGTGCTGTGAAATAAGGTCTTGCTCCACAGTTTATGAAATTTGTAAAATTCTTGTAGGTAAGGCCAATATTATTCTCACTTACATCAAACTATCATATATATAGTGCAGTGCATGACTGCTCCCATAACATCATATAATGTGGAGCATACTTTTTGATCGTACAAAATAATTCTGACAGACTGGCGTTAAATATATACATAAAAAGCTCCTAACTGTGTATTACGAACAGAATTGATAATTTGATTATTCAAAGCACATGCATGCATACTGTGCTCAGACAAATTTCATGGAAAAACTAATGTTAAAATAATTCTAACTATATTTCACTATGTTCATACGTGTAATGTATAGGATTAAACATAATTATAAGTGCAAAGAGAGTTTTGAAATACCCCCTAGAATTATTTGTGGATTAATTTATTTTAACATCTTGTTTCTCCAAATATGACATATAGTACTTGGTCTACTGTGATGGGCAGGACATGTGGCATGAATGGGGGAATTAAAGATGTGCATGGAAGCTTCTTGTAGGAAAACCAGAGGGAAGATCAAGAATGAAGAGGGAGAATAACATTAACCATGATTTGAGGGAAGAATTATAGAGGGGATGATTGGAAAACATTAGCTCAGGATAGGGGTGTATGGAGAGCTTATGTCCGTGTGGCCATGAACCTACGGGTTCGATAGTGTCAGTAAGTTAGTTAGTTAGTTAGGACTTGGTCTACGTGTGTTCTGATTCATCCAATTTAATGTTATTGTAATATTTATATATACTGGAATTCATTATCTTTATGCAAAGTAAATAGAAGTCATTCAAACTGTACCTACTCTAAATTTTGTCAGTGGTATATTCGATGGAAGGAAGTTACAACGGTTACTATGTTTTGTTTTTTTTTTATTTATGTTTGGATTTCGTAATTAAATATCATTAGATAAATTAATTGATCGTGTTTTATATAAACCCAGTATTCATTTATTGAAATAAAGTGTCAAACCTCAGGCTTGGGAGGCCCTTGTGGGTAGATGGATGTTGAGACTTCCACATTTCTAGACAATCTCCAAGGGATGTCCACTGGGTTCTCAGTCCTGCGTAACGGCCCCTTTGCCCCAGAATATGCGTCTGGTACTCATTTAAATTAAGAGCTGAGTAGACTCTAAGGCTATGATGCCGCCAGAAGGTTTGGTCCAGCTAAAAGCCTGACACCTTTGAGACTCAAACCCACGTCCTTCCGGCTTGTTAGCGTGATTCCTCACATAATATACTTCAATGTGTGCCATTAAAATTGCTTCAAATCACAAACATGATATTTTATTGTTAAGAATCAATAAAACCTCATAATGTTAAAAATTCCAAAATTTATTATATTAAATGATATTTTATATTGAGTCAGATGTAATGAAAAAATAATTAAAATGGAAATGCAGTGAAACTCTTGATTTCTTGAGCTACAAAAAGGTCTTCTTGTCTCATTTGTGTGCTTATATGTATACCCATAAATTATACAGGTCTTGTGTATATAAATACGCGTAAAAAGTTGAAAAAATAGTAGCTTCATAATATTTTTGTGTCCTAATTTTCATATTTTGCTATTATGATTTCATATTTTAGTGTAATTTTCTTCATATAATTCCTCGCTCTAGTTATAACGGACCAGCCAGTCTTACATTCGAAGCCAGTGGTTGCAGACGTACTTTCTGCTGATGATGGGACTAGTCCCAAAAGGCCTACATTAAATTCATGTTTCAACAGTTGAGGAGACAGACCTAAAAAGTATATAATTTTATATTATAATTCTAAATTGTAACTGATTGACACCATGAAACCTGGATATAATGGCCATGTGGAAACAAGCTCTCCGTACAACCCTATCTTGAGCTAAAAATCTGCCAAGTATTCCCTGTATAATTCACCTCCCTCAAATCATGATTATTGTTATTAGCCCAGCTGATTCTTGGCCACCTACTGGATGTTTTTCCTGAGTTTTCTACAAGAAGTTTCCATGCCTCTCTTTCATTCACTATTCATGTCAAGTATTACCTGTATAATGTCCCTTGAACCTGGTTAATGTTATTAGCCCAGCTGATTCTTGGCCACCTACTGGATGTTTTTCCTGAGTTTTCTACAAGAAGTTTCCATGCCTCTCTTTCATTCACTATTCATGTCAAGTATTACCTGTATAATGTATCTCCCTTGAACCTGGTTAATGTTATTACCCACCTGATTCTTGGTCTACCTACTGGATATTTTCCCTCGGTTTTCCTATAAGAAGTTTCCATGTTTCTCTTTGATTCAATATTTGTGCCACATATCCTGCCAATTTCAGCCTGTAAGACTTAATTGTTCCTATTATATCTGGCTTCCCATAAAGATCACGTAGCCCAAGTTATGTAAGTTTTTCCATTCATCCGTCTTTTCATCTCTATTGGGTCCAAAAATTTTCCTAAGCACTTTAATCTCAAATATTCAATATTTTATACTCTTTTAAAGTAAGAAGCCATGTTTTGTATCCATGTAATATAACAGAAGAATGACTGTTTTATATATTTTTATAATATTGTTAATAATCATTTAAATAAAAAATAAACAAAGTGAGATAAATTATACAGATGTTGATATTGTGGTAATTTTTAATAGTACTTACTTTAATAATATTGAGTATTATAGCTGCCACAGTGAATGATGCATCAGGACAAACTCCAACCATAACAAACACTCGAGGAGCATAAAACAACACTGCAGATCTGCCGGACAGTTGTTGTAGTAATACAAGTCCCAGACCCAATACAACCATCTCTCCAAGGTTACCAAGTGACCAGCAAGCAGATGGACTCTTGTGCATACTCTGCGATAATTGAAGGAGCTTAAAGTGTGCAGAATATGGCAGGAAAAACAAGACCAGAAGGCCTTGGAGAACAGCTGGGATGGCACTTAGCCATATCACAACCTGTAGGACATTTAATCACTGATGATAACTTAAACATCTTGGGCAAGAAAAGAAAGGTCAAAGAAATATACAAACAAATAAAAAGATGGTAGATCTTGCATAAAAACATATGGTATATTTTTATTTGACTTGTGAGAATATGTTTGCAACCAATTGAATTGAACTTTTATAGGATATAGCAGGATTATAATATCATAATAAATATGCAAGTTGAAGTTAATAATCCTGTATTTTAAAATTCTTTTAATATTTATATATAACTTAAATAAAGAAAAACATCTAAATAATTCATTGTTGAATAAAAATGTCTCAGTAACAATTAAAGAAATTGTAGTACATAAGTCTTTCTTAATAATGCTTTTAAAATTGTTTTAAGTCATTGTTGTTAGAATAATAAAGCTTTCTGTTATAACTGTAATAAGAACACCTGCTTAACTTAATATTTTTAAATAAAAGTATACTAAATTCTGATTGGATGTTAAAACAATTAACTTTTTGATTTAACAAATCAAATTTAAACATTATATTAACCAATAGAATTTAAATATAAAATCATGTGATGTAATAATGTTCTTTAAAATTATAAAAGAATTACGTAGTCATTCTGCATACAACTTCCAACAAAGATAGAAGCAAGAAGAGTTCTCAAGATAAAATGTAATATTTAATACAAGAGTAATTGATTTCAGACAAGAAAATAATTTATTTTAATTGACAGTGAAGAATAATACCATTTAAATTGACTTAATCTGCTGGGAACCTACAAAATGAATAAATTTATAACTATTTCTACATTAATCAGTTATTAGTGATTTTTAAAGTGTTTTCCTATCCTGTGTACCAACTTCCGACCTTGAGAAGAGAATCCAGCTCTACCAAAAATCAAACCCAACCTGAACCAGTAATTCTTTTTGGGACACTAATCCTTCAAAATGTTACTACATCATCGGGTATGAAGAGAGTTAGCTGCTTCAAGATGTCACCACAACATGGGAAAAGAATTACTTCTTCAAGGAATAAATCACTATGAGGTTTAATTTAAGATAAATTAAAATGTTTCATACCTCTCCTCATAATTAATCTTCTAAGTAGATCATGATTTCAGGGTCTGTGTACTGATGATGGGTTGCCAAGACCCTGAAATCATCATCTACTTAGAAGATTAATTACCAGGAGAGATATAAAACATTTTAATTTATCTTACATCAATTGAATTATCCTACCAACAATAATATCAACGTCTTTGTCAGAGACATCACAGTTAAAAGCTACAATGTACTCCCCTAACCGTTTAAGAATTGGTCACATCCTTTAACAATTATTTTCAATTCTAGTAATCAAATTTTAATACCCATTTTCATTGTTTCAGAATACTACTGTATTTACTCGAGTAATTTCCCCCCTTTTCACGATTTAGGAGTGAAAATTTGAGAGGAAAAATTATACGATTATGAAAATATCAATATGTTTTCAACACTGTCAATTAGTCATCTATGACAATTCCATTATGGTCATTGAACTTTACTCTGAAAAACATTTTGAGAAATCGAAAGAATAAGTTGTATTTAACGTTTCTCTATTTTCAGACACTCAAAACATACAAATGATAACGGTACAGTGGATCACAATGAAGGTGTTTTTCACTCCATTTTCCTTGGCAAAATTACCACTTATAACTTAAAATTTGCAGTGTAGCTCTTATACTTTCTTCCCATAGTTAAGTTTAACGACAGAATAACATCTTACCAATGCACAATTATACATAACTCAAAAAAACTTGATTAAAATAACCACAAAATATTACTTCCTAAAATAAACCATTATACATAACTCTATTCAGACTGACGGCAACAGATGGGCAGGAGACTGCAGGTACCATTAGGGGCCGCATGCAAATACATTAGTCTCTACTCAAATTACTTCCAATCACTGGTGAGCTGACTCACCGTGAGCAAGTGCAAAGATCAAATTAGCTACCTACTAACTGGTCATGCATGAAAGTAGTCGTTTTCGTAATATTGGCAAGAAATTACCCAGAATTCTCAGTGATAAAACCACTTCTGTTATTTTCGTCTGCTAGAGGAACGCATTTACTCTTCTGTCCCACAAATAATACCGTATACAATGACATCTGTGTCGCACAATATTACGCCGATTCTCCTGTTCTTCCAGTTGAATTCTTTGGTAGACTCTACCAAATTCCTCTTCTCTGCATATACCGAAAACAAGATTAAAGTCTTCTAGGTCCGACATCTTGGATAAAGCAGCAACATTTCAAAGTACATCGGTTACCATCGGGATTCTCACGATTCGTTTCTCTCCTAAGTCACCTTGCCAGGTAGCTTAGGAATTTCAACAATTATTATCGCATGAACAAATTTTTGAGTACGCAAAAACATATTTGGATACAACTTTCTCAGCAGAGTACAGGCAGAGAACGACTTTTACGGTCTAATGTGTTCATAGATTCGAGCCTAGTTCTTTGTAGAAGGGAATGATTCGACCTTGGGTTTTCCATGAATTCCTTTTGTGTTGTACTTGAAATCTTCATAACAGTGACCAAAGTTGTAACTGAAAATTTTTGGCCTAGATAATGCACATTGCATCAGAGGTGGATTTAAAAACATATACATGAAAAACCTAGAGAGGGGAATTATGCGAGGGGATCAATTATGAGAGTAAATATGGAATTCATACATTTTGATTGCAAGTAATTAATATAAAATAATAGCTAATACCCAGTGTGCGCTGCTATGCCTAAATAAATGAAAATTAATGTGCTTTTATATTTAGTTCAATAAGTAAAAGAAAAAATAATTATAAATTTATATTTTTTAGGTATCCCACACTGATTACACAGCGTTGTCCGGGAATCTACTTATCCCGATCTTTATGGTATAAATGAGCTGAAAGACAAAAATTAATGCCTTCTTCTTCTTCCTTCCAAGTATTAGGATAAGGCCTGTTACGATCCTATAGAAAATTTTCCCTCCAGGGTTTCATAGGACGGCCCAGTGATCTTCGTCCTCTTGGTATATAATTATAAACAGCTTTGGGGATCTGATTTGAACTCATTCTTTCAAGATGGTGTTTCCAATTTAGTTGGTACTGTTTAATATATTCCAAAATTGGCGTAGTCTTCAATTCTTTTAAGATATCGGTGTTCCTTTTCCGATCCCATCTGATGTAACCCGCTGTTCTGCACATGAATCTCATTTCACAAGCCGTTATTTTGCTTTCATGTTGTCTTTTTAGTGTCCATGCTTCACTACCATAAGTCAACACTGGTCTAGCCAAAGTGTTATATAAACGTAATCTGGTGTTTTTTTGTACAAGGGATGGTTTCATAACTTGATTAATAATTACTAAACTTTTGTTATAACTAGTAGGGCTAGGGAGTCTTTCCTTTCTTCCATCCTTTATTTTTTTTTCTTCTCCAGAAAAGCCTGACCAGAGGCTATAAGATGGCAGCCCCATCACTGGTCTTGCCTTCCTTTGGCCAGCAACCAATCGAAGGGACTATTATTATGTTTTCAAGTCTTATACGAGAATTTCCCGGAAGGATAAAAAATTAATGTACTTCTTATGATTAGTTCAATAAGTGAAATGATTAATAATTATAAATGTATAATGTAATAATTTTAAGATTCTCTGTGCTGATTATCCAATGTTGCCTGGGAATCTACTTATCTCGATCTTCTTGGCATAAATGAGCTAAAAGACAAAATTTGTTATTGTGAGTTATCCGTAAAAGAATACCTGCCATGTTTTGCTATGCTTGCACAGGGATCTACATACTTGTCTCGATCTTCTTGGCATCAATGAAAGACAAAAATGGTTATTGTGAGTTATCCTAAGAGATAAACATATGCTGTCACGGACTTTTTTGTAAAGCTTTTTGAGATATTCAATTCTGTGTACATTAATTTTGTGTATTTGTTATGGTTTAGGCAGCATAAACCATTTAAGCGTCCAAAGAGTTACTTTTTTCGCATTTTCCACTACAAAAGGCAATTTTTAAGGGCGTAGGAGTTGAGTATCACAACTCTCCTATAGCCTATGTTCATCCCGGGAATCTCCTGAACGTTTTGCAAAAAGTCCCATCACAATCGGATCAACAGTATGGCCGCGCATAAAGTACGAACAAACATACAAACATTCATTTTTATATATTAGATTTAATTGTTTTACTATGTAAGACAGACTTTTTAGGAATTAACACTATGAGGTATACCTTATTTAAGAAAAATTGTATCTCACCTAATATCCTTCTTTATTAGACTGGTTTTGGAACCTTATTAGTAGGTCTCGGAAGTTGAGGATCTATAAAATGCCTATAAAAGACCTAAAGATATCCTACAAAATACTTAAAAACTGGAAAAAGGATATAAAAAGTCTTACAGTTTGCTAACGAGTGAATAAAGACAACCTCGCTGCCTTCACCCTCTGCACGAAGTGCAACTGAAGAAAATCTGAAGTCAAAATACAATAATTCAGGTGGTCAGTAAGCTGGTGGTTAAAAATAATGGGATATTTTGTGAAGGTTCAATAGTTTCTTGCAGAACTAAAGTGTTTAGAATGCAAAAATGTTTGGAAAGTAAAACTAGAGAGAGAAAAAATCTGTGTCAGAATTGAGTTGCCTAGAAAGCACAAGATGTTAGTGCACCATTATGTAAAACTGGAGATCTTGGATTCAAATCCCAGTTCAGGCAAAAATTTTTGTCTTCAAAAAAATTATTTATAGAATATTTCTCACTTAACAATAATCCATGCACTAGCTTCACAGCCTGAGAAAAAAAAAAAACTTGTAGGCTATCTCTACCTTTCAGGCTATTGTGTCATGTAGTTTATGTCAATTTATTTTTTCTCTAAATAGACTACAATTATGACAGTACTAACCTGCCATCGGATGTCATCTCCTGTTCCAGCAATACTGGACAATAGCAATCCGACAGCTACTCCTAAATGATACAACATTATAGCACATCCACGAGAAGCAGCTTCCGATACTTCTGCAGCGTAAATACATTGTGAAGTTATTGAGAGGGCACATGCAAAACCTGACAGTAATCTGCCGCAGAGTAGGAATGGGAATGAATTTGCAAGGGAAGAAATTATGGAACCAAGAATTAACAGCAGAGCACTGCAAATTATAGCCCATCTTCTTCCGCAACCGTCAATTATAATACCTGGAAAAATAAGCAAATGTAACTATTTACTGACTACAGATATGGACTTTTGGTGCAGAACAACAAGGAAATAAAAAACACAAAAAATAAAAAAAAATTAGGTTTTTTAAGTTGATAAGAATATATTGAAAGTAATTGAATCAAATTTTTATTATTCATTCATACATCTCAATGATGGATAAATCATATTTGAAGAGAAAAATTATATGCTTAGACTAGGACTCGAACCCAGAACTTTTGGCTTTCCAGACCAATGCTCTACCTACTGAGCTATCTATAATTTTTCTCTTCAAATATGATTTATCCATCATTGAGATGTCTGAAATGAATAATAAAAACATCGAAAGAAGCCATACTGGCTTTAAAAAATAATGTAAAATTTCCAAATAAATGTCTTCTTAATAAAGAATCCGCCATTTGCAAAAATAGAAGCAAAGGTTTCACAGCATTTGGTGCACGGGAATTCACAACATATATAAAAGAAAAATTTGCGTTTAGATTGGAACTCACCCAGATAGCTCAGTCTGTAGAGCATTGGTCTAGAAAGCCAAAGGTTCTGGATTTGAGTCGTAGTCTGAGTGTATAATTTTTCTCTTCAAATATAATTGAATCAATGTTAAATCTGCATTATTATATGGATCAGAAATCTGATTAAAAATAAAATCCAACAAAAGCTATGAACATTTATAAATTGCTGGCAATACACACTGGCCTGAAGTTGCAAGAAACAAAATCTTGTGGGATAAAGCTAGCGAGGAGCTGGGGGAGGAACAAATTAGGAGGAAATTGTGGTAGATACGCCATATTCTTTGAAAATCCCTGACTCTGTTGAAAGACGAGTCCTTGATCGAATTCTCAGGGAGCCAAAAATTGAGGATGTCCACATGATACCTGGAAGGGAAACTGTCTATGATGAGGTGAAGAGGGTAGGAAAATCCTGGAATGAAGTGAAAGCTGTTGTAATTAATCATGTCCAGTGATGCCCTAAGCTCCTAAATGGAATTAACAGCATTGGGAGTATCACTATTCATCTCAACAACCTCAAAAACTAGGGTTTGACACTACAGTCAAGCCATTCTAATTTCTGACATGACCATACCTACCCAATTTTTGGCAGGACTGTTGTACATGGTTTACAAAACAAAGCGGTTTTGTCAAGTCAGTACGGACTTATGTGGTGGACAAATCAGTTCCAGTATTATTATTACAGTGTGGTGGCTTAGGTCTCACTATGGAACCATTCATATGACACTGGTACTATTTACATTTTCAGTTTCTCCTAACATTTACTATTTTAACATTTTCTAACGATTCTTAAAATATTGTGAGGTATTTATTTATGTATGCGAAATCTCTTCACTTCTTTTAAGTTCTACTTAAATGTAGTGGGTTTCCTCATCAACAGATGGCAGTTTGGTATGACCAACCTTCACAATAATAAATTGTACTACTACTTTTTTATTTTGTTAGGTTTAAGAAGGCATAAATTAGTTAATAGTTTATTGAAATAATAAGTAAATTTTTTACTTTGTTAGATTACAAAATTATGTATTAATGAAACATCCATGTTTAAAAGAATGTTTGGAAATTTACTGTGAAAATTATGCACCACAGATTGTGAACTATATTGAATGCTACCAATTAAATGACTAAGTAAGTTTATGGTACCAACACCCTTTTTCTTGTATTGTGACAACTAACGACATCTTTGGATATTATGTTCTACGTTGGGTTAATTTGGATTAGGATTTGGGTAAGTTAGTTTACGATTTGGTTACCTTAGCTATAGACCTATGTAATAATCATTAACTGAATCAGATTTTACACCTCGCCTCATATTTTGTATAAATCCCTAAATCAATTTCAAAGAGATGTTCCCTTCATTTTAAACTGGCATGTGAATGTTGATTTAACAGTTGTCTAATTCTGTAGGCCTATTCTTTCTCCCTCTGTTGGTTAATTGTTGAACTTCCAAATCAAATCCATTGGCTATTCTATGCCACCAATGAATATTCAATCGGAGAACAAGTGCTCATAGCATAGGGTTGACCAATGTGATAATACATGTTCCTGCTACAGCCAATTGCCAACATGTTTGCTCACATGTAAGGGGATTCTATTTTAAGAGTCCACCTACATTAGTGGGCAAGTTATGGCGAGAAAATGGGTGAGTTAGTACACCAGATTAGTTCAGCAGTCACTTGTTTGTTAGGTTTTTTTGTAAGTTGGCTACACTGAGCAATGACTAATATATATTTTACATTGCAAATATGCTGATTTTAGGTTACTTTGAGATCAACTCTCACTTTATTTTAAGGCATTTTTCACATTTTTTAGGGAGGAAAAAATCAACACATAGGCCTATATTTCTCTCAGGTAATTATTCATATACTGCAATAATAAATTGCATGTACTTCTGTTTTCTTATTTGGATTTACATTGGTGACATAGAATCCACAATCCTTTTTCCCAGGAATTTCAAAATTCATTATTTTGTCCTTATATTTCCGACTGCAGATCTTCTCCAAACTGTAAGTGCTTTAGAGTTATCTGTTTCTTTAATTTTTTTACTTCAATCCTTTGTTTTTATGGCCAAGTGTGAGAAATACCGCAGATTTTTCTACTTTTCCATTTTTTTACATTTCAAAGGTGTTCCTTTGTTCTAATGTTCGAGTTTATTTCCGTTTTTCCAATGTAGATTTTTTCACAATATCCACATTTTATCTGATAGCTATATGTAGTTTGCATTATGAAATTTATCTTAACTTTTATATATTTTTCTTACTCTTTAGATAGTTTGAACAGACGAAGCCAACAAAATGCATCATAGTGAAATTTGAAACAGTGATATACAACTGAGGCAATGTGACCAGTCTCTAACATGAGATTGACAATTCTGTTTTCCTATGATTCTTTGTTTCTATGTTCTCCTATGATATCTTTGTAGGATCCAGGTTTATATAAGGGTTTATAGGTTACATTCATTTCAAATTCTAATTTGTTTTTCCCCTGTTTTTTATACATTTAAAATCTTACAAGAACTACATATATTATACCTCAAATTGATAATTATTACATTCTACAACAGTAATTTGTCCATTTTTAATTATAGTAGTGCATCATTCCAGTAATAATTCCCAGGATTGTAAACTTAAAAAGATAACAAAAATAACTCATCCTAAACTCAAAATTTTGCACTTACAGAAATTACTCAACTGAAGATTTATATGAGGAGAGGTGGGAAACATTTGATTTTATCATACTCAACTTGCATTATGATGGCAGCACAAGACGTAATCGAAGACAAGTAAAAAGAATTACAATACTTTGTAACCTGTGGCCCGTTCTAATGTCCATACATATGAGGGTCATACTGAAAGTCGTGAGCAACCCATTGTTAAAATTCAAATTTCAACAATGTAACAAAAACAACTGCAGGATCGTAATCTACAGACTTTATACCACAACATTGCCGTTTTGTGGCATCATAGCTTCTATCATGTGACCACATGCAGTGTTTCCAAAATGGCAGACATCAATGTTTCGTTTCGACAGCGCGCTGTCATTGAATTCCTTGTTAAAGAGGAACAATCTGCTGTTGATATTCACCAAAGACTTTAATGTGCTTACGGAGATGCCTGCATGGGTAGTGTTAGGAGATGGGTGAAACATTTTAAAGATGGGAGCACGAGTATCAAAGATGAGCCTCGTAGCGGTCGCCCACGCTCTGCCTCCACAGATTGCAACAAGGAAAGAGTTGATGCGCTCATTAGAGATGACAGGCGTATCACAGTGAATGAAATCGCTACAAAACTTGCAGTAGGACACAGTGCAGTGCAAGAAATGATTCACAGCTTAGGTTACTGAAAAGTTAGTGCCCGTTGGGTTCCACGTTTATTGAGTGAAGACCACAAACTTCAGAGAAGAACCATCACCCATAACCTTCTTCAGAGATTTCGAAATGAAGGTGACGATTTTTTGACGAGTATTGTGACAGGTGATGAAAGCTGGTTTCATCGCTACGAGCCTGAAACAAAACGCCAGAGTATGGAATGGCACCACTTGAATTCACCATCAAAGAAAAAAGCGAAGACAGTGCAATCTGTTGGGAAAGTTATGGGCAGCATCTTCTAGGACGCGCAAGGTTGTATTCTGGTTGAATTTCTTGAACCTGGACAAACCATAAATGTTGTCCGCTATATCCAGACACTTGTGAAGCTCCGTCGTGCATTGCACGACAAACGCCCTGGAAGGAAAATCATTCTGCAACACGATAACGCGCGTCCTCACACTGCTCGTGCCACTGTGGAGAAGATCAGGACATTTGGGTGGGAAACTCTTCCACATCCTCCTTATAGTCCCGATTTGGCACCCTCCGACTACCATCTTTTCGGTTCTGTGAAGGAGCAGATGAGAGGCCAACGCTACGAGACGCTGGAGGATATTCGGAAAGCAGTGCGTCAGTGTCTTCGAGCAGCTGGAACGGACTTCTACCATAAGGGAATTTTCAAGCTTGTAGAACGCTGGACAAAATGTGTGCAAAGAAATGGAGACTATGTTGAAAAGTAGCACAAAGGTCTGTAGATTAACATGGTGTACTTGGTTTGTCTAAAATAAATATTACGATTGCTTAAAAAAATGTTGCTCATGACTTTCAGTATGACCCTCGTAGAGATCTACTACAATTATATCAATAAATTTGATAGGAATACAAGATCATGCAATGAAGTTTCAAATACAATTAAAATTCATCGGAGAACATTTTGTTTAAACAACTCACCTCATAGGATTCAAATACAATGTTAAGTTGGTTAAGCACTGTAATTTGGGTGAACATTTATTGATTTGAATATGTCTTTAAATTTGCATCCTTAGCGGAAGGCAATTCAAAAAACTGATAACAAAATTGGGGGGATACAGTTTGGTGTTGCAGCTACATATCTATCATCTAGGCCCTACTTCCAAAATTTAATTACACCATTCGATAGATAATGGATCAAAGAATTTGTTACGTTGAGTGTAAACTGTGGGGCATTATATGCAGCAGAGGGCAAAGAGCTGCAATTTTGAGGTTGTTTCGCTGCATCACATAATTTTCTTTTAGGTATAAGTTTTGATTCAAAAAATTGACATTCGTTTGAGTTTCAATTGTCAGCTCTCTTCAACATCTATCGATTGCATATACAAAACATTAGTGTGAAATAGTTAGAAAGTGAATAACTATTCACTTTATTTTCTACTTATTTTTTAATTAAAATAAAGGCTCAACTGCACTTCTTCTAGCGCTTGATTATTTAATGTTTTAAACTTTTTCAAACAATTTTTATAACATTATTACACAATTTTGAAGTATTTATTTAAATATATGAATCACAATATTATGACACTATTAGACAATATTGTGATGCTAACTGCTATTTTCTCCACAGAGTATATTACTTAGTCTATGTTTTTCTAACGCTCTTTTGGGTTATCGCTGGTTGGATCAGCGTTAGGGAGTGATAAGTAAGTGTACACGAATTTTTAATAAACGTTTGGTAATTTTAATATTAATGTATTTTTTAACATAGATTTGGGGATTTATTGCAAATATTGGTCATTTAAATTGCATAGCGACAGATAGTAATCGAGGATGATAATCGATGTGGTTCGATTGTGGGTTATTGCTGGCTCTATAAACTCTGGCGCATGCGCACTGTTGTTCTATAGGACTTTGAAAATATTTCACGCTAGTTTAAGTGCAGTTTTTTCTAGAATATTATGTGGTACATGGACTTTGTAATGAGTGAATAAATAAATAAAAAAACCACAACATGATAGCGAAAATTAGTATTATTATGCTGGCTAACATGATGCTAACAGTCACTTGTTCTCTGTTAGAATATTCAGGTAGACTCCCGGCATAGAATAGCCACAAGATTTTCATATGTAAATATTTTGGCTAATTTTGAAATTACCTCCAACAAAAGATGCAATCATGGCTCCAATTAACCAGACACTCGTTATGACTTCTTGCTCTGAACAATTTAATCCAAATGTTTCTCTAATCAATGGAACCATATTTGATCCTATGCCCATATCATAACCAAATGCAAGACCTCCTAAAGCTGCGACGAACGATGTCAGAAGCAAAATTACATGACTTTTAGGAGAAGAACCTATTACATTCTTGTCAGATACACACACAGGTTGACGAATCACAAGTTTCGTATTTAATTTCTCAATGTCCTGACATTTCTCCCCAAGGAGAATAGTTGTATCTTCCTCATCTGACATTTTCAAATTATTTTTCTTTTAATTTAGGATATTTCAATCCTTTACTTTTTAACCTTCAAACAGTATGAATGATGTAATTTAATTTATCATAATCGGAGACTCCCATGCAAAGAATCCCCTAGTTTTTTATTCTGGTACGCCGATGATATAACTGAATAGATACGTTGTTAACAAAAAGCGGTAGCAAAATATTCTTCTGAAGTAATTACATATTAACATCAAAAACTTCACAACACTAATGTCAACTCCGCCATATTTAACATATAGTACAGCAGCGTTGCGAAATTTTTACTGCGGACTCTCATACCAATGTTACAAATTTCTCGTATATGGTCAAATTATCTCTTATGCTACGGTTTATTATACAGCGTGTCGCGCCCGACGTGACGCGAATTCACGTTTCGCTCGGCGTGATGCTGGTTCCACATGGAGCGCATACGCTACAGCGCATATGTTTATGGAATTGTCGCCAGATGGCACCACATATATGGAAAATCAAAATGACCAACGTTAATAATAAATTTCCAAATGTGTTTACAAAAACTAATGTATACAAACCTGTCCCTGCATAACCTAATAAAATAAATTACATACATACTATTTAGTAAACTATAAACTAATCTGATGTACACTAAACTGACCCATCGGAATCTAACAAAATGAAGTGATTGAACATTTATTTCTTAAAGTATGGTTTGGAATTAAATGCAAATGTTGGTCATTCACACATATGTCCTGCCCAGGGATTATTATTATCCTGCCATCTGGTAGATTTAACATTATGAGCGTTCACGTATGCCAACTTCAATTCTAATAAAGAACTTTGAAAATAAATTGAGAGGAAAAGTCATAATTTGTCTACATAGATAAACATATTAAAATTCTTCATAAAAAAAGTTTCACGAGTCGTTGCAAAACGATTAAAATAGTTCGAAATATTAGTAAAGACAGAAAAGTTCCTAGAGCAACAGCATCATATGAATGTTGTATGGAAAATTATAGAATAAATGATTCTTTAGTTCTTAAATAAACATATCGTTGATGAATATACCAAATTTTAGAATTCTTCAGATTTTCGTCTGAGCAGTTTTATCAGGTTTTGAATTTAATAGAAGACGAAATTTATGCACATCCATATCCCCGAGATACAATATTTACAGCTTTTATTTATCTCTTGACTAAGTTCAAGCCACAATAACTTTTTTCTGTACATCTCTGTACTCCTTCATGCTCATATTGTATAAAACATGTATAGAACTCGATGATTTGCAACAAAACTATCTAACTTTCGTCGTTAAAATTGGAAAGTTATAAAACAAGTACTGTATTTGCGACATTTTGTTGTAAAATCTTTGTTTTTAGCAATTACACCAATGAGTACGGGTAATATTTTCTATATTCTTTGTTTGCGCTGGCAAATTGCGTCCTGGATTCAAGAGATTCCAAAACACGACGCGACATGTCAGCGCAAATTTTTTGCGCCAGCAATTTGCGTTGTAGATAAACCACCTCCATTTAAATACACGGGGAGCAATTTTTGCGCTGGCGCGTTGCGTCGTAGATAAACCACAGCATTATGCTACGGTTTATTATACAGCGTGTCGCGCCCGACGTGACGCGAATTCGCGTTTCGCTCGGCGTGATGCTGGTTTCGCATGGAGCGCATACGCTACAGCTTCGGTTCTCTATGCGCTACAGCGCATATGTTTATGGAATTGTCGCCAGATGGGACCACATATATGGAAAATCAAAATGACCAACGTTCATAATAAATTTCCAAATGTGTTTACAAAAACTAATGTATACAAACCTGTCCCTGCATAACCTAATAAAATAAATTACATACATACTATTTAGTAAACTATAAACTAATCTGATGTACACTAAACTGACCCATCGGAATCTAACAAAATGAAGTGATTGAACATTTATTTCTTAAAATATGGTTTGGAATTAAGATGTTGGTCATTCACACATATGTCCTGCCATCTGGTAGATTTAATTTTATGAGCGTTCACGTATGCCAACTTCAATTCTAATAAAGAACTTAGAAAATAAATTGAGAGGAAAAGTCATAATTTGTCTACATAGATAAACATATTAAAATTCTTCACAAAAAAGTTTCACGAGTCGTTGCAAAACGATTAAAATAGTTCGAAATATTAGTAAAGACAGAAAAAGTTCCTAGAGCAACAGCATCATATGAATGTTGTATGGAAAATTATAGATTAAATGATTCTTTAGTTCTTAAATAAACATATCGTTGATGAATATACCAAATTTTAGAATTCATGAGATTGTCGCCTGAGCAGTTTTATCGGGTTTTGAATTTAATAGAAGACGAAATTTATGCACATCCATAATATCCCCGAGATACAATATTTACAGCTTTTATTTATCTCTTGACTAAGTTCAAGCCACAATAACTTTTTTCTGTAGATCTCTGTACTCCTTCATGCTCATATTGTATAACGTTGTATAATCCAGGACGCGATTTGCCATAGAGAGCTGGATTAAACTGTAATGCCTCCAGAGACATCTGGCGACTGGCAGTAGGAACTAACAATTTACAGATTGCTGTATTACCGACAAATTTCAACAGCGTGATCTGTTGGGTTCAGAAAATTAATATTTTTCTTAATCTCGGTAGGTCAGCCGTTATTTTTGGCGTTTACTATACCACAATTATAATAGTTTTCCCAGAGTATTTATTAATAAAAATAAAATCTCACACCATATTTTGTTTTGATTTTAGACTAATTTTTAAATGGAGCAAGAAGTATGGGGACCTTAGAGATTTGAGGAAAGAAGATGCTTTAGATAGGAACCTCTGGAGACAAATCACTTGAGTTGAAGGAGAAACACTATTGTGCAATATTCCTAATATAATAATAATAATAATAATAATAATAATAATAATAATAATAATAATAATAATAATAATAATAATAATAATAATAATAATAATAATAATAATAATTGGAATATATTAAACAGTACCAACTAAATTGGAAACACCATCTGGAAAGAATGAGTTCAAATCGGATCCCCAAAGCTGTTCATAATTATATACCAAGAGGCGAAGATCTCTGGGCCGTCCTATGAAACGCTGGAGGGAAAATTTTCTATAGGATTGTAGCAGGCCTTGGCCTAATACTTGGAAGGAAGAACAAGCATTATTATTATTATTATTATTATTATTATTATTATTATTATTATTATTATTATTATTATTATTAATTATTATTATTATTATTATTATTATTATATTATTATTAATTTATCGAAGAAAAGCAACAAAAATGATACGGGCATCTCAAGCGAATGGAGGATGAAAAATTAGCAAATAATAATAATAATAATAACCAAATCTCATGTGGATCCAAGGGATTAGAAAAACTTTGAAGGACTGAGAAGTAGAGGAAGAATTGTATTATAATAGAGACGAATAAAAAAAAATTATAAAACGAAATTAAATACAAATCACTGGTGCCGGAAAAATGTGTCAACATTGTTAAAACAGGAAATATATATATCCACCGCTGGGGTCTTGAGGTAGCGTACTGCCTTATCACGTAGCAGGCCCGGGTTCAATTTCTGGTCGGGACAGGCATCTGGATGAGGTTTTTTTTCGGGATTTTTCCTCACCTGTAAGACAAATGTCAGGAAGCTTAGGGCCCAACGGTCCCCGAAAATCATCCGGCCATCATTATCATCATCATCCTTCACCGGTGTGGATAGCAATGGGAAGCTACCACACCTATAATTCCCGAGTAAAGTTGCAAAGCATAGCATGAAAATGCTATGATTGCAGTGACAGACCTGTCCTCGGACAGAATTACTATAGATGGATGGATGGATATATTACTATTATTATTATTATTATTATTATTATTATTATTATTATTAAGGCGAGGATTTTTATGTGCTAAAAGTTAATTTTGGAACATAGCATAATAAGAAGTAAGACTTCTGACTATCTTTTGTCTTAGTTACACATACAAAAGATTCAGTAATATAGGCCTATACTGTGTTACTATCTTAACTTTTAGTATGTACCTAATTATTAATATTACATATCCCTCGTTGATATATGTGGGGGAATAAGCGTAACTAAATTAGCCTAGTTAAGAAACTCCCTCTAGGGAGCACTCATGTTCCCATATGGGACGTATAAGGATAAATAAGATAATTTTGTTAACATTGTGGACGAGTGCGATTTATTTCCATCCATCAAAAAAGCAATTGTAATATGCCTGCCTTTACAATGCACTACGGCGTCGATTGAACGCACTTTTAGCACCCTAAGGGCCGGTTGTACGAACTTCAGGTTAACTCCCAAGTTAGTCATCTGACGCTTAAGGCTAGCAGGAGTACAACGTCAATATGCGTTGTACCACCTGCTTTTAACCGCCAGTTGCGTATACCGGTTTTAACTTAACTTTTCAGTTATGTTGGTAATGAATTCCAATTTCCCTCCGTATTATGTTGGCTGAATTGGGTATCCGCGCATCATCTTTCTTATGTTTTCTTATTTCCCATAGCAAAAATTCGTCTGCTTTCATTATTTATCCATACTGCATCAATGTTTTCAATTCTGATATAATTAATTTTATACTATATTATAGTTTATTTTCAATATTATAAATTAGTGTATATGTACGTAGTTTTAAATAAATTGGGTTAGTTTCCATTTTCGTGTTATTCATTTTAATATTATTTTTATTTCTTTGAAGTTTGTTTAATATTATAACAATTCAATGTAATTAGGCCTACACGTAGTAATAGTTTTGTGAAATATATGTACGGTATAATTCACGCACACACCAAAATTTAAAATGTCTTAAATAAATTGGGTTGGTTTCCATTTTCGTGCTATTCATTTTAATATTATTTTTATTTCTTTGAAGTTTGTTTAATATTATAACAATTCAATGTAATTAGGCCTACACGTAGTAATAGTTTTGTGAAATATATGTACGGTATAATACACGCACACACCAAAATTTAAAAAGTAATGCGATGTTTAATTATATGAAATTCAAACTTTCTCATATTTGTTATAAATAGAGAGAGAAATTTTATAAAATTTCATGTTTTAAACTATTTGTCAGAGAGCGCTGAGGTTAAGTATCTTTACATTTTATGATATGCAGAATCAAATAAGACCAACAAAAAACTTCATATTTCATAATATTTTAACAAAATGTTCATATTTTAGTGAAAATTTCATACTCCTCCATATTTTTCAACTTTCAAATTCCGATATTTTTTTTTCAATAAAAGTTCTAGGAATTCATTAAAATATTTTTGAAATGAATGTATTTGTGTAATTTTTGACAATGTAATGTGGTAGACAAGTGAAAATTTATCAGTATCTTTATAAAAGCAAATAATTGGATGATGAGTCACAGAGTGTCAAGTTCGATGGAGTTTTTTGTCCCCCAGAACAAGATCATGAGCCTAGATGAATAAGTAGAATAACAATATTGGAATTTTCTGTAGTCAGGTAGCTGTCAGTTCGTTCTTGCTACCTGAGGACAGTCTTTACTCTGTGAACAGATTACAGAATTGAAATGTAAGAAACTTGAAGCAGTGCTTTGTGAAATTAGTAACGTTGATGTAGGTTAGGCCAGCATTTTTCTCACTTACATCAAAGTATCAAATATAGCATGATACGAGTATCCTCCCATAACATCATGTGATGTTGAGCATAATTTTTCATTCTGCAAAACAATTCTGACAGATAGGCTGTATAGTTTACTATCACAAAATATTTTTAAAAAATCCTATCTATGTGTTATGAACAAAATTAATAATTGACAATTTGATTGTTCATAGCACAAGTAGACCAAGACTAAACACTATGCAAGACCTATTTCATATATACAAAAAAAACTAACGTTAAAATAATTCTAACTACATTTCACCATGTTTATAGTTCAATATTAAATGTAACTGTAATTGCAAAGAGAGTTCTGAAACAATCCCTAGATTCAATTATGGACTAATAACTTTTAACATCTTGTTTCTCCAAATATGACATACTGGAATGGTTTACTTGTATTCTAAATCATCCAATTTAATGTTATTGTTACATTTGCATCTACATGAATTTAATATCTTCATGCAATGTAAAGATAGCAATAACCCAAACTATACCGGTACCTACTCTAAACTTTGTCAGTGCTATATTTCATGGAAACTTGTTAGTTTGGGTTGCAATGTTTTGTTTCTTGCATATGTTTAAATTTCATAATTAAAAATCATTCAATACATTAATTAATTGTATTATATATAAACTCTCAGATTTGATTTATGAAATAATTCCACTACAGTCTTGGGAGGCCTTTGGGGTAGTGGCATGTTGAATTTTCCATCCTTCTAGACAAAAGGCACTAGATGTCTGCCGGGTTGTCAGATCTGCCTGATGGCTGCATTTGTGCCCAGAACATGCATATAGTACTCACTTCCATTAGGATCTGAATCGATCCCAGGTCTACAATGCCATCAGAAGGTCTGGTCCAGCTAAAAATGACCATATGAAGACTCGAACTCACGACTTCCCTGTTTGTACCACGTTTCCTTATACAACTATGCTATGGTATGATCCATTAAAATTGTTTCAGATCATGAATATGATATTTTATATTGGGTCAAAAATAATGAAAAATTATAATCAAAATACAGTGAACATTTTGATTTCTTGTGCTATAAATAAGTTCTGTTTGTGCTGTATGAACACTTATAAGTCGTAGTGCGTCTATGCATATAAATATATGTAAAAAGTTTAGAAAATAGTAGCTTCATTATATTTCTGTGTCATAATTTTCATATTTTGTCTTTACGATTTCATATTTTCTTATAATTTTCTTCATATAATTCCTCGCTCTAGCTATAAATAGCTATTATAAGTACCAAGATTTGTTTTTTGATTAACTGAATTTTTAATTTAAGATAGTCATCAGATGACTGAAGGCAAGTAAATTGTCTTATGTTATATATAAACCTATTTGGTTATTTTGATATTTTTTTCTATGTAATCTATGCCTATTTTGTTGGAAATTGACCAATTATAAGAATCTCAATTTTTTTTACATGTAGGCACACTAGAAATAAACTGCATAAAAAATAGCCCAGTGTGAATTTCTGTTAATTTTAAGTTAGTATGATTTTTTTGTATTATTGCATTTTTTCCAAAATGAAGTTGCTTTATTAAATTTTTGTCCATTCTGTGTTGAGATCTCTTTACTGTATTATAATATAGTGAAATTTCTGCATACAACTACTCTTTGAAACCAATCACAATTACTTGGAAAGGATTATTCCTATGACTATATATTCTGATCCTCTGTAAGATGACTCTCTCTCTCTTCCCAACCAACGCCGATGCTTTTGATAAGTTTATAAATGTCTTACTGCCTGTATTTGGTCATATTATGTAATAAACCTAATGAAGGCTATATTCTTGTCACTGTGTGCCAGAGGGGTAGAATAGTAGTTATTTAAATCCTGTATCCCATTGAAATCTAATAATACAACAATTGAGAATAAAAATATTAACATTTTTTTTCCTATTTAGGCCTAACTATGCAAGACATTTGGTTTGTAAATTCAGAATCTTTCTATGATAGCTATTGATATATGAGTTTAGTCTTCAATTTGTACATATTTAAATGATAGTTAAATTAGTAACAGCAACCTCTGCTCAAATAAATTATCTTACCTGAACTCAGTAGTATTAATGTGCTTGCAATAAATTATATTCAGATGTTGATATTTTCTTCACATCAATTTCTTTAGCATAGTTAATTTTTTTCCATAAAATGGGGAGCTGGGCCATTGTTATAATCCCCAACCTGGAGGACCAGATGATTTTTGTTCAAGGTTTCCTTCCTCTAGGCTTTGACGAACCAACATATCCTTACAAGGCAGCAGTTGCCATATCCTAGCAAGGAGCTGTCACAAAGTACTATCATCCAGGCCAGAATGAACCCTGGTTTTTTAAAGAGGTGTTATTCCTCCCATCACTCCCCATTTCTCCTGGCTTGTGACAGGCAGAGTCTAGGTTGGCTGGAAATCCCTATACTATATTGGGCATTAAGCAGAGAGCAAGCATATAAACTATAGGCGACAGATGCAATTTTGGAGGAGGATTTCTAGAAATTCAAAAAGAGACAAAATTAGAAATGCTAAAATCACAGAAGTAATGGATGTTCAAAAAGACATTCCACAAGTTATTGAAGAAGACTGAAATGGTTTGGTCACAAAGAGAATGTCAGATGACAGGATCCTAAGATGATATTAAATCTTGAAGCGGAGGGCAACAGAAGAAAAGGGAGATCAAAAGAAAGTGAATTCAAGGAGTGCATAATAGGAGTATAGTGTCGAGAGGATAACAGAGTGTGATGCAGATAATAGGGATTTATGGAGGAGTAAAATTTACAATGGGTTGTAGGAAAACTACTGTATTATAAAGAAATTCCTAATAAAGAAGAAGAATGTTAACATTTTCCAATTATGGTGTAAAGGTCCAGATTGTATTCAGGATGAGGAGACATCCCCTATTAGAAGACTGCTTTTAAAGTAAATTTTTGATGGTCGACTTAAAGACCACCACTATACGTTTTTTCATTTGTATTTTATGATTGATTTCTTTCACAATTTGAACTAACATAATGCAGATAAAACAAATTTGAACGTTTATATGTTTTTAACATAATTATATTATCTCAAATTTTCTATCATATTTTTGACAAATTTGTTATTGATAGAAACTGTAGTCCTTTGTGAAACAACCAATCATAAGACAGTAGATTTCAGATTTTCTTTAGGGACAACCTTCTGAGGAGTAATTTATTGGTACTAGTTATGTACATTTAATAAAAACATATTACTCATACATTACTTTATTATAAAAATTATACAATGGATATTCAACATGCTTATATTATACACAATAAAAGTAAACATCACCTACGTAAACTAAAAATAGACCACATTAAACTATTTTTCTACATAATATGATGAAACCCAAAGCATGAAAGGTGCACCAGGTGGCTTTGGAACACACACATATATTATACAGATCTTCTCTTCTCTATTGTAATTTAACCTCATATCTTATAGATTGGGAGAGAGAGAGACTTTGGATCACACATGGTTACTGAGGACCTCCAATCCAGGACCTGCCCCAAGACAACACAAATATTTAAGACAAGATGCACAATTCACTCACATTCATACTAAACCTGGCGAATATGATGATCACAGATTGTTTAGGCCTTAAAGTTTCCTAACATTTGCCGTACAGGTTCAGAGAAACCATCAATAAAACCATCATCCAGGAAATCTGTCATGACTGGGGATCAAACTCAGGCCCTCTGCAAACAAAACAGTGATGCTAGCCCAAGACCATAGCCGTGATGTATATTACAAATAAAACTTTAAATAAACACTTTCTTTGCAGATGTATAAATACATTTCAGATAATTTATATTCATTATGTCCACCGCTGTGGTCTCGAGGTAGCGTGCTGCCTTGTCACGCAGCGGGCCCGGGTTCGATCCCCAGTCGGGGTAGTTTTTCTGGGTGAGGTTTTTATCGGGGTTTTTCCTCACCTGTAAATCAAATGTCAGGAAAACTTTAAGGTCCAAACGGTCCCCGAAATCATATGGCCATCATCATCATCCTTGTCATTACCATCATCATCACCATCATCCTTCACCGGTGTGGAAAGCAACGGGAAGCTACCACACCTACACAATTCCCTAGTAAAGCTGCAAGCATAGCATGAAAATGCTATGATTGCAGTGAAGGACCTGCCTTCGGGCAGAATTACTATAGATGGATATTCATTATAGGTGAATGAATGAATCTTTGGATTTCTGACTACAACAAGTAAGTCATGGCATAATAGTGGCTAGAAGAGAGGGTGCAGCACAGGCATGTGAGAATTTATAATGCATTTACAATATTTCTATCTGTACAGTAAAACTACACATAATTTGACCAATATCATGAGACAAACATTTAATATATCGAATTGCAACGTGCCTATTAGGATTGCATTTGTGAATATTATTAATGGCAGTTACCTGGAACATATTTACTTATTTTCTCACAAGGAAATTTAATTTGCAGTCATCTTATTTTTTTTTTGTGGCAGAAAGCTTAAAAAAAACTTGAAGAGAAAAACATAAACTACTGAATTCTGCTTATATGATTCTAACAAAACGATTATAAAATAGTATATATTTCAATATCCGGCTTGTGATCTGGGGATTAAGTTGCTCGTCCCAAGAGTCAAGGGTTAAAATCTGGCTGGGGTCGATATATTATTAGGATGGATGAATCCTAGAAAACAAAAAGTTTTCTGGGAGAAACTTAAAGTCATGGATTCCGAGTCTGAAGATTTCAGGCTAGTAACATAATCTCAGCCTACATTGGAGCAAAATTGAATGGCCTTTCCCATCCGAGTAAAGGCTTTGTAAAGACTTAATGAAAATTAGCAGCAGAAAACATATTACAGTAATTAAGACATTTTGTCTGTACATTCTGACCTCTTTGGGTTGTATTTGTCGAACATATGTTTCAAGGCTTCTGATTACAGTCTGTAATTGCTGACGATGGGGCTCAGAAGCCTTGAAACAAATATTTTACAAAAACAACCATAAGAGGTAAGAATGTACAGACAAAATGTCTTAATTATTAAACAAACTTCTTAATGATACTTCCTATTGCATTTTAAAATACTATTACAGCTTCAAAAAAATCTGTCTACATTGGTGAAAACTTAATTTGCTGATATACAAGATAATATATTAAATCAGTGGTTATGTACAGTTTATAAAATAATAATAGAAACCTTTATATGGGTTGGGGAATCAAAATTGGACGTATATATCAGGGGATCCTGGCTCTTATGGACCATAGTACCGGTAATGATGATGCTTATGATTGACTCTCTACTCCATTTATACTAAAGAACATTTACTCCTTTTCAAACTGAGTCTTCAATGCACAATTGTTAAATATTGTCTAGTCATGTGTTAGATCTTCAATCTTTTTTAAAAACCAACAAAAATGAAAAGATTGAAGACTGCAAAAAATCGGGAATTTATCAAATTAATTGTAAAGATTGTGAAAAGATATACATAGGAAAAACAAAAAGGAATCTAAATACAAGATTAAAGGAACACCTCAGAAATGTTAAAAATGGAGAAACAGAAAAATCTGCAATAGCTGTAGATGCCTGGTCAGAAAAACACAGAATAGAAACCAAAACAAAATTACTTAAACAATTGGAAAAACCGAAGGAACTCACAATTTGGGAAAAAATTTATATATGCAAGAATAAAAACACAACTATGAATTTTGAAATACCCGGTGATAAGGAGAGCGGATTGATTTGGAAGTTCGTCGGTCAGCCATCAGATGGCGCGGAGGTCAGTCTGCAGGATAGGAGGCCATTGGACATCAGTTGTGAATGTAATACAACATTGAGAATATCACAAATGAAGTGAAGAAACTCGAGTCTGCTTGGGAGTAAAGAAGTATGAGGTGAGTGAAGAAGCAACTAAACAATAATATCTAAAATATTTAACTGCACATCATACGCTTTTATTCCTTGTATGTTCCTCAGTATTGAACTAGCCTGGAGAACTGGTCTTTATGTGCATGCAGTCTAAGTCTTCGGTGACATTCGGGAATGAAGCGATGTAATATCCCAGCAAGCCTTCTAGAAAAAAAAAAGAATGTTTATGATTTTATCAGATAATCAACAGTGACTAATATTTATTCATCAAATATAGACTATAGAACAAATGCATAATATTTTTAGTGGATTCTACTACTTTAATAACATTGTAATTTCTCAGACGTCATAAGCTAAGGGGCAAAATTATTATTTTCTGCTATATTAAAAAAAGAATGTTCCAAGAAAAACATAATGTGTAGCAACAATTGATGTGTTACATTACTTTATGCATTGTAATTTGATTCCCTTTCAGTTACTGGTACACATTATTTTATTCATGATTACTGTATTAACAAGTTTCATTATTCTCATTATGGATGTATTGGATTACAACTCACCTCTAATTCTCATATAATGTTTTCACAGTTCATACCAGAACATGTTATACAAATACAAAATTTTGGGCAATTGCATACAAACGTTAAGTTGCTATATTTATGGCATTTCTTATTAACTCGCTTTTAATTAAATTAGAGGTTTCTTTATGGGAAGCCATATTATCTAATAAACTAATTGGTGTACACAAACTTGCAGTGCACCATAAGGCAAAGTTGGCTATTCTGTTTGAACAGTGACTAATGCAGGTGGACTAGAGGCATAGAATCTCCAAAACTGACTTATGCTGTAATAAAGGTCACCATTTATCAAATATACAATGAAAGTTGCTTAAACCTATGATGGCTGAACTATAGTTTATGACCCACTATGCTATACCATACAACATTAATATGACACTGTTACACTATTTACTTTTTCCATTTGTACTAACATTTCCTACTGTTTTAACATTTTGTAACGATTCTTAAAACATTTTTTTTTATATTTCTTATATATTTATCTATGTATACAAAATCTCTCAATCATTTCTTCTAAGTTCTACAGAGCTGTAGTGCATATGTGCATGCAAAAGGTTTTGTCAATATATGGCAAGACTAACTGTGCTATTGTATGACAATCTTTCACAATATAACTACTATTTTATTTTGTTTGGTTAAGAAGGAAAAGTTATTGTACACCAAATTAGATTATCGAATAATAAATTATTTACTTCATTAGGTTATGAAATTACAAATTAATGTACATCCTTTCTTTAAAAGCATGTTTGGGAACTTATTGTGAAGATTGATTATTCCAATAGCACAGATACTCATCTATCGAGTAAGTTCATAAGCTTTGAGCATCCACACAACTGTAATGTAGGAAAAATGGAAAAACTGCACTTAAACTAGCGTGAAATATTTTCAAAGTCCTATAGAACAACAGTGCGCATGCGCCAGAGTTTATAGAGCCAGCGATAACCCACAATCAAACTACATATCGATTATCATCCTCGGTTACTATCCATCGCAATGAAATTTAAATGACCAATATTTGCAATAAATCTCCAAATCTATGTTTAAAAAATATATTAATAATATTAAAATTACCAAACGTTTATTAAAAACGGGTGTACACTCACTTATCACTCCCTCATATTGTTCCAACCAGCGATAACCCAAAACAGCAATAGAAAAATTAGAGACTAGGTAATATACTCTGTGGAGAAAATAGCAGCATTACAATATTGAATAACAGTGTCATAATATTGTGATTTGTATATTTAAATATATACTTCAAAATTGTCTAATAATGTTATAAAAATTGTTTGAAAAAGTTTAAAATATTAAGTAATGTTAGTAAATATAGAGGAAGAGCTATAGTTTACAATATAACTGAAAAATCAAGTGCTTGTAGAAGTGCAGTTGAGCCAGAAAAACTTTAGTTTACCTTCCCTTAATTTTTGTGTCCTACAGTGAAACATGTGCATGGGCATAAGTTTATAGAGTTGTCACTAGATGGAATCACAAAGAAGTTCTACAGAAAATTTAAAGAATTGACACTAGATGGAAGAATGTAGCTGCGACCAAACTTCAATACATCCCCAAACATTTGTTAGAAATGGATTTACACCAACTTTCTCCTTCCTAACTTAACAAAATAAATTATTTGCATATTATTTAATGAAGCATATACTAATCTGATATACACTAACCTGTCCCATCAGAACCTACAAAATGAACTGAGTGAACATCTTTTTCTGAGAATATACTTTTGAATGTTGGTCATTCCAATTTTCACAGATATCTTTACCATCTAGTATAAGTTCTTCTAGCGTTCACACATGTGCACAATGATTCTGCATACTTCAAAGAAATAATTGTGTATGGAGATAAATATTTAATACTTGTAAAAAAAATGTTATAAGTATTGTTGCAAAATGTTAGATAGATGGAAAGCTCTGTGGCCATCACTTAAGTGTTGGCGGTGAGCGATCCATTTTGATCCTCTTTAATAGGTAGAACCCCTGGTTCCTGTAAAATACAGTAGCACCAGTTTAAATTTTGAATTCAAATTTGAAGTTAATTAGCAGAGTGAAGTCGGAAGCGAAAATGTTTAAAAAAGTACAAAAGTTAGTAAAGACAGGAGTACGTAGAGCATCAGTATTACAAGAACATAGATGGAAAATCAAGAGGAAGATAATCTAAAGTCGAGCCAGAAAAATTCAAGGTGAGTCGCAAACTGGGGTTTCTACAAAGTGTTGTGTACTATGTGTCAGCTTTTAATAATGTCATAACTTCACAGTGATGTTTTGGGTATTCTATGCCAGGATTCCATCTACATTAGTCACTGTTCAAACAGAATAGTAAACTTATCCTTATGGTGCACCAGATTATCCAATAAACTATAAACTAATATGGTGTACACTTACCTGCCCATTTTCTCAGCTAATGAAATAAAATAAGGAATAATCTTTCCATTAAGCGCAGTGAGAATTTTTTCTAAGTCCCAGGCAGACACCAGACGCATGCACGACAAACGCGAAGCAGTTTACTCTATGGAATATCACGATGCAGCCAACATTATACATGCTATTTAACAAACCTAAAAGCTAACGTAATGTAATTTAAGTACTCTAACTTATGAAAGACCAACCTAAAAGCTAACCTAACATAATTTAAGCACTCTAACCTGTGAAAGAATGCAACACCCAAAAATAAATAGTAAGTTCTCAAATTCTGAAGTACATAACCTATGTTGGCTGCACTGTTGTTATATAGAATATTCCTTAAAATCAATATGGTTGCCACGTCTTCATGTTACGTATATAGTTAAATATCATAGAAAAATGTGTTCAAGTAATCGTTAGAAAAAATGTAAAATTTGTTGTAAATGGTGGGAAATAATTTGAAAATAAAACCTTGTTGGCACATGCGCATTGTGTCTGCCTCGGGCTTAGAAAAAATTCTCACTGCACTTAATGGAAACTTAAGCCAAAATAAGTATACGTGGTCTCTTGGCATACAATAGCCAGTGCATTTTAATAATAATGTGTCAATGTAATAACAGCTTGAAAAATTGGAAATTAAGTATAAATTTAGAGGTCCATGGTAGTACAACATAATCAACCTTGCATATTGAACATTCATACCATAATCACTACTGTAACTTAAGTTTAAGGTTATGTCACTGTAATATAATCTCAAAATTAACACTTCAATGTTCTTTTGTTACATTTTTGTGGGTATGTAACATATAGCCCAAATTACACTTGGATAGAAGACTATTTTTTATTAATTTTTTTACTAAATATAAAATATTTTACCTTTCTGTTGTAATCGATGTATGATCAGATCCACATTGAACGTAATTGCTTCGTTTCAAAAGCGAAACCAGACGAAACAATCTTCCATACCTTCTTCAAGATGAACTGGTCTCCTTGAGATTTTTCTGTAGAATGTTGAAAAAATTATGGTTATGTTACAGATAATATCCTGATTAATAATAATAATAACAATAACAATTTATCAATTTTATGATAGTTTAGAAAAAAGGTTATGGCACACGACATAATACACATTTTTTATTTAAAGTCAATGGCATAACCAACGTTGTAATTAAGATTTTAATTTAATGGCATTATAATATAACCTCAAAATTTGCACTTCAATGTTTTGTTAAATTGTAGTGTGTAAAATAAAAGCAATTATACTTTGAAAAGCACACTTTCATAGAAGATTATTTTTTAAACTCCTACCCCTATTATAAAATGCATTGTATTATACAGTATTATCTAATGAAGCTACAGGTTCAAGTATGAGTATTAATGCTAATTCATGCTCATACCTCTTTAAATAAAAATGTTTAAATAATCACCTACAAATATTAAACAATGATTGTGGAAATAATAAAATACAAACGAAAAATGTTAAAATCTTACCTTTTCGTTTTATGTTCTAATCGATGTCTGATGAGATCAAGGCGAAAGCGGACGAAAAATTCTTCATCATTGTAATTTTCAATATGATCCGGTCTTCCCCTGATTTGTGTGAGTTTCCGGGTCTTTAGAAACATATCGTATAATACTTCGTCGTCACTATCAGAATCCAGAAATAAATTTCTAGACATGTTTCTGGCTGCCATTTTGGAAAGTTAACTCGAGTATTTCACAATAATCGGCTTCGAATGACCGTAGAAAGTCTACCGAGTTTATGCTCCGGCTAAGGTGCAATACTGTCGTGGTACAACGCAATTTTGGCTGAATACTTGAGATAGCATGTATTCAGAACTTATACTGAGTTGGTACAACCGGCCCTAAGAAGAGGTAACACATGGTACCGATCTACAATGAAAGAAAATCGCCCATGTATGTTCAGTCTGTACTAAAAACTTATTCCTTCTTCTTCTTCTTCTTCACGGTTTAGGCTTATTTTCTAGCCTGTTCCGGCTCCAAATTGCTGCTCTTTCCATCTATTCCTTGGTCTTCCCAAACTTCTTCTTCCTCGTGGTGAATAGTTATATGCTGCTTTTGATATTCTATTCTCAGTCATCCTTGCCAAGTGTTCTTTCCAGTTTGTTCTGTATTTCTCTACTGTTGTGTTTAATTCCTGTACTTTTAGTTGTTGTCTTATTTCTGGTGTTATGTTTTTTGTCTGTTCTTTGATATCCCGCTGTTGGTCCGAGGAATCTCATTTCAGCAGCTTGTATTCTGGCAGATTGTTGTGTGTCACTGTCCATGTTTCAGATCCATAACTAATAATAGGCACTGCCATTGTCTTGTATAATTTCATTAGAGTCTTTCCTGGCTTTATTTTTCAAAGTTCTTTTTAGTGTTCCTGTTATATAACTAAACTTGTTTAGTTTGTTATTTACATCTGTTTCCGCTGTGCATGAAATTTCGCAACCTAGCAAGTTATATTTTACTACTTGTTCTATTGGTTCATTTCCTAATATTATCTTTGTCCGAACTGGATGAGCACCCTTGAAGGCCATTGTTTTTTATTTTTGTGGGGATCTTTCCATGTTGTATCTTTTTGATATTTCATTTAGTTTATATAGCATTCTTTGTAGTTCGTCCTCTGTTATTATTAAAATTATATTGAAAAGTTCAAACAAAACGTAGTTAATTTTTTTCTCAAACGAAAAGGAGAGTCGGACCGTGTGTGTAGTTGTACTTTATTGGTAGCCAAAATGTAGTTAATAGTTTCAATACAATTAAATATAACAATTAAGAAGTAATCTTGACAAAAGTTCAATTCCCCAAGCCTAAAAATTCTGGAATTATTTCACTATTATTCTTCATATTCAATTAAGAGGGAGAAGTTATATAGTATCCTGTTGGAGTTCGGAATTCCTAAAAAGTTAGTTAGACTTATACGAATGTGTCTAAATGGCACAAAGAGTAGGGTGCGTGTAGGCAAACAGTTTTCGGACACTTTTGAAATACAGAATGGGTTGAAGCAAGGAGATGCACTATCTCCTCTATTATTTAATTTTGTACTAGAGCATGCCATTAAATCTTTAGAGAATGAGGAAGGCTTACAACTGAATGGTATTAATAAGCTGTTAGTTTATGCTGATGATGTAGTACTATTGGGCGATAGCGAGGAGATACTCGTACTAAAGAACAACACGCACACTATTGAGTAACACTAAGAAATTAGGACTGGAAGTAATATCAAAATAAAACTAAATATATGGTCACACGTAGAAATACATTATATAATGGAAATGGATAGTTAATGACAAATGAGGGAAATTTCGAGGAAGTGGCTGAATTCAAATACCTAGGAACAATAATCACAAATAGGAATGAGATGCTCAAAGAAATTAAACATAGGTTCTATTCTAGAAATGCGTGCTTTATGCATTGCAGAGACTCTTGATGTCCCAACTCCTTTCAAAAAACGTTAAACTGAAAATATATAAAACTATTATTCTACCAGTTATATTATATGGGTGCGAAACATGGACTCTTACTTTAAGGGAGGAAAGGAGATTACAAGTATTTGAGAATAAAGTACTTAGGAAAATTTTTGGACCAAAGAGAGATGAACAAACAGGTGAATGGAGAAGACTGCATAACAGTGAATTACATGGTCTTTATAGGAAGCCAGATATAATAAGAACAGTTAAGTCTCGTAGACTGCGATGGGCAGTACTTGTTGCGCGTATGGGGAATGATAGACTTGCATGGAGGGAAAACGCCCAGTTGGTAGACCAAGAATGAGATGGGAGAATAACATTAACTATGATTTGAGGGAAGTAGATTATACAGGGGATGATTGGAAATCATTAGCTCAGGATAGGGATGTATGGAGAGCTTATGTCTGCGCGGCCATGAACCTACGGGTTCGATAGTGCCAGTGAGTAAGTAAGTAAGTATTATTCTTCATATTTCCTCTTCAATAGCGCTGTAGTTTTCTTCCGAAATATATTGAGGTTCGTTTCATTTTTTTTAATGTCATCACATTGCCATTTCGACATTCTGGAAATCTCTTCGGACATGGCGTTATTGTGACCCACTTCCGAGTTTGGGGCGCCTGGAAGGCGGAGTTAAGGATTAATTTTACTTCTTCAAACCACATTTATCTCAATATTAACAGGGCTAACCTATCAATCATTTTGATTTTCATATATTTTATTCTTAATTTTTTTTAGGGGGTATACTTGTGCTGTCCCGATGACATAGGATAAGTGATGATGATAGTAATGATGCTCCAGGAGAGACTTTAATGCTAAACTTAATAATGATAATGATGGCCTGATGATGTTCGGGGACCGTTTTGGCCTTAAAGTTTCCTGAAATTTGTCTTACAAGTGAGGAAAAACCCCGAAAAATCCATCACCCGGAAAACTTGTCCCGATCGTAGATCGAATCCGGGCCCGCTGCGTGATATGGCAGCACGCTACCTCGAGACCACAGCGGTGGACTTAGTTTAAAAAATAAAGGTACTATTTTGTATTTGTTCGTTTGTACCCGGAAGGTATAAAGACGAAAAAAAAATGCAACCCCCTTAATCCAATGCTGGCTACGCCCATGATAATTAGGCCTATATATTCACTGTAAGCTAAGCATACAAATGCCTAATATACAAGCTAAAATAATATTAACGTATTACCAAATATTAGGACTAAATATTTACCGTATGAAGTTTACAAAATTCGCAACCAACTTTATGCAGTTTAAGTTAAAAAGCTTCTGCAAATTTTATATTATCTGCACTGACACTCTCTCGGTTAAAACGACGCCATGGCTGTTCCGTTTATCGTGTCATAGTTTAAATATAACAAATTGACGTAAAAATCTGTTTTTTTTAATAAAAGCTTTTCCTTTTATGAAGTATTCATCTCTATTCAATTCTGTTATTTTATATACTTCATAATTTCATAAAATAGTATGTAATATTATATCACGTACAGGGAAGGTGTCTACTAGTTATAACTGCTGTAAACAAACAGTTTTCCAAACTGATAACAATACGTAGGTGAAAGTCTGTAACTGTTTCGGCGAGAAGGGTGTAATGGCTGTTCCATTTATTGTGTTATAGTTCACATATAACAAATTAACGTAAAAATCTGTTTTTAATAAATCCAAACTGATAACAATACGTAGGCCTAGGTGAAAGTCTGTAACTGTTTCGGCGAGAAGGGTGTAATGGCTGTTCCATTTATTGTGTTATAGTTCACATATAACAAATTAACGTAAAAATCTGTTTTTAATAAATAATAACTTTTCTTTTTATGAACTATTAATGTTATTCAATCCTATTATTTTATATACTTCATAATTTCGTCAAATATTACCTATAGTTATAGGCCTATTATGTAGAGGGAAGGTGTCCACTAAGGGCCGGTTTCACCAACTGAGGTAACTGCATTACGCTAGTTTAAGCTATGCATTATACATGGGGAAAACTGACGTAATACAGTTACCTCTGTTGGTGAAACTGGCCCTAAATGTAACTGCTGTAAACAAAGTAATTATATTCTCCAAACTGATTACAAAACATAGGCTTAAGTCTGTAATGTCTCGGTAAGAAGGGTGTAATGGCTGTTCCATTTATTGTGTTATAGTTTACATATAACAAATTAACGTAAAAATCTGTTTTTAATAAATAAAAAACTTTTCTTTTTATCATCTATTAATGTCTATTCAATTCTATTACTTTATATACTTCATAATTTCGTCAAAAATTACCTATATTTATATTATGTAGAGGGAAGGTGTCCACTAGATGTAACTGCTGTAAACAAAGTAATTATATTTTCCAAACTGATTACAAAACATAGGCGTAAGTCTGTAACGGTCTCGGTAAGAAGGGTGTAATGGCTGTTCCATTTATTGCGTCATAGTTTAAATATAACAAATTAATGCAAAAAAAAGGGGTTTTTATGAACAAAATCGTTTCCTTTTATTGTCTATTAATTTCTATTCAATTCTGTTATTTAATATGCTTAATTATTTCGTCAATTTAAATGTATAATTATATTATGTAGAGGGAGGGTGTCCACCAGTTAAAACTGCTGTAAACAAAGTCAATCCTATTTTTTCCAAACTGACTAGGCGCAAGATTATTACAATTGTCTCAGTAACAACGATATAGTGGCTGTTCCATTTAGTGTGTTACTGTATCTAAAATAATTATGATATAAATTTTTGCTTTTACTTAAACACAAAAACACATTAATTTTCGTCTTTCAGCTCATTTATGCCTAGAAGAGCGGAATAGCTAGATTCCCGGGCAACGCCGGGTAATGAGCACGGGGTATCTAAAAATAATTACGATAAAAATGTTTCCTTTTACTTAAACACAGAAACATATTAATTTTCGTCTTTCAGCTCATTAATGCCTAGAAGATCGGGATAACTAGATTCCCGGGCAACGCCGGATAATCAGTACGGGGCATCTAAAAATAATTACGATATAGATTTTTCCTTTTACAAAAACACGTTAATTTTCGTCTTTTAGCTCATTTATGCCAAGAAGATTGGGATAAGTAGATTTCTGGGCAACGCCGGGTAATCAGCACTGGGTATCTAAAAATAATTACGATATAAATTTATAATTATTTTTCTTGTACTTATTCAACTTATCATAAAACACATTTTTTTAGGCATAACAGCGCACGACGGGTATTAGCTAGAGCACAATAAAAAAAATAGTTCTTTGTGTTCCTATCACTGGATTCACACAAAAATCACATTTGTTGTTTGTAACAAATGAATAACAAGGGTACAGGGAAATATGCGCGTTAAGTCATTTTTTAAATGGAGTTTGAAGTGCCATGAAATTCTCCGTGGAAAGGACTATCTTTTAGAGCTGTGAAACAGTTTACTCATGGGTTTATTTGCCTTTAAATTTTTGGCATACAGGAGTTACGTCATATTGTTAAAATTCTATATTTTATAGAAAAAATGTATTTACTTGTTTTTTCTGCATCTTTTATATATGGATATATTATCAATGGTAAATAAACTATAATTTTTAATCTTGTTGTTTTATTAATACAGCGAGTTTCACTCGACCTGCGGCCGATAGCGGGAAAAGTGACTGAAAGTATTGAGTCATCAACTCGCGTTACCCATGCTAGTGGCCGCAAGTCGAGTGAAACTCACTTGTACAAAATGTCATATGCGATTATTTCCATGAAAAATCCTTCCATCATTTTTTGTTGTTGTAATGTCAGTATTATTTTATGCAAGGAGTCCTGATCAAATATTATTCAACCTCTTATCATGTTCTCCTTTTGGAAGGTCGATTCCAAATATTGCTTCATTTGTCTCCATCCCCCGTGCTTTTCTTCACATGTGTACCCCCTCTCTTGTAAGTTGGTTTATCCATCTTCCTCATGGTCATTTTCTTGTGCCTTGAGACATTTAAAATTATTTTCTCTTTACCCGTTGTCTCTCTAATTTCATAATTTTGTGTCTTACCGCTTCTTGTTTTTTATTTTCCCAGTTATAAGGATGTGAAAAATGGACTCTTATGGGAGGAGAAAATATTGCGAGTATTTGAGAATACATTTCTTAAAATTTTTGGATCAAAGAGAGTTGAACAGACAGACGAATGGGGAAGACTATATAACAATGATCTACATGATCTTTATAGGAAATCTGATATAATAAGAACAGTTAAGACTTGTATACTGTAATGGGCAGGACATGCGACATGAATGGGAAATAAAAGTGCAGTGAGGCTGATAATGGAGAGAAGGCAAACATTGTGATTTTAAAACCGAAAACTTCAGCGGTCGTCGACTAAATTATTAATTTGGCAACCATGTGATAATCTTTCACATGTGTTTAGGGATTCTCCAAGGAGCAAATACTCGGGATGTACTTTAAGCCGTGGGTCCCAAGCCAGAAGATTTTTAGACTCGTAAAAGAAACTTAAGCCTAAATAAAGAGGTCTCTAAGGAAAAATTTACCGACCTTCATCATCCTAATAATACTTTAATTGCCTACTAAATGTATCATGCCATTCATGACATCTGTAGGGAACTAATTATTTTAATAAGTTGAACAATGTCGAATATTGTAGGCCTACAACTTTTATATGGTCACACACAGAAATAAGTTACATTATATAATAGAAATGGACAGCTAATGACAAATGAGGGACATTTTGAGGAAGTGGCTGAATTCGAATACTTAGGAACAATATTCACAAATAGCTTCTGAAAATTTTATATTATCTGCACTGACACTCTCTCGGTTAAAACGACGCCATGGCTGTTCCGTTTATCGTGTCATAGTTTAAATATAGCAAATTGACGTAAACATATTTCTTTTTTAATAAAAACTATTTATTTTGTTAAGTATTCATCTCTATTCAATTCTGTAATTTTATATACTTCATAATTTCATCAAATATTATGTAATATTATATCACGTACAGGGGAGGTGTCTACTAGTTATAACTGCTGTAAACAAACGGTTTGCCAAACTGATAACAGTACTGTTTCGGCGAGAAGGGTGTAATGGCTGTTCCATTTATTGTGTTATAGTTCACATATAACAAATTAACGTAAAAATCTGTTTTTATTAAATACAAACTTTTCTTTTTATCATCTACTAATATCTATTCAATTCTATTATTTTATATACTTAATAATTTCGTCAAATATTACCTATATTTATATTATGTAGAGGGAAGGTGTCCATTTGATGTAACTGCTGTAAACAAAGTAATTATATTTTCCAAACTGATTACAAAACATAGACGTAAGTCTGTAACGGTCTCGGTAAGAAGGGTGTAATGGCTGTTCCATTTATTGTGTCATAGTTTAAATATAACAAATTAATGCAAAAAAGGGGTTTTTTTATGAACAAAATCGTTTCCTTTTATTGTCTATTAATTTCTATTCAATTCTATTAATATACTTCATTATTTCGTCAATTTAAATGTATAATTATATTATGTAGAGGGCGGGTGTCCACCAGTTAAAACTGCTGTAAACAAAGTCAATCCTATTTTTTCCAAACTGACTAGGCGCAAGATTATTACAATTGTCTCAGTAATAACGATATAGTGGCTGTTCCATTTATTGTGTTAATGTATCTAAAATAATTATGATATAAATTTTTGCTTTTACTTAAACACAAAAACACATTAATTTTCGTCTTTCAGCTCATTTATGCCAAGAAGATCGGAATAACTAGATTCCCGGGCAACCCCGGGTAATCAGCGCGGGGTACCTAAAAATAATTACGATAAAAATGTTTCCTTTTACTTAAACACAGAAACATATAATTTTCTTCTTTCAGCTCATTTATGCCGAGAAGATCGGGATATCTAGATTCCCGGGCAACGCCGGATAATCAGCACAGGGTATCTAAAAATAATTACGATATACATTTTTCCTTTTACAAATACACGTTAATTTTCGTCTTTTAGCTTATTTATGCCGAGAAGATTGGGATAAGTGGATTTCCGGGCAACACCGGGTAATCAGCACGGGGTATCTAAAAATAATTACGATATAAATTTATAATTATTTTTCTTTTACTTATTCAACTTATCAAAAAAACACATACATTTTTTTAGGCATAACAGCGCACGACGGGTATTAGCTAGAGCACAATAAAAAAATAGTTCTTTGTGTTTCTATCGCTGGATTCACATACAAATCACATTTGTTGTTGTGTAACAAATGAATAACAAGGGTACAGGGAAATATGCACGTTAAGTCATTTTTTAAATGGAGTTTGAAGTGCCATGAAATTCTCCGTGGAAAGGACTATCTTTTAGAGCTGTGAAACAGTTTACTCATGGCTTTTATTATAAACCCAACTGGATTTCTTAGGCTTAAAGGACCTTCGGGACTTGGAAAATCTGGTAGCGTTTATCTAGCCGAGCGTTAATATGAGGATGTACAGTTATACATGTGTTGAAATAAACAAAAGAAGTCTTATTTTAAACTATTTTATTACTAAAGTATAAATAATTAGAAACCCTAAGTAGTCTAGCCCTAAATCTAATCTAAGCCTATATTAAAAACTACAGTACTTTCTTGGGGGGGGGGGTTGAGAAGAGGGAGTTGTGGAATTTATAAATTTAACCTAATCTACATGATTAAAAATGTTATATCCCCTTTTGAATTTATATTATCAAAAATGTTAATTGTACTTGATTCAAAATATAAAAGAAAATGGACTACATATTAAGAAAAATGGCCGGTGACTTACCCTTCAGCCGTTCACACACACAGACAGACGCCGGACCCTCACTTCTCAAGTGTTAGGCCTATATATTCAAAGATGACCTCAAGTCACCCTAACTGTACTCACTAACATTCCAATGAACTAAATGTAGGGATGTTTACAGTTAGCTTAAGCAAAACTTTGCTCTGAACTATATTATGTCTAAACTCTATCTCAACAGACTTTGCTTGAATAATTAAAATATTATATAAAACAATAAAAATCTATATAAAAGACTATGTGTTCATCACACTCTTCTTGTTTTTTTTATTCTCCCAGTTATAAGGATGTGAAAAATGGTCTCTTATAACTAACTCACTGGCACTATCGAACCAGTAGGTTCATGGCCGCACGGACATAAGCTCTCCATATACCCCTATCCTGAGCCAATGTTTTCCAATCATCCCCTGTATAATCTATTTCCCTCAAATCATAGTTAATGTTATTCTCCCACTTCATTCTTGGTCTACCAACTGGGCGTTTTCCCTCTGGTTTTCCTACAAGAATCTTCCATGCACGTCTTTCATTCCCCATTCGTGCCACATGTCTTGCCCATCGCAGTATACGAGACTTAACTGTTCTTATTATATATGGCTTCCTATAAAGACCATGTAATTCACTGTTATGCAGTCTTCTCCATTCACCTGTCTGTTCATCTCTCTTTGGTCCAAACATTTTCCTAAGAACTTTATTCTCAAATACTCGTAATCTCCTTTCCTGCATTAAAGTAAGAGTCTATGTTTCGCATCCATATAGGCCTAATATAATTGGTAGAATAATAGTTTTATATATTTTCAGTTTAACGTTTTTTGAAAGGAGTTGGGAAGTCAAGAGTCTCTGTAATGCGTAATAACATGCATTTCCAGAATTGAGCCTATGTTTAATTTCTTTGTGCAACTCATTCCTGTTTGTGATTATTGTTCCTAGGTATTTGATTTCAGCCACTTCCTCAAAATTTCCCTCATTTGTTATTAGCTGTCCATTTCCATTATTTAATAAATTTCTACGTGTGACCATATATTTAATTTTATTGATATTTACTTCCAGTCCTAATTTCTTAGTGTTACTCAATAGTGTGTGCGTGTTGTCCTTTAGTATCTCCTCGCTATCAGCCGATAATACATCATCAGCATAAACTAACAGCTTATTAATACCATTCAGTTGTAAGCCTTCCTCATTCTCTAAAGATTTAATGGCATGCTCTAGTACAAAATTAAATAATAGAGGAGATAGTGCATCTCCTTGCTTCAACCCATTCTGTATTTCAAAAGTGTCCGAAAACTGTTTGCCTACACGCACCCTACTCTTTGTGCCATTTAGACACATTCGTATAAGTCTAACTTTTTAGGAATTCTGAACTCCAGCAGGATACTAGGCCTATATAACTTCTCCCTCTTAATTGAATCATATGCTTTTTTGAAGTCTACATATAGTTGATGTACAGTACCATTATATTCCCATTTCTTTTCTAAAATCTGTCTTATACTAAAAATCTGATCTGTTGTAGACCTGTTTCTTCTAAATGCACATTGATGATCTCCTAGAATGTTATCAATATAGGGAGTAAGTCTGCTTACTAATATATTTGTTAGAATTTTGTACGAAGTTGAAAGTAATGAGATGCTCCTGTAGTAGGGGCCTACTATTTTGGTATATTATTATTATTATTATTATTATTATTATTATTATTATTAACTTTTTCTTTTAATAAATTTAAAAAAAAAACTGAAAATAATTTATGGTTAAAGACATCTGAAAAGTTGGCAAAGTCCTTGTATTTTTTTTTTCTGAAGAGAGCAAGAAATGAAACATGCGAAAATTGTTTACGAAATGGCATTGCTTGTGTTGAGCTTTCAATTTTATTTTTAAATGGATAGGGTAGTTTTCATGCGACTAATTCAGCGTGACCGGTTGGAATTACGCGTCAGTCAAGTTGAGATGGCGATGCGGCCATTGTAAAAATTTAACATTGAGAAGCGCCTATGTCGGTTCTCTATGATCCTAATAATAATAGAAAGGAGCACTCAGAAGAGCATTAGTTTCGAAAGTTTTGTTCTTTTCCAGTGATCACTTGTATTCACTCCTTGCTGTATTCATTAATTGATTTTGTTCTGTTTTTACACTCTGTGATATGATAAAGTTTACACTTATCACCGCATAGTGCACATTTGCAGTCTTCTGTTGGTTGGTGGTATTTCTTATTTTGCAGACCTTGTGATGAAAGCCATGTATCGCTAGTCTGGTTACAACGTGCCTCTGTGTCTGACATTCTCTTGTCCAGTTTCTGTCTGCCATGGCACTGGAGGTGTAAAATTCCTCATTTATTTCCTTCCGTTTCTCTTCCCTCATTTTTACTGCTTTTTGATATATCTCTATGATCCTAACGGACTCGATCTAGCCATTTGTACACCGTTCTCTATGTATGAAGTCCATACTGGCGGGAATTCCACAAGGAGCTGTCCTTTCACCCTTATTGTACTCACTATATGTCTCGGACCTTCCTTCACCTCCACCACTCCAAATAGCCTCCTTTGCTGATGACACTTGTCTCTTCATGCAATCGAAACTCAAATCCATTCCTCACAGACTTGCAACATTTCAGCTAGCAATAACCATAATATATGAATGGTTTTGTTCCTGGAACATTAAACTTAATGCAAATAAAACACAAGTCGTCCTGTTCACCAAATCAAACTATCCCTGTCCAATTCAGCTCAATATGGGTGTGCAACCCCTACCAGTAAAAACTTCAGTCAAATATTTAGGCCTAATATTGGATAAAAAAACTCACACTAAGAGCTCATATCGACCATATCACTTTTAAAGCTCAGCAAGGTATAGCTATATTATATCCGTTTTTCAAGTCGCCGTCTCTGTCCCGAAGGATCAAGGTCACTCTATACGTGGCCGTGATCCGTAGTATGCTATTGTACGGCTGCGAATCTCTGAGTATCTTTGCGAAATGCCACAAAAAGAAACTTCAGATATTGCAGAACAAATGTCTCAAAATTATATTTTCGGCACCGCGTTACACAAGGATAACGGAGATGCACGAGGCCACGAAGGTACCATATATTGATACTATCATAACTGAAAGGGTTACATCCATGCTCCGAAATATAAATGATCATGGAAATCCCATAGTACGCAATATAGGACACCTTCCACAATGGCGTGGCTCATTCCGGTCCTGAAAGTTATCAGCGACACGGTTTCCCATGCCCCAATTAAGCGAGATCTATCTGCCTTGGAATCAAACATCCACATTATATCAATAGCAATAGCACATGCTAAAATAGAATCAATCCCCATATAACCGCCGTATAGGCTAGGGAAAAACAGCGAAACCCAATACGGTTCTCTATGCCCAATACTGCACACACCTACGCGAATTCGCCGTCAAGGGACAAATAACAGTCCCAGCAAATTATAACAGCAACTCCAATCGACATATTATGTCCCGCGCCGTAGCCGAGCGGTTAAGGTAGGAAGCCTTGGCGCAGAGCTACGGGACTTGCGCTGGTTCGAGTCTCCATGGGGGAAGAAATTTTCTCATGGTATTTCGGCCAGTATGGGACCGGTGCCCACCCAGCATCGTGAGGCAATTGGGTAGCTACAATAAGTAGCGGCTCCAGGTTGAGGAACCAGCTATAACGGCTGGGGGACTCGACATGCTAACCACATGTCACCCCTACACTGGCTGTTGATCATCTACCTCTGTGATTGACACATGTGGATGTGAAGGGTCAGCAGCCGGCTGGTAAAAGGGCAACCGCTGAAAAAGTGGAAAGACCCTCAATCGGATCAATCGACATATTATACAATTGGCTGTCCTGTAACATAGAGAACCGTGTCCTGTATTAATCATTCTCTATCATAGAGAACCGATCTCTATGATCTGTATGTTACTTGTATTCGCTTGTATTAGTATTGTCTGTAACAATTACCTAAGCCAAATCAAAAATGTTTAACATTTTATTAAGGCACGGATTACACGAGGAACCGCTTTTCCATGCTATACTTAAACCGCAAAGACAATCAAGTAATTTACGACTATTAGGAAGATATGTATGTACGAAGAATTACATGGATTCCAGAAAAGGTTAGAATTTCTTAACCTTAAATTACATTTTTTTTATTCGTTTATAACTTTATACCATATGATTTGAATTTCGCTACACAATGTTGAGATTTGATACTCAAATATAATTTCATAAAATAAAAGCGCGGCTGAACTTTAGATTAGGACATTCTGTGATCATTCTTATGCCACTGTTGCGCTACATACTTTTACCATTTGTAATAACATTTCGTACTATTTTAATATTTTTTTGAAACGATTCTTAAAACATATTTTACAATTATTAAATATTTATGAATGAATGCAAATTGTGCTATTTATCTCTCAATGAAGTTCTGCAGAATCGCAATGTGCATGCACGGATGCTAAATGTAACTTCCACCACTAGGTGGCAGGACATATCTGTCAAATCGTTGTGACCAACATTCGTAATTCCAAACCATGTTTCAAGAAATTAACTTCATTTTGTTAGATTCTGATGGGTCAAGTTAATGTATACCAGATTAGTTTATTAAATAATATGCATGCAATTCATTTTGTTAGGTTAGGAAACAGGAGGTTGGTGTATGTCCATTTCTTATAACCATGTTTGGGACTTTTATTGCGAAGATGGAAGTTACGGAAAAAGTGCACTTAGACAAGCGTGAAATATTTTCAAAGTCCTATAGAATAGCAGTGCGCATGCGCCAGAGTTTATAGAACCAGCGATAACCCACAATCGAACCACATATCAATTATCATCCTCGATTACTATCCATTGCTATGCAATTTAAATGACCAATATTTGCAATAAATCCTCAATCTATGTTAAAAAAATATATTCATCATCATCATCATCATCATAGTACATTCACGAATTTTAAAATTACCAAACGTTTATTAAAAATTGGTGTATACTTACTTATCACTCCCTAACGCTGATCCAACTAGTGATAACCCAAAACAGCGATAGAAAAATCATAGACTAAGTAATATACTCTGTGGAGAAAATAGCAGTTAGCATCACAATATTGTCTAACAGTGTCATAATATTGTGATTTGCATATTTAAATAAATACTTCAAAATTGTCTAATAATGTTATAACAATTGTTTGAAAAAGTTTAAAATATTAAATGATGTTAGTAAATACAGAAGAAGAGCTATAGTTTACAACAATATAACTGAAAAATCAAGCGCTAGTAGAAGTGCAGTTGAGCCGAAGTTACTTTAAGCATTCACACATGTGCATTGCGATTCTGTTGAACTTAGAATTCATTGAGTAAGAGTATGCCTAATATTAAAGATTTTCCTAAAATAACTTTTTTTTTTTTCCAGAGTTGAACGAAGCCCGAAGTCTTTTGAGGATGATAAGCAAACAAGCAATATGTAGATATGATATTGACATGAACATAAAATATAGTTCTGCTAAAAACTCAGACTTATGGCTTACATCAGTAGAGATCGAATGGCCAGAGAAAATAAAGTAAATTATATATATATATATATATATGTGTGTGAGTGTGTGTGTATATATGTGTGCCTTGTGCGACAGCTGAGGAGTTTAAGGCATCATGCCTTGATGGAGAATTGCATGACTGCACTACTTTGAATCCCCATGGGGAAGAAATTTTCTCATGAAATTTCGGTCAATATGGGGTCAGTGCACATCCTTCATTTGAGGAATTTGGGTAGCCACAATAAGTGGCTCCAGATTAAGAAAACCAGCTATAATGGCTGGGAAACCTAATATGCAGACCACATGTACACTCTTATACTGACAGGATGATATCGTCCATCTTTATGAACAGGAATGAGGTCAGCAGCTGGTTAGTAGACCAAGGCCTGTCATGCCATATGTGTATGTACACACACACACACGCACACACACATGCACATGCATGCACACACACACACACATATACAAGCACGTACATGTGCACACACACATATACAAGCACGTACACGCACACACACACATATACAAGCACGTACATGCACACACACACATATACAAGCACGTACATGCACATAAGACACTTTTCATCAAAACATGTTAATAAACTTGCCTTGGTAATTGTGTACATTTTTAAGAATCATAGATACAAGATTATTAAGAGCAAAAATAGTAATTGATAATACAGTTGAATGCAGGCTTTCACGGCCGGAAATCGTAATGTTGAGTGATTCCGGGTTATGTGGCCGTGGTCCATAGTTGGTGTTGATACCAGACGTTTCGCCCTCAACTGCGGAGGGCATCTTCAGTGGCGAGTGCTTCTATGCGTGTTTCCTGGTCGGAAGATCTACTTAGAATGAGCGCTGGACGTAGAGGACGTTGTATTAGTGGGGGGTGCAGGGTGAGTGGGCGTGGCTCTTGCTGATTGGCTAATAGTCGTCTCCTTGTTGTCACTGGTGTTAATGCATTTATTTTCTAGTGTATGAAACCAGGCCTTAGACAGTTTGATACCTTCTTCTTTTCTGTTAATATTTCCCTTATGCTTGTGTATTTCTATAGCCTCTCGGTATAATCTAGGGAAATAGTAGGAAGTTGTGGCTAAAACTTGTGTATCGTCGAATAGAATCTGGTGTCCATTCGTAATGGCATGTTCTGCTACAGCTGATTTATCCATTTCTCCTTGTCTGCAGTTTCTTTTATGTTCTGATAAACGGGTGGCTATACTTCTTTTCGTGGTCCCTATATATGATTTACCACACGAACAAGGAAGTCGATATACGCCGCAAGTGGAGAGAGGTGGCCGAGGATCCTTAGCTGAGCGAAGGCAGTCTTCTATTTTTCTTGTAGGTCTGTAAACTGTTTTTATGTTGTATTTTCGTAGGAGTTTTCCGATACGATCTGTGACTCTTTGTACATATGGTAAGTAGGCTATGCTGGTTGAGGGTGTGTTATCCATTCTGACGTGCTGTCTTCGTGGATGTATGGTTTGTCTTATTTCCTTGGATGTGTAGCCATTTTTCTGGAAACAATTGAACAGATGGTGTTGTTCTTGTTTAAGGTGTTGTGGTGGCATAACTTAGTCGCTCTGTCGAACAGTGTCTTAATGACACCTCGCTTTTGTCTTGGATGGTGGTTAGAGTCTTTCTGCAGATATCGGTCTGTGTGTGTAGGTTTTCTGTAAACTGTATGTTGAATTTCCCCATTGCCAGTCCTTATTATTTGAACATCCAGGAAAGGAAGTCTTCCATTATCTTCTTTTTCCATTGTGAACTGTATTTTGTTGTGTCTGCTGTTAAGGTGTTGAAGGAAACGTTCCAATTCTTCACTGCCATGTCTCCATACTACGAATGTGTCATCAACATAGCGAAACCAATGTTCTGGAGACTTGGGAGCTGTTTTTAGTGCTTCTTCTTCGAATTTCTTCATGGAGAAATTCGAAGAAGAAGCACTAAAAACAGCTCCCAAGTCTCCAGAACATTGGTTTCGCTATGTTGATGACACATTCGTAGTATGGAGACATGGCAGTGAAGAATTGGAACGTTTCCTTCAACACCTTAACAGCAGACACAACAAAATACAGTTCACAATGGAAAAAGAAGATAATGGAAGACTTCCTTTCCTGGATGTTCAAATAATAAGGACTGGCAATGGGGAAATTCAACATACAGTTTACAGAAAACCTACACACACAGACCGATATCTGCAGAAAGACTCTAACCACCATCCAAGACAAAAGCGAGGTGTCATTAAGACACTGTTCGACAGAGCGACTAAGTTATGCCAACCACAACACCTTAAACAAGAACAACCATCTGTTCAATTGTTTTCCAGAAAAATGGCTACACATCCAAGGAAATAAGACAAACCATACATCCACGAAGACAGCACGTCAGAATGGATAACACACCCTCAACCAGCATAGCCTACTTACCATATGTACAAAGAGTCACAGATCGTATCGGAAAACTCCTACGAAAATACAACATAAAACAGTTTACAGACCTACAGAAAAATAGAAGACTGCCTTCGCTCAGCTAAGGATCCTCGGCCACCTCTCTCCACTTGCGGCGTATATCGACTTCCTTGTTCGTGTGGTAAATCATATATAGGGACCACGAAAAGAAGTATAGCCACCCGTTTATCAGAACATAAAAGAAACTGCAGACAAGGAGAAATGGATAAATCAGCTGTAGCAGAACATGCCATTACGAATGGACACCAGATTCTATTCGACGATACACAAGTTTTAGCCACAACTTCCTACTATTTCCCTAGATTATACCGAGAGGCTATAGAAATACACAAGCATAAGGGAAATATTAACAGAAAAGAAGAAGGTATCAAACTGTCTAAGGCCTGGTTTCATACACTAGAAAATAAATGCATTAACACCAGTGACAACAAGGAGACGACTATTAGCCAATCAGCAAGAGCCACGCCCACTCACCCTGCACCCCCCACTAATACAACGTCCTCTACGTCCAGCGCTCATTCTAAGTAGATCTTCCGACCAGGAAACACGCATAGAAGCACTCGCCACTGAAGATGCCCTCCGCAGTTGAGGGCGAAACGTCTGGTATCAACACCAACTATGAACCACGGCCACATAACCCGGAATCACTCAACATTATAATTGATAATACAATTTACAGCAGGTGAACAGTTTTAAATATCTAGGTTTCAATTTATCATATGTTAAAATTGAAGATATTGACAAAATAAATAAATTTAATCTAATGTGTGGCACTATTAAAAGAACCCTTAAAAACACAAGAAAAGAAACAAAAATTAAATTTTGTAAAGTAATGGCTATTCCTGTATTGATGTATGGATCAGAATGTTGGACGATCACTAAAAGACAAGAACAAAGATTGGAAGCAGCTGAGATGCGATTTTTAAGAAATATAGCAGGATATACTCTGCTGGATAAGAAAAGAAATGAAGATATAAGAAAGGAACTAAATATTTTCAAACTACAGACTGAATAATTAAATATAGGAACAACTGGAAATAACATATTGATAGAATGCCAGAAGGAAGATTTCCAAAATTATTGCTAAATTATAAACCGCACGGAAGGAGAAATGTTGGTTGCCCACAGAAGATGTCTGAACAATTTTAACAGTTCTAGCTTTCATGAAACCGGAACGAGCCAACAGGCTTAATCCCTGGATGATGATGAGATACAAGATTATGTAATTATTTAAAAAGTATGATTCTACATAATAATGATAGTTAAAATTCCAACTTTAATTAGATGGTCAGAGATTTTGACTACAATACATGAGATCCTGGGTTCAATTTTTGTTTACACCACAGGTTTTTTCTTCAAAGGGAATAATTGCTGCATCAGTGGGGCAATGTACCGGTAACTCCACTTTCAGATACCAACCCAAGAAGTAGGTTAGAATTCTGCCAATACCAGGAGAGAATGCCACAAATGTCATAAGACAGCCTAGTGGCATTGAACAAAAAAAAAAAAAGACCACAATTTATTCATTATAGTACCCAACTAAAAATATTCAGTCTTTAGAAATAAAAAAAAATATGTTGTACAAATGATTACTTTCTATAATTGAATAATTGCCCTGAAAAGAGATCTAACCCACAAACTACAAATTGTTGGGAAAATAAAAAAAAAAGTCCATTTTGATGTTATTGCCTTTATTATATCATACACATTTTAATCTCTCATCCTATTGGAAACATATACAGCCAGTTTTAATGCAAAATAACATGCTACTAACTGGATATTATGAATTTAATATAGAATTGAGTAGAAAAATGGCCTCTCTTTATAGAGTGGAAAAATGAGCTAACATATATTTAACTAAAAATGCTACAATAAGAAATAGAAAATACTTCAATGTTTTATTATTAATTTCATACATCTCAATGATTGATAAATCATATTTGAAGAGAAAAATTATACACTCAGACCAGGATTTGAACCAGAAAGAATACACATATAGACAACTACATTAAAATTTAATTTTAGGAAGTTATATTTTGAGGTTTTTTAATTATATTATTTTTGGTCTGGACATCTTACCTCAATATTAATGTTGATTTGTTCTTGGACATGTTTCAAAACAATTCTCTGTTTTATCTTCAGCTTTCCCAGACTGTCTGGGAAAGCTGAAGATAAAACAGAGAATTGTTTTGAAACATGTCCAAGAACAAATCAACATTAATATTGAGGTAAGATGTCCAGACCAAAAATAATATAACTACATTAAAGCTTCAGGATTCAATCATTTTGCTCACAAAGAGGCAGTATTCAATAGTTTGACACATAGATTGGTAAATATACCTATGAGCAAAGAAAATTATGAAAAAGATTACATAATTAACGTTGCAATAGATAACAGTTATGAAGAAAATATGGTATACAAGAAAATAAATAAATTTAAAAGACAAAAATTAATTAATGAAAGTACACTTATAAAAGAAACAGAACAAATAAAATTCAAGAAATTCACTTACCATCCATTGAAACACCATAAGTTTCAAAAAATTTAATATAAAATTGGCACTGAAGAACGAATACAGCCTTAATAGGATAATTATCATCATCATCCATGCAAGTATTAGGCCGTGTGGCCTGTTACGGTCTCAAAGAGGAATGAGATAATTAAAACCAATAAAATGAAAGAATTGAAGAAGAAAAATCAGGAATTTATCAGATCAAATGCAGGGATTGTGACAAAATTTATGTAGGAAAAACGAAGAGAAATTTGAAAACAAGGGTGAAAGAACATCTTAGAAATGTCAAAAATGGAGAAGTGGAAAAGTCAGCAGTAGCTGCTCATGCTTGGTCCGAAAAACATTTAATTGAATCAAAAGCCAGTTTAATTAAACAAAAGGAACTCACGGTTTGGGAAAAAATCCACATTCAGAAAAACAAAGGAAAACTTATGAACTTCAAAATTCCCGCAAATCCTGACCTTATCCAGAGGTTCGTTGGTCCACCAACACAGGGAAGAAGAAGTGTTTCTTCCGATCAACATAACATCAGTCACCAAGATTATACTAAAGATGAGACCGTTATGGTCTCGAAATCACAATCTATTTAGAAGATTTATATGAGGAGAGGTAGGAAAAATTTGATTTCATCACCCCATAGATCACTATTCGCTTGAAAGTCAATTTTTAAAAATAAATCAAAACAGGTCTGGAAGAGAGTAGGGATAGTTTTACATCCACCATGCTGTAATTTTCTCCAGATAGATCACTAATCCACTGAAAACTCAATTTTCAAATTTTTGTTGGTTTGATATCTTTTCGTGGCATCTATTCCATTAATAAAAACGGATTGTCAGCAAAAAAATCTTGATACCATAACTCCAAAAGCACAAAAAATGGGATAGAAATAAAATGAAATAACGTAAAGAAAGCTTCCTAGATGAATATTTATAGGTATTTACAAACAGCTGAATATAGTTGTTACCATACACGGGAAGTATTTTCATTGCGCATGGAATTTAAGATATCAATAATTAAGATATTTGGTCTATGTATTATTATCTCTTATGGTTGTTTTTGTTGAACATATGTTTCAAGGCTTCTGAGCCCCATCTTCAGTGACTACAGAGTGATTTTTCTCAAGTTGTTAGTCCTGACTCCTGCTCCCTCTCTGCTTTTGGTCCAATGAACTTGCTAATGAGGTTCCATTCTCCAGGAATTTTAAAATTTATAATTCTTTCCTTGTTCATCTGTATATAGATTTTTTCCCATATGGTGAGTTAATTTTTGTTTTATAACTGTTTTAATAATTTTGTGTTTGCATCTATTCTGTGTTTTTCTGACCAAACGTGAGCAGCCATTGCAGATTTTCTACTTACCCTTTTTTTACATTTCTTACGTGTTCTATAGTTCTAATGGTTAAATTTCTTTTTGTTTTCCCTATGTATATCTTATCAGAGTTTGCACATTTTATTTGATATATTCCTGATTTTTTACCAACATCAATCTGTACATTTTTGTTGGTTTTTATTAATTCATTAAAACTATAATCATTCTTTGGTACAGAAACTATAATTAAATTTTTTAAAAATCTTTTGAAAATAATTTTATGCCCAAGGGTGATATGTGAATTTCCTGTATTTCTTATCTTTTGGTTTTTCTATCTGAAGAGTGCTTTTGTTCTCAATTTTTGTTTTTTGTACATCTCAATTTTTTTGTGTAGCATTTTTCACCAAAACCATTTTCTTTTGCAGCCTCAATTATGTGTTTTTTCTCTAACTTGTAATTTTTCTTGTTCATGGGTATATTTACCAATCTATGTACTAGGCTGTTGAAGACTGCCATTTTGTGTGAAATTGGTTGAAACCTGTTGATTTAATATCATTATCTGTATGTGTTCCTTTTCAGTGAATGTTGAATTCTATTTTCTTCTTTTTCTCATTTCTATGTAATTTCAGATCTAAAAACGGCAATTGTTTGTTCATTTCTTTTTCTAGTGTGAATTTGATTGTTTTCTTCTGTATATTTAAAAGTTTTAAGATATCTTCTATATGATGATCTTGATGAAGATTTTTGGGCTGTAGGCCGTAGTCGTGAGGCTTGTAGTTCCCCGACGTTTCACCAGAGACTGCATCTGGCATCCTCAAGGGTTGTCTCGAGACTGAGGATGCCAGATGCAGTCTCTGGTGAAAAGTTGGGGAACTGCAAGCCTCACGACCATGGCCTACAGCCCGAAAATCTTCATCAAGATCATCATAGCAACTTTGGCCGTGAAAGTCTACGTGAATATATCTTCTATATGTTTTTCTTTAACTATGGCAACAACATCATTCACATATCTGCACCAAAATTGCATCATCAAGGGTTGTCTTGAGACTGAGGATGCCAGACGCAGTCTCTGGCGAAACGTCGGGGAACTACAAGCCTCACGACCACGGCCTACAGCCCGAAAATCTTCATCAAGATCATCATAGCAACTCTGGCCGTGAAAGTCTACGTGAATATATCTTCTATATGTTTTTCTTTAACTATGGCAACATCATTCACATATCTGCACCAAAATTTGAACATAAGAGGATGTATTATATTTGAAGAGAAAAATTTTCGCCTAGACCGGGACTCGAACCCGGGACCCTTGGCTTTCCGGGCCAAGTGCTCTACCAACTGAGCTACCGAGGCGAGTTACGATCTAGATGCAAATTTTTCTCTTATGTACGTTGTAATTCCCTCGCGCCAAATGCTTGAAACCATAGCTTCTATCTTTGCAAATGGCGGCTTCTTAGTTAAGAAGACATTTATTGGGAATTTAACACTACTTTATAGCCAGTAGGGCTTCTATTGACGATTTTATTATTAATTTAACACTTCTCATAGAAGGATAAATTATATAAGAGGATGTGCTTTGGTTATTTTGTTTTCACAATCACTCATGAATAAATTAGCCAAAAAAGGGATTAATGGGTTTCCCATTGATAGTCCTGATTTTTGTATATAGAAACCCCTGTTATATGTAAAAAAAATTTGGTTGGTGCATAGTTCAGTTAATTTTATGTATTCTTTCCTCCTTCCTTTGTTGAACTTGTTTTTGATAAGCCATTTTTCCAATATTTCTAATGTTTCTTCTTTTGGTACAGTGGTGAACAATGCCGTGATGTCAAAAGAAACTAATTCTATCTGCTGATTCTATTTCTATCTTATTTTAAAAATTAAGATTTCAGTTAATATGCATTTAAATAATGATAGTGATTGAGAGTCCCTGGCTTGACTGGGAAGCGAGTTCCATGCTCTACTCATAGATACTCTGTAAGATTCAGAATAAAATCATCTCCTGTGATGTAGTATCAAAAGTAAAGAAGTATCTTTATTTTGTAAATTGTACTTAAAAGCATTTTTATCCATTTTAGGTTGAGTGCTGGTGCTTCAGACAAGATAACTTCACAAGAAATTGCAGCAAAACATATGTTAAGAATTTTAGTTGAGAAAAATATAATTAAAGACACTGGTCAATTAATTTATAATCCCATTATTCATGCAAAATATTATCCAAAAAATGCAAGCAATATATTACAAAACACAGAACCATCTAAACCAAGAGAAGTATACAAAGTTTTTGATGAAACACTGAAATTAACTGACAAATCATTTCTAAATTATTCAAATTTTATACATCATGGACAAAGTAGTCACTATAAAAACATTTTAAATGATGCTATCAGTTGTTTTCAGAAAATTACAATCAGACAAATTCATAATTCATCACACGATGATATTGGAAGGAAATTAGCTGATGTAAGAAGTGTTGAAGATAAAATTGCTATTAGTTTTGATTCTTCAAGAAAGAAAAGGAGAAAGATAGAAAAAATCAAAATTACTAATGTTTCTGATGTTGCTGCAAATGTATGCAAAGAACCTACTGCAGTAGAAAAGGGAAAATTGAAAGATATGAGAATACTGGCAGATTCTAAAGATGAGAAGGATTTACTGAAAGAAGGCGATGATATGAATATTACACAAAAAGGTAAGTACCAGCTAGGATGCAAATTATTTCTCCATATTGTTATCAGGTTAAGGATGGTTTATAAAAAGTTGTGAGCTGTGCGAATTAATATATTGATATACCTTCTGGCGGCACTATGACCCTGGGGTCGACTCAGCCTCTAACAGAAATGAGTACCTTATGATTGTTCTGGGGGTCAAGACGGCCATCATGTAGGGCTGACAACTCGGCTGACATCAAGTGCCGATTGTCCAGAAAAGTGGGAGCCTTAACCTTCTACTACCCCAAGGGCCTCCTGGGGCCTGTAGTGGGATACCTTTACCTTTTTTTTTATACAGGGATAGGATTTTTAAGTACTAAAAGTTAAATAATAGGATTTATATTATAAATATAATTTATCTTTCAGTGAGAAATGTTAAATCAATGATAAAAACATCTTTAGAAGCCTTACTAGCTTTATAAAGTAATGTTAAATTCCCAATAAATGTCTTCTTAATTAAGAAGCCGCCATTTGCAAAGATAGAAGCAATGGTTTCAAAAGCATTTGGCGAGAGGGAATTACAACGTATATAAGAGAAAAATTTGCATCTAGATCGCAACTCGCCTCGGTAGCTCAGTTGGTAGAGCATTTGGCCCGGCAAGCCAAAGGTCCCGGGTTCGAGTCTCGGTCTAGGCGAAAATTTTTCTCTTCAAATATAATTTATATTACTTTTTTAGGAATTAACACTATGAGGTATTATTTATTTATGTAAATTCTTATCACTCACCTCATATTCTTCATAGGATTTATATTATTCACGACTTACCTCATATTTGTAGAAATATGAGGTGAGTTGTGAATATCACCGGCCTGCGAATTTTTTTTTTTCTGGGGCACATAATTTGATAGGTCTCTAAACCTAATTTTAGTGTGCTGAATTCAAATATGTTAATAGTTTTTTCGTAACACGTAAGATTTTCTTTTTTGCCATGTTATAATTTAATATTATTTACTTCATGCATTATATGTAATAGCCATAATCCTTTAAATGGCTGCAAAACTACAGAGGCATGTTACAATATCAATTGTGCAGTTAAAATAAATGAAAAATACTAATATACCTTAAGATCTCTATTTTCTCCTCCAGTTAGCAAGAAATGAACGGTGAGTTGATTGGCATTTGACCTCCTGCCGAGGATTCTCTCTTACCAAACACTAATCATAGTAGGCAATCTTGGAGACATTCCATCGACCCTGGTACCTCGTTATCATCTCTTTTATGTCTTGATGGAATTGCTCACTTTGTTCTTTATTTAGGGTTGTATGAAATACATTAGTCTCTACTCAAATTACTTCCAATCACTGGTGAGCTGACTCACTGTGAGCAAGTGCAAAGATCGAATTAGCTACCCACAAACTGGTCATGCATGAAAGTCGTCGTTTTTTGTAATATTGGCAAGGAATTACCCAGAATTCTCAGCGATAAAACCACTTCTGTTATTTTCGTCTGCTATAGAGGAATGCATTTACGCTTGCGTCCCACAAATAATACCGTATACAATGACGTCTGCATCGAGCAATATTACGCCGATTCTCCTGTTCTTCCAGTTGAATTCTTTGGTAGACTCTATCAAATTCCTCTTCTCCACATATACCGAAAACATGATCGAAGTCTTCAAGGTCCGACGTCTTGGATAAAGCGACAAGGTTTCAAACTACATCGGTTCCCTTCGGGATTCTCACGATAAGTTTCTATCTTAAGTTATGATCTTAAGTTACCTCGTTAGGTAGCTTACGAATTTCAACAATTATTATCGCATGAATAGATTTCTGAGTAAGCAAAATCATATTAGGATAAAACTTTCTCAGTAGAGAACGCCTTTTACGGTCTAATGCGTTCAAAGATTTGACCCTTAGTATTCATAAATTTTCTGGGAATTGTTGAAGATAAGAGTGGAGGAAGTTGTAACTTCAAGCTCTTATTACATCCCAGTGTCCTGAACTTTTCAAGCATGGCTTTTACAATTTTCTCATATTGATCATCCTTAACCTTTTGTATGCCATGCCCGACGTGCGCTGGTGAAAGTGTGTGTACAGTGGTACGCCACACCTGGCAAGCTCCAGGTTTCAATCTTATTATTTTAAATATTTTTTTCCCAAAGTTTTTACTTCAATAAACTAAAATTATTTTTTGTTCTGTGTTTGTACATCCTTTCATAGCAATACTTTGCACATCACTTACAGAATAAAGGTACAGGCTGGTTGTAAATGGGTTTTCTAAAGGAGGGTGTACATTCATGTTTCAAGGGCATTTTTTTTTACTATGGAATATTGCAATTTCAGGATTTTCTCTTTATTTATTTTATTTTTATTTGAAAATATACCTGGCCAAGGGGTAGGTCGTGCTGTGAAACACAGTGATTCATGTCTCGAAGTTGACGAAAATACAATACGCGAGTTTATTGTGTCAGTTTTATCAGAAGATGAGAGTGACAGTAACAGTTCATCAAATGGTTATTCGTTTGACGAATGTGATAATAGTCCTGTTTCTAAGAGAATATTATTACAATCTAAGCCTGTAAATAGTAAAGCAAGTGATGTAGACCTAAATGAACAGGGTGTAAGTGACAGTGGTGGGCATGTCGTGCCAGATGAAACATGTGGCATAAAACAGCTGTTTGACTGGAATTGATTCGAACCCAGGACAATAAAAATGTTCAAACAACATTTAATATTATAAGTGTTTAGTGATAATGCCATCAAAATTATTCAATAGGATAAATGTTTTAGTGATAGTGATAACAGATTTCAATAAAGACACCACGCTGAATTTGAACCTGGGATCTTTACAAGTGGAAGCAACACCGCCTAACCTTCAAATAAATGTATAATAGTGAGTTTAAATTCAATTTAGCATGGCATGTAGACAGTAAATTATACTTTATATAGGTTTATATTATATAGTAAGGCTTAGTACTTTAAATTTAAAAAACCTGGCACCCACAGCCCAGCTGGCAAAAAGGAAACTCAGCGGTCAAAAGGTTAACATTGCCCTGAAACTTCTCAATGACATCCTTGTATGATTCCCAAGCTTATAGTTCCATGTCAGGTATGCAGTTTTTAAAATTAACATGCAGCTTCTAAAAGTAACATGCCTAATAAATTTTGTGAATCTGTGGCCATCATAAAGTCTTCCTTCACTTTTGCCTCTGGCAGTAACATAAAATAAATAGATTCAAAAAACAAAAATTGATAAATGAAAGTACCCTTCAGACAGATAAAGGAATTAGTAAAAAATTAAAGAAATTTACATACCATCCTTTGACATACAATAAGTTTCAAAAACATTTTATGAAATGTTTTAGTGGAGGTGGAAACCCATATATGGGTACCCTACTTTGCCGGTAGTTCTGATCCATATAGTTCCATATAATTTTCAAGAGATGGCAGGAGATTGTTCTTTCTACTATTCTGAGTGGGGAATTCCCTTTTTAATTCAGTTAGGAATATTTTCTTGTGAGATAATCAGTGAAGTTGTAATTAATATTTAATTTTAGGAAGTTATATTTTGAGGTTATTTTAATTATATTGTTTTTAGTCTGGACATCTTACCTCAATATTAATGTTGATTTGTTCTTGAACATGTTTCAAAACAATTCTGGGAAAGCTGACGATAAAACAGAATTGTTTTGAAACATGTTCAAGAACAAATCAACATTAATATTGAGGTAAGATGTCCAGACTAAAAATAATATAATCAGTGAAGTTCTTGTATAGTGCGTCATTACATATTACAATGATTCATTCGTAACATATCTATCCTGTTTTTTTTTTCGGTAAAATGGCAAAAAGAAAGCTGAATACATGTGAAGAAAAAGAACAAGTAGTGAATGAAAGTGGTAGTAAGTTTTAGAATTGTCATTTAGTGACAGTAAAGGGGATTCTTACAAAATGTCATCAAGTAGTGAAAGTGAATGCGAGTGTGTCATAAGTGACATCACCGGCACTAGTGCACCTAGCTGGGTAGAGGTGAGTAATTTAGATCCCGGTCCAACTTCTAATGTACTAATATATAAAATTCAGCACGGGCCAGTATTACTATCTCGTTTTGATCACGATATCGATCCAGTGGAATATTTTTGCCTTTTTTTTTTTTTCCACAATGAAATTTTTAATGTAATAATGAAGGAAACCTATATTCAAGGGGAAACAAACAAACAAAAATCATCACCCTTGGCTAAAAGAGGTAGAATTGCATCATGGTCTCCCTCGAAAGTTTCCGATATAAAAGCATTTTTTGGAATAGTGATCACGATATCGATCCAGTGGAATATTTTTGCCTTTTTTTTTTCCACAATGAAATTTTTAATGTAATAATGAAGGAAACCTATATTCAAGGGGAAACAAACAAACAAAAATCATCACCCTTGGCTAAAAGAGGTAGAATTGCATCATGGTCTCCCTCGAAAGTTTCCGATATAAAAGCATTTTTTAGGATAGTGATCAACATGAGGCTTCACCCCAACTTTTTTTGGCGATGTTTTTCCAAGAGACAAATTTTTCCTCTTGTTTTGGAATCTACATTTTGCCCATGCTAAAGGTAACAAAAAGTTAGCTAAAGAGCATTTGATACAGGGTGTGATGGAAAAAATAAGGCACAAGTGTTCTCTCTTCCACTCACCAGAACCTCCCATATCTATCGATGAAAGCACAGTCAGCTTCAAGGGCAGAGTGAAATTCAAAGTCTACAACCCAAATAAACCAGCAAAATTTGGAATGAAAGTGTTTTCCCTCTCAGTCAGTTTCAATGGGTACTTGTTTAATTTCCAGCCCTATATAGCATAAACTCAATCCGATTCTGATCTCAAGTTGTCAAGGACTTGACCTCATCCCTCCTAACAGATCCTATAGTTCCACCTCAAAGTTCCCATATTTATACTGACAGGTACTATACTTTACCTGAATTAGCAGATGAATTATGGAAGATGAATATGGTCACAACAGGTACAGTGCTGAGCAATAGAAAAAATGTTTCAGATTCCCTAAAGCCAAATAAAATAAGAAACATGAAAAAGGGGAATGTAATTAGTTTTAGAAATGAAGAAAAACTGGCTCTCGCATGGGGAGATAAATGAACTGTAACTCTTCTGAGTACTAATAAAGGGGCCAAAATTAAAAGATGGCAGTAGTACCTTCAAAGAAGCGTGTTTCAAAATTTATCATACAGAGGAGAATTTTTAGGAACAAAACAAATTCTTCAATCTTCATATTTGAAGATATACACTCAGACTGGGGTTTGAACCCAGGACCTTACGCACTCTAGGCAAATGCTCTTCCAAGTGAGCTATCTGAGAAACTCCAATTTAAATGCACATTTTTCTCTAGATTGGAGTTTCTCACATAGCTCACTTGGTAGAGCATTTGCCAAGAGTGCAAAAAGTCCTGGATTCAAACCCCAGTCTGAACATATAATTTTTATATTTGAGTTTGTATTTTTTAAACATTCTTATCTCATATGCTTATTTTGTTGGACGATAGTTTCAAAGCTTATTGCTCCATCCTCAGCTTGTCACAAACTGGTTTTTTCTTTCCTTCAAGTTGTCGGCCCCGGATCTGTGTTCCAAAGAACTTGGTAATGAGGCTCCTTTCTCCGGGAATTTCAAAGTTTATAATTTTCTCCTTGTTCTTCTGCATATAGATTTTTTTTTTCATATTGTGAGTTCATTGGTATTTTCTAACTGTTTTAATAATTTTGTATTTAGATCTATTTTATGTTTTTCTGTCCAAACGTGAGCTGCTACTGCAGATTATTCTACTTCTCCCTTTTTTACGTTTTTTATGTGTTCTTTAGTTCTAACGTTTAAATTTCTCTTTGTTTTCCCTATGTATACTTTATCACAATCTGCACATTTTATTTGGTATATTCCTGATTTTTTATTATCTTCAATTTTTTCATTTTTGTTGGTTTTATAAGTTTTTTAAAAACTATAATCATTCTTTGGTGCCAAATTGATGTTGAATTTTCCAAAAAAAAATGTTTGGAATTTATTGTGCCAAGGGTGAAAATTAAAATAAAAATATAATTTTTGTCTTCAAGTATTGAGATGTATGAAATGAATAACAAAAACATTTCCAATCTTTCTTTACATCATTTATAGAAAAAATAAGAAACCATCAATAGAACTAGTTATGAGAAACTCTTGCTTATCCAGGTGCACTATTTACAATATTATTATTATTATTATTATTATTATTATTATTATTATTATTATTATTATTATCGGTATTATTTATTCATATATTCATATTCATTTATTACCGGTATTATTTATTCATAGTTGGCCGCGGTGGACTAGTGGTTATGCTCCTTGCCTCTGGTCGCAGGTTCAAACCTGGCCGGGGTCAATGGATTTTTTAGGATGGAAAAATCCAAGGAGCAAGTCCTCCGGGAGGGACTTTAAGCCGTGGGTCCCGAATCTGAAGATTTTCAGGCTTGTAAAAATTCCTTAAGCCTGAATGAAAAGGCCTCTAAGCAAAATTTACCGAATTTTCCCGTCCTAGTACTACCTTGGTTTCGTAGATGTCAGTATGATGCGGAATGCTGACCACGGACCACTCAAAATGACATCTATACGAAAACAAGTGTAACTAAATTAGTATGGTTCAAATTCTTCCCTGTAGGGGAAAAGCGCCTAAAATCTCTGTAAAGGGAAAACATAGGCTTACAAAATACAAAAAAAGTTATTTATTCATATTATTATTAATCATATTGCTATTATTATGAGTATTTTGTGAAGGAACTTTTCATACAATAACTTACTAATACAGAGTGATCAAAAAGTGTACAGTTAAACAGGTCAGTGAGACTTATGCCATTTTCACAGTGACATTTTTTACGTAAAATAATAAAACATCATTTTGAAGCACATAAGCGAGGGATATAAACAAAAAAACGAGGTATATGTTGTTTCTAAAAGTAAATGCACAATTTAAGTAGCATTTATTAACATTTATATGAAATGAATTATTTTTTAAATTTACCTTTCACCCTCGGCCATAAAAATCGTCGCCCGAGAAGGATTAACATTAAATTAGCACCGAAAAATAATTATAGCCTTAATACATTAATTAAAACCAACAAAAATGAAAAGATTGATGATGGCAACAAATCAGAAATTTATCAAATTAATTGCAAAGATTGTGAAGAAGTATACATAGGAAAAACAAAAAGAAACTTGAATACAAGATTGAAAGAACATCTTAGAAATGTTAAAAATGGGGAAATAGAAAAATCTGCATGGCCAGAAAAAAATGCAGGTAGTGAGGGTTTTCCAATCTACCAATTCAGCAGTTGTATTATTTTCTTCTTCTTCTTCTTAAACTTAATTTGTAGGATTTTCATCCTGTTTATTTCCAAAATCACTCCTCGGAGGAAGACGTACTGGATGTACATTCACTGTCTATCCATCTCTTGGCAGGTCTTCCTCTTGTTCTTCTCCCGTCCGTTGGTCTATCTTCTTTAGCTCTTTTTGCAAGCTGGTTTTCTTCCATTCTTTCTATATGACCCTTCCAATATTTTCGTCTATCTATAATAAATTTGGTTATGTCTTGAATATGGCAGTTGTCCCTAATTTTCTGTGTTGTGTATTTTATCAAATAATGTTTTCCCCTGAATAGTTCTTAAGATTTTCATTTCGCATGTGCTTATTATCTGGTATTATTTTCCTATAGCTTAAATGAGAGATTTAGCTCTTGATTTTAGTGCCTCGCAGTTAAAAATGGCAGATAATTTTTTTTACATGGTTTTGTACATAACAATGCTTTTCTGGAACAAATTTCAAGGTAGGTTTCGGCATGCAATGGTTGAAATCCCCTTGTGAGATTGAAAATTTTACAATTAAAAATTCCAATCAAACCTAGTCCCACTAGTCTGAAAGCAGGTATGCTATAACCTGACCTGACCTATCATGGTGAACTGTTTTAAAATGTTAATATGTTTGTTTGTAAATTCACAGATCTAGAGTTAATTGAGAAGAAATATCCACAACCTAGAGGAATGTTAAACAACATTTATGCATTTGTTGCCAATGAATTGAAGAACTCACAGTACAGACCAGAAATAAGTTATAAGGTATCAACATGGAATATAAACTCAAACGACCCTATGTGGAAGTGTACATATAAATTAAGATGGCCTCATGAAGCAGCTTTTTCATCAGTAAAAACAACTAAAGCTCTTGCAGCCAAGGATGCAGCACTGAAAGCACTACATTGGTTGCAGATCCAAAAGAAACTTACCATGAGTGGAGCACCAAAGTTACATGATATGAAGGAAGTTAAGGACATTTCTCGGATCCCTGTAGAAGTTACTATAGATCCTGCCGTAATACATGATTTAGATAATCTTATCACTTATTACAATAAGGTTAGTAATCATAATAATTGAGTAACTGCCCACAACAAAGTTGTAACCTTAATTTTTTCCCAAGTTGAGTTTTACATGGAAAAGGGTTGTTATTGAGTCTTTTCCATAAAAAAAATCAACTTGGTTTGGTTTGGTTTCGGCAGCTGTTAGCAAATTTCAAAGTAATGAAGATATTGAAATTGTTCTCATGAAAAGATCCTCTTCTTCTACTTCATGAAATTAGGCCTTTTGATTTGTTTTCACATCAAGTGGGATTTAATGAATCTTCCCATCTAATAAATGGGTGTACGACACTTTTATGTCCTATTGGTTTGTACTTTAGTAACAGCTGAGGGATTCTAACTGTAGGCAATCTTTTAACATGTTCACACCAGTTGTTTCTCATGTTGTCAATCCTATTTGTTAAGTTAAAAATATTTAAGTCTTTCTTAATGTCTTCATTTATTTTTCTGTCCAAAATTGTCACACCTGCTACTGAATTTAAGAACTTCATTTCTGCATTAAATTATTTTGAGTCTGTTTTATCTTACCTCAATATTAATGTTGATTTGTTCTTGAACAAGTTTCGATTAGCTTCTAATCATCCTCAGCATCTTGGCCAGACTGGTTGGATTTATGTTGTAAACCCTGGATGTCGATGTCAGCTCCCTCCTGCAGTTGGCCAAAGAACCTTCAAACGAGGTCACATCCAAACCGCAGGAGGGAGCTGACATCGACATCCAGGGTTTACAACATACATCCAGCCAGTCTGGCTAAGATGCTGAGGATGATTAGAAGCTAATTGAAACATGCTCAAGAACAAATCAACATTAATATTGAGGTAAGATAAAACAGACTCAAAACAATTTAATTAAAAGAACCTCAAAATATTATTTCCTAAAATATAACATTATTTACTGCAGTTTCTATTTTCCTTCTGTCTGAACGGTTAAAGAGTCCAATTTTCACTTGTATATATCTCATGAAAAGATATTAACAAAATATTTACAAATCTGCATTGATCCTACCCAGTAGACACTGGAAAGTCCACAAAAAAAAAATACATTTTTAATTTATATTTATTTATGATCTTAGATATTAAATTTATCACTTCTCACTGAAAGACAAAGACAAATTTTATCTTAAGAGAAACATATGCATATTTTCGCGGATATAAGTATGAATAAGAAAGTTTTCTTGGGTTTTCCGTGTCTTGGATTCAAGTTTGGCCCCTGGCCACTGACTCCGACGTTTCAGCATGATCCCACATGCCATTATCAAGGAATGATAAGTTCGAGTCACAGGTTTAGGTCTTATATAATTAAACAAATGGAGTTTTCGCTGTGGTCCTTTTCCGAAGACGTACACCCATCCAAGGTTTAGTTCTTATTTAGTTAAACACTTTCAGTTTTCGGTGTGGTCTGTTTCTGAAGCCGTACACCCATCCAAGGTTTAGTTCTTATGTAGTTAAACACCTTCAGTTTTCAGTGTGGTCCATTTTGGAAGCCGTACACCCATCCAAGCGTCGACCACGCTCCATGTTGCCCAACCATGGTTTTCTTCATATCTTCTTCACTGTTCTGGGGATGACATGGTGAGCAGCGAGGGTAGTTTTCCATGTAGATGGTAATCTTTGGGCATCATCTCGGGTGTTCATAGAATGTGTCTTTTTTCAATCTTTATTGCTTCTCTGTAGATTCTTGATTTTTCATGATCTATTTTAGCCAAGAAAACTTTCTTATTTATATATATATGCCTGAATCAGGATTTGAACTCAATATCTCTGGTTCTGTACACCAGTACTCCGACCACTGAGCTACCAGGCTCTTGATTCAAATTAATATTAATTCTCTAATTTAATTAAAATGCTTCATACCTCACCTCATATCCAGTCTTCTAAGTAGACTGCGGTTTCAAAACCTTGGCGGCTTCATCTTCAGTACTTTCTCGTCGACTAATGTTATGTCGATCAGAAGAACTACTTCTTCTCCCCTCTGTTGGTGGACCGATAAACCTCCTGATCCAGTCAGAAACCATGGGAATTTCGAAGTTCATAAGTTTTTCCTTCTTTTTTTTTGAATGTGGATTTTTCCCAAACTGTGAGTTTTTTGTTTGTTTTTCAATTAATTCTCTGCTTTATATGAATTCCCACGCGCCGAGTCTATGAACTTTTTGTTCTACATGCCATCTGTATCTTCTTTACAAGAAGACTTTATTGAGAATTAACATCATATTTATACCCAGTGAGCTTATTCATAGTTAAATATGGGAAATAACATTATGAGGTTCTTAATTCGTAAATTAATGAGTCATTTTTTAACAACATACCTCATATTTTATGTTTCTTCAAACACGGGAACTAATTTTCGAGAGAAGGATCTCTCTCATATTCAACCGACATTATGACTACCGGATTTTCGTTGGAATCTCCATCAATAACGTTGCCATCTGGTGTTGATTCGATGAACTTTGAGATGAGGTCACGTTCATCAAGAATCTCGAACTATATCTTCTCCCCTCTGTTGGTGGAGCGATAAACCTGTAGATCCAGTCAGAATCCATGGGAATTTAGAAGTTTATAAGTTTTTCCTTCTTTTTTTTTTGAATGTGGATTTAGATCCATGAATTTCGAGATTCCTGATGAACGTGACCTCATCTCAAAGTTCATCAAATGAACACCAGATGGCGACGTTATTGATGGAAATTCCAACGAAAATCCGGTAGTCATACTGTCGGTTGAAAATGAGAGAGATCCTTTTCTCGAAAACTAGTTCTCGTGTTTGAAGAAACATAAAATATGAGGTAAGATGTTAAAAAATGACTCATTAATTTACCAGTGAGTTTAACTTAAGTTTTTTTGACTTGGTGATTATTCATATGTTTAGCTATAATTTGAGGGAAGACTATATATTTTTTTTTGTAAATTTTTGAGACCCCGACACCCCTTCAGTTACTCTGTGTGAAAATGGCACTTGTAAAAAAAAATAACTGATATTTATAGTAATAGTAAGAGCAATGGTGACTTTAGTTGAATGCAGGCTTTCATGGCCAGTAATCACAATATTAAGAGATTCTGGGCTATGTGGCCATGGTCCATGACTGGTGTTTCTTCCAGACGTTTCTCCCTCGACTACTGAAGACATCTTCAGTGGCGAGTACTTCTAGGTAGTGTTCCCTGGTTGGAGGCTCGACTGTGAATGAGGAGTAGACTACTGGAAGCGGTATTTATACTAGTGTTGGTCCCTGATGGCTGGACAAGTCAAAGCTGATTTGATAGTCATCGTCAATCTAGCATCTGATTGGTTTGGAACTGTCTCTTCATTCTTCTTCTTCTTCCTTCCAAGTATTAGGCCAAGGGCTGTTACGATCCTATAGAAAATTTTCCCTCCCTGGGAAATTCTCGTATAAGACTTGAAAGCATAATAATAGTCCCTTCGATTGGTTGCTGGCCAAAGGAAGGTAAGACCAGTGATGGGGCTGCCATCTTATAGCCTCTGGTCAGGCTTTTCTGGAGAAGAAAAGAAAATAAAGGAAAGAAGCCCTCGGATGCCCTAATAGCGTCGGGGTCGAAAAAAACAAGAGTTAACCAAGAGAGGTTAGATAGTAAAGTTAAAAGAGTGCAAAACACAAGTAAGCGGAAGAAATGTTTTGCTCATCTTGGGCACCTTGTGGTCGCCATCCACATATCCCCTAGATGAGGACCCCTGAGGGTTCTCTCTTGATCATGTTTATTGTCTATTGTCTAATGTGTGGTATCAGGCTTTAGCCAGTTTTATCCCTTCTTCTTTTTTATTGAAATTGTCCTTATGTTTGTAAATTTCTATAGTCTCTCTGTATAGTCTAGGGAAATAATAGGGCTTTGTGGCTAAAACCTGTTTATCTTCATGTAAAATCTAATGTCCATTTGTTCTGCTACAGCTGATTTTAACATTTGTCTACATGGACAATGCCCTGTTATTTTCTGGCCACATAGCCTAGAATCTCTTAATATTATTAGTGGGTTTAGTATTTCAAATAAGAAGGCAAGTCACTAAAAGGAGCGATAACCAATAAAACCATGAGATTGTCAGCTTTTTTTTTTTTTTTCCCCTATCTCTTAGAATTGCAAAATTTATCAATTATTTATCATAATATGGCATTGTAAAGTATTACTAAAATTTAATGTTCATATTATTTGTTTTTAAACATCTTAATGATGGACAAATTATATTTGAAAAGAAAAATATATGTCTAGACTTTTCAAATATAATTTGTCCATCATTAAGATGGTTAAAAACGAATAATATGAATTATTAAAATTCATCGGAGAACATATTGTTTAAACAACTCACCTCATAGGATTCATGCTTCCATGATATCGCGATTTCAAACATAGTCATGTTCATCGTCAGCCATAACTCCGACTCATAATGTTTACTTCCCAACATTAATTAAATACGAATAATATGAACATTAAAAGAAGCACTACTGGCTTTATAAGTAATGTTTAAATTCCCAATAAAAAAGTCTTCTTAATAAAGGAGCCACCACTTGCAAAAATTGTAGCAACGGTTTGTAGCATTTAGGGTTACGGAATTAACTATGTAGAAGAGAAAAATACACGTTTAGATTGGAGGCCTAGGTAGCTCACTTGGATAAAGCATTGGCATAGAGAGTCAAAGGTCCTGGGTTCAAACCCCAGTTTAGGCGTATATTTTTCTTTTCAAATATCTTCTTCTTCCTTCCAAGTATTAGGCCAAGGCCTGTTACGATCCTATAGAAAATTTTCTCTCCAGCGTTTCATAGGACGGCCCAGTGATCTTCGTCCTCTTGGTATATAATTATAAACAGCTTTGGGGATCCGATTTGAACTCATTCTTTCAAGATGGTGTTTCCAATTTAGTTGGTACTGTTTAATATATTCCAAAATTGGCGTAGTCTTCAATTCTTTTAAGATATCGGTGTTCCTTTTCCGATCCCATCTGGTGTAACCCGCTGTTCTGCGCATGAATCTCATTTCACAAGCCGTTATTCTGCTTTCATGTTGTTTTTTTAGTGTCCATGCTTCACTACCATAGGTCAACACTGGTCTAGCCAAAGTGTTATATAAACGTAATCTGGTGTTTTTTTGTACAAGGGATGGTTTCATAACTTGATTAATAATTCCTAAACTTTTATTATAACTAGTAACTTTTTCAGGGATATCCTTTTCATCCCAGATAGAGAGATAATATCCAAGATATTTAAATTGATTAGATCTCTCTAAAATTTTATTCTGGAGACAGATTTTACTTTGTATGGGGTCCTTCCCATGAAATGCCATAATTTTAGTTTTGTTAATTGATATTTCCATATTAAATTTGGCACCTATTTTTTGTAAATTATAAATTGATCGTTGCAAATCATTTTCGGAAAGTGCCAGAAGAGCTAAATCGTCTGCAAAAAGAATAGCATCGAGTTTGAGGTTCCTATTGATGGGTATATATCCTCGTTGTGTTTTCCTCCATTCATTTATTAATTTATTCATGTATATAATGAAAAGCACCGGTGAAAGTCCACATCCCTGTCTTACTCCAGTGTTGATCTTTTCCCAAGAAGATAATTTGCCATCTTGTTTAACAGAGATTTCATTATCTTTATAGATGTTGAAGATATTAGTAATATATTGTTGTGGAACGTTATCATCAGCTAAAATTTGTAGTAATATATTTCTGTCTACTTTGTCAAAAGCCTTTATGAAGTCAACGAAGGCGATATGAGTTTCTATATTGAATTCCTTGTGCTTTTCTAATAGTAGTTTTAGAGTAAAGAATCCATCTGTACAAGATCTACCCTTTCTGAATCCATTCTGCTCTTCTCCAATTATATTTTCATAAATTTTCCTCAATTTATTCTTAACTATATTAGCATAAATTTTATATCCAGAGTTCAACAAGCTAATTCCACGATAGTTATCTTTGATTTGGCGACTTCCTTTTTTGAAGATTGGTATTACAATGGATTTGTTCCAGCTTTGTGGTGGTTCTTGTCCTTCCCATATCATATTAAGGAGAATAAGAAATCTGTCTAAAAAATTTTTAGTTGAAAATTTAAATAATTCTTGATTAATGTGGTCTTCTCCGGGAGCTTTGTTACTTTTTAATGATTTAACAACATCAGTTAATTCATCTATAGAAATTTGTTCCAAAGCAGTGTTATTAGAGATTGGTATTTGTAATAAATCATCCTTTTGTGTCCATAAATGATGAAAGTAGGTAAGCCAAGATTCTTTAGATATACAATTTAAATGTGCATTTTCTCTTGAATCATTATTTAAATTTTTTAAAACTTTATATATTTTTGGTTGAGGCCTAGTGATATCATTTTCCAAAAATGAGACAAATTGTTCCCAGCTTTGTCTATGTTTTTTGCGAACTTCAATTTTAGCTATGGCTCTCTTCCTATGATACTCTACTTTATCTTCATCTTTTTTTGTAGACAGAAATTTTTTGTATGCTTCACGTTTATCATCAATTACTTTTTTTATGTTTTCATCCCATATCCGTAGTCCTTTTTTTCGATTCCATTTGGTTTTGATACCCAGGCTTTCATTTGCTGCTTGTGTCAAAATACTTTGTAGAGCAAGCCATTCTTCTTCAATATTTTCACCAACCGGTGTTTCTTGAACTAGGCGATCTAATCTGCATTTGTATAGCCAGGTAATAGTGGGATCTCGGAAAAGACTTACTTTATAAGTATAGTCCACTTTTCCAAATTTTACATTATTAATTTTATTTTTATTTTTCCATCTCGGTGGCATACGAATTGGACAAACAAGTAAGTAATGGTCTGATTCGATTTCAGGTCCTCTGTAAACTCTTGTATCAAGAACTTTAGATGCTAACTTTTTATTACATATAGCATAGTCAATTATTGATTTAAGACCCCTGGCTTCCCATGTATATTTGTGACTATCCTTGTGGTTAAATACTGAGTTCATTATTGTGAATTGATTAAACATGACAAAATCAATTAACCGTAAGCCATTTCTATTACAGGTTTGCTCTCCATATGGTCCTATATATGTATCAAATTTAGTATTACCAATTCTGGCATTTAAATCACCCAAAATTATAATCATATCATTATTATTAATTGTGCAGATAACTTTCTGGAAGTCATGATAAAATTTTTCACTTTCTTCTTCATCTCCTTCTACAGGTGCATATATACCTATCACTGTTAAGTATCCTAGAGATAATTTTATTCGGATTTGAATTATTCTTTCATTCCAAAAAGTATAGCTATGTATTGAATTTCTAAATCGTTTATGAATCATAACGGCTACTCCTGCTTGTGCATGAATATGTTTTTTTACACCACTATAAAACTGAATGTAATTTTGAGTTTCTTTGGTGCCTTGTAATTTCTTTTTTGTTTCTGATATTACAGCTAATGAAATCCCCTTTTTGCACAATATATCATCTAATTGATCATCTTTATAGTTAATCCCTTGTACATTCCATGTGCTAAAAAGCAAAATATTTTTTTTCTTCCAAGAGTTGTCCTTTTTCATGCTTTGGTCGTCATTAGTTTGATCCTTCCGGGAAATTCTCGTATAAGACTTGAAAGCATAATAATAGTCCCTTCGATTGGTTGCTGGCCAAAGGAAGGCAAGACCAGTGATGGGGCTGCCATCTTATAGCCTCTGGTCAGGCTTTTCTGGAGAAGAAAAGAAAATAAAGGAAAGAAGAAATGGAAGAAAGGAAAGACTCCCTAGCCCTCGGATGCCCTAATAGCGTCGGGGTCGAAAAAAACAAGAGTTAACCAAGAGAGGTTAGATAGTAAAGTTAGAAGAGTGCAAAACACAAGTAAGTGGAAGAAATGTTTTGCTCAGCTTGGGCACCTTGTGGTCGCCATCCACATATCCCCTAGATGAGGACCCCTGAGGGTTCTTTTCAAATATAATTACTAGAATTTACTTATTTTAGGAATTCATACTATGACGTATATTCATGTAGGTAAAATTTTATCACTCACATCATATTTTTCTTCTTTTTTTAGTTTTGGAACTTTACACTTCAGTTTCATCATTCCATCATCTTCAAGAAGACAGAACAATGGTCACAAAAATACTGAAGATGGAACTGAAGTGTAAAGTTCCGAAACTAGTTTAAAAAAAAGAAGAAAAATATGAGGTGAGTAATAAAATTTTACCTAAATTACTATTCTCTGTCCAACGTAAGAAGCACACTTTGACATTTAACTTCTGAATGGATCACTCCGTGTAGCACGTGTAAGAGTGAAGGCAAACTGTTAGCTGTTTGTTACAAACTGATAAATTAATGCACAACAATCGTTTTAATATTTAATGTTGCAGGTTGTATTAACATTTACAATGGTATGTCGAAAGGCTAATTAAATTATAATTGTTAATATTAAACAAATTCATTCAAATCAAACATTTAAATTAAAATAACCGTACTTACAGTAATAAAATAAAAAAAACCTATGCACCTTGTAATGAACTGTACGCTTCACAAAATTGTCCACCACTCTTAAAACAGGTTTAGGCCTTTTCCTTTTTTTTGTTGGGCGTTTTGATATTACCAGTTTATTTTAATTCCCTGCGAACATGTACAATGCTTATTAAATTAATATTGAGAAGCTAAAGCTATTATTATGATAGAAATAAGTAAATTAATGAACACAATTAAACTTTTATAAATCAATGGTAAAGAGAAAAATTTTTGCCTGAACCGGGAATCGAACCCCAAACCTTTAGTTTTCCATGCTAATGTTCAGGCAAGCATTCTTCTCTTTACCACTGATTTATAATCATTTAAATGTATAACACTACTCTCCTACACACCAGTATATTCTGCAGTTAATTTAACATAACATAACTTATTTATTTAACTTTCACAGGGAAAGAACACTATGAGGTTTAATTCATAACATAACTTGTTCATTACCGTGCCAGGATTATGCTCCATAAACTTACAAAATATATTTAACACCATTTTTCACCACTCTTTAATAATTTCCCTTTGTGTTCTAATAATTTTGATCATGCATTTTATAACTGAGTTAAGTTAACCTAAACTACCCGACAGCTGCCATATTTGTAACTGACATTCAACTTCTTCTCAAGAATTGTGCAGTTTCAAACAAATGTGAATTTTTAGTTAGTCTCCGACCTTTGAAGAAATATGTAGGTATATACTGTATTCTGATTAACCATAGTTAACATATATAGCTTTAAATATGTAATTATATTAATTGAGTATATGATCTATTTTTTCGCTTCCACTGAACTTTGGTCATGAACGAATCACATTAACTGCAGCAGTCATAAGTTTTTGTGCATTTTAGTAATTTAGATTTAAAAAAACAGTCGGCAACTGGCATTTAAACAGGACATTTAAAACCGGTTCACATTGTGTTAAGAAGTTGGCCCAAGAATGACAATAGTTTAGGAAATGTGTAAATGGCCTGAAACTGAAAACCATAAGGGAAAGATGAAGAACAACTTGCTGGCCCTACTTCATCATCATTTTCCTTTCATGTTATAGTCCTCAAAGAACTGTTAAGATGTACAAACAATTTCCAATCATTGCTTCCTTGGCTATCCCAATGATCTTTTTACCCATTCAAAGTTAAAAATGGGAAACACATTATGAGGTTCCTAATTAATTTTCAAGAAATTCAATATTCCATTGGCACCGATAAATAAATTTAGCCTTGGTAACTTATTAATAACCAATAAGAAAATGAACACCCCAGATAGTAAAAAATCTGGAATTTATCAAATTGATTGTGGAGATTGCAATAAAGTATACATAGGAAAAACAAAAAGAAATTTGGACACTCGCACAAAGGAACACTTTAGAAATATTAAAAATGGTGAAATTGAAAAATCAGCTATTGCAGCACATAGTTTGTTGGAAGGTCATAAAATTGAAAAAGAAGCTAAACTTCTAAAACATTTGGAAAAACCTTTGGATTTGACAGTTTGGGAGAAAATATTTATTCAGAAGAACAAATTTAAATCTATGAATTTCGACATTCCGGATGAACGTGACCTCATCTCGAAGTTCATCAAATCAATACCAGATGGCAACGATATCTCGAAGTTCATCAAATCAACACCAGATGGCAACGTTATAGAGGGAGATTCCAACGAATATCCGGTAGCCATAATGGCGGTTGAAAATGAATAACAAGATCATTTGAAAACTATAGTTACCGTGTTTAATAAAACATGAAATATGAGGTAAGATGTAAAAATGACTCATTAATTAATTATTGATCTTTTTACCATTTGGTTGGTACTTTAAAATTGCCTTAGGAATCCTGGATCTGGACATACATGTAGGTTTCACATGTTGTTGACAGTTCTGTCGAACTAATGGAACTGGCACTAATTATAACTTCTGTTTGTTGTTACAGCATATTGCATACTTAATAGATAATCCTGAGAATTCAGAAAAAATGTCAGAGTGTAGCGATAACTGGAAAAGTGATGAAGATAGCTTCACAGAAGATGAAGATTCTGGCTCTATAGAAAGTAAGTTGCTAGATGACTGATGATTAGTGACAACATTGATATTTTTAATGAATTCCAAAGAAAATGAGGTTTTTCTCATGAAAAAAAAATAAAATGTTTACAAATCTTCATCAATTCTATACACTAGACACTGAAAATGACCATGACAAAAATATTCATCAGTGATGTAACAGAACTTCCAATCTACTTCAGATCCAATTTGACAGACAGTAAAAACTATTAATACAAAAAAATTTGGGAATTTTTACATTAAGAGGTTTTCTTAATAAGAATCAAATGAATCGTGAATTCTTCTTACCTCATACATCTATGTTTTTTAACACACAACTGCAGTAAAAACTATTTTTCATTCCTGATGCTATACCGACTGAAGATAGGAGATATTAGAATTACAATTTCAGTTAGGAGAATTTTTTTTTAAATTACTGTCAATAGCACAAGTTTGATATCTGACAGGGTTGAAAATTTCAATTATAAAATTAATTATATTATTAAGTTATGTAGTAGGAGGGGCACGCCATAGCGTAGTGGTTAAGGCACTGAGCTACAAGCAGGAAGGTTGAGGGTTCAAGTCCCGGTGGGGTCAGGATTTTTAAACTGACCCAAACCTTCTGGCGGCACTATGGCACTGGGGTCGACTCAGCCTCTAACGGAAATGAGTACCAGACGCTTGTTCTGGGGGTAAAGGCGGCCGTCACGCAGGGCTGACAACCCGGCTGACATCAAGTGCCGATTGTCCAGAAATAGTGGGAGCCTTAACCTCCTACTGCCCCAAGGGCCTCCTGAGGCCTGTAGTGGGATTACTTTACTTTTTTATGTAGTAGGAAATAACACTATGAAGTTTTTTAATTAATTTGCGTTGTTTTTTGACTCACCTCATATTTCTTGACTTCCATGCAGACCCAGGTTTCCTCACTGCTTTTGTGACATTCTCGATGCATAACCAAGGTCACAACTGCCATCCAGCAGTTTTCTCTCCTGTAAATTGATTTCTGCGCTCTCTGATGGCTGACTGATGAACTTCCAAATCAATGCCCCTCTCATTTTCACCGGGTATTTCAAAATAAAAAGAAAACTATGAATTTTGAAATACCCGGTGAAAATGAACAGGGGATTGATTTGGAAGTTCATCAGTCAGCCATCATTGAGCGCAGAAATCAATCTACAGGAGAGAAAACCGATGGACGGCAATTGTGAAATTGATTTTGCATCGAGAATGTCACAAAAGCAGTGATTAAACCCTGGGTCTGCATGGAAGTCAAGAAATATGAGGTGAGTCAAAAAACAACACAGAATTAATTAATTAATTTAATTGTAAAATTTTCGATCTTGGGCCAGAAGGAGTGACGGTGTACAATTTTTAATCGCTAGTTTGTACACCAAATTTCCTGCATTAAATTGCAAATCCCTCTGCAGTACATGTGTTGAGAAGACATGTGTTACTGTTGATAGCAATTTGTTCGTCGGATGGAGATGTTAAGCACCAAAGGGTGCTTTTTGATAGAAGTAGGCTATGTGCCAACATTGGTTAAACTTTTTCCTTTCTCTTCATCATCTTCTATCATACAACACACTTTACACCACACAAACATACACTCATCCTACACTCCTCTCTGTATGCAATACAAGAATTCTTCTTTTACATAAAGTAGGCTGTTGAAATGGTGCGTAAATTGAAAATAGACCACATTAATGCCATCTATCTGCCTAGCGTGGAACCTGAAGCATGAAAAATGCAATGGGTGGCATTAAAACCACACACACACACACACACATACACACACACACACATATATATATATATATGTATATGAAATGAAAAGAAAAAAGAATGCTTGAGTCGGGATTTGAACTCGAGTTCAAATCCCGACTCAAGCATTCTTTTTTCTTTTCATATCATATTTGCCTTCATTGCCAAATGTCAAAAATATATATATATATGTATATACACGAGGGTCATACTGAAAGTCATGAGCAACATTTTTTTAAACAATCATAATATTTATTTTAGAGAAACCAAGTACACCATGTTAATCTACAGATATTTGTGTTACTTTTCAACATAGTCTCCATTTCTTTGCACACATTTTGTCTAGCGTTCTACAAGCTTGAAAATTCCCTTATGATAGAAGTCCGTTCCAGCTGCTCGAAGACACTGATGCACTGCTTTCCGAATATCCTCCAGCGTCTCGTAGTGTTGGCCTCTCATCTACTCCTTCACAGAACCAAAAAGATGGTAGTCGGAGGGTGCCAAATCGGGACTATAGGGAGGATGTGGAAGAGTTTCCCACCCGAATGTCCCTGATCTTCTCCACAGTGGCACGAGCAGTGTGAGGATGCGCGTTATCGTGTTGCAGATTGATCTTCCTTCCAGGGCGTTTGTCGTGCAATGCACGATGGAGCTTCACAAATGTCTGGATATAGCGGGCAGCATTTATGGTTTGTCCAGGTTCAATAAATTCAACCAGAATTCAACCTTGCGCATCCCAGAAGACGCTGCCCATAACTTTCCCAACAGATTGCACTGTCTTCACTTTTTTCTTTGATGGCGAATTCAAGTGGTGCCATTCCATACTCTGGTGTTTTGTTTCAGGCTCGTAGCGATGAAACCAGCTTTCGTCACCTGTCACAATACTCGTCAAAAAATCATCACCTTCATTTCGAAATTTCTGAAGAAGGTTATGGGTGATGGTTCTTCTCTGAAGTTTGTGGTCTTCACTCAATAAACGTGGAACCCAACGGGCACTAACTTTTCGGTAACCTAAGCTGTGAATCATTTCTTGCACTGCACTGTGTCCTACTGCAAGTTTTGTAGCGATTTCATTCACTGTGATACGCCTGTCATTTCTAATGAGCGCATCAACTCTTTCCTTGTTGCAATCCGTGGAGGCAGAGCATGGGCGACTGCTACGAGGCTTATCTTTGACACTCGTGTTCCCATGTTTAAAATGTTTCACCATCTCCTAACACTGCTGGCACCCATGCAGGCATCTCCTTAAGCACATTGAAGTCTTTGGTGAATATCAACAGCAGATTGTTCCTCTTTAACAAGGAATTCAATGATAGCGCGCTGTAGAAACGAAACATTGATGTCTGCCATTTTGGAAACACTGCGTGTGGTCACATGATAGAAGCTATGATGCCACAAAACGGCAATGTTGTGGTATAAAGTCTGTAGATTATGATCCTGCAGTTGTTTTTGTTACATTGTTGAAATTTGAGTTTTAACAATGGGTTGCTCACGACTTTCAGTATGACCCTCGTACATATATATATTGAACAGAAACAATCTGATTTAAAAGTTTTTTCCTGAAGATTTTAATTTTTGTCAGGTTAGGAGGTTTTTCATATCACTTGTAATATAAATGTGTGTGTATATCCATCCATAGTAATTCTGCCTGAAGGCAGGTCCTTCACTGCAATCATAGCATTTTCATGCTATGCTTGCAGCTTTACTAAGGAATTGTAGGTGTGGTAGCTTCCCGTTGTTTTCCACCACTGTGGTCTCGAGGTAGTATGCTGCCTCACGCAGCAGGCCCGGGTTCGATCCCCGGTCGGGGCAGTTCTTCTGGGTGAGGTTTTTATCGGGGTTTTTCCTCACTTGTAAGACAAATGTCAGGAAAACTTAAGGTCCAAATGGTCCCCGAAATCATATGGCCATCAACATCATCATCCTTATCATTATCATTATCATCATCCTTCACTGGTGTGGAAAGCAACGGGAAGCTACCACACCTACAATTCCCTAGTAAACTGCAATCATAGCATGAAAATGCTATGATTGCAGTGAAGGATCTGCCTTCGGGCATATATATATATATATATATATATATATATGTTAACAATCTAGCAGCTGAAATGTTTTTGGAACCAAACTTGGCATATATAGTAATCAATTTAAAAAAATAAGGTTGAATTTGTTAACCAGCAGAATTGGATATTCAGGAGTGGATGTTAACCAGGAATGAAAATTTTAAAATTGCTTTAATGGCCACAGTTATTTATTTTCTGCAACAAAACTCAGAGTATGCCATTTAAATAAAATGTGAAGACCAGCCTCATGATCTTATGGTCAGAACTTCTGTGTACAGTTAATTATTTTCCCATTAATTTTAATTTTTTGTCAGGTTAGGAGATTTTGTCACATCACTTATAAATATGTGTATGTGTGTGTCTGCTAACATTCTAGCAGCCAAAATCTTTTTGGAACCAAACTCAGCATATAGTTAAATATATGTAGAAAATAATTATTATTAATGAGCCAAAATATACAACTCATTAATAATCAGCATATAGCATTCAATTAAAAAAAGTAAGGTTAAGTTCAGTCACTAGCAGAATCGGATGTTTAGGAGTAAAAAAATTTAAAATTGTTCTAGTGGCTGCAGTTTTTTGATTTTTTGCAATGAAACTCAGAATATGCCATTTAAATAAAATGAGAAGACTAGTGTCATGATCTTATGATCAGAGCTTCTGGCTGCTGTTAATGGGGTATCCAGTTAGATCACAGGGATTTTTTAAAATAAATTATCCCTGTGGTCGATCTTGTTATGGAATTTAGGTAAAGTTAGGTTTAAGACTCTTCTAGTGCTTTATTATTAATCACCTATTATATATCCTCAAGGTTACATAACTCTTGAAATTTTTATTATTAATTTAACACTTCTCAATGAAGGATAAATTATATTTGAAGAGAAAAATTTTTGCCTAGACCGAGACTCAAACCCGGGACCTTTGTCTTTCTGGGCCAAGTGCTCTACTAACTGAGCTACTGAGGCGAGTTGCGATCTAGACGCAAATTTTTCTCTTTATACGTTGTAAATCCCCTCGCGCCAAATGCTTTGAAACCGTTGCTTCTCTCTTTGCATATGGCGGCCTCATTAATGTCTTTCTTAACTAAGAGGCCGCCATATGCAAATATAGAAGCAACGGTTTCAAAGCATTTGGCGTGAGGGAATTACAACGTATAAAGAGAAAAATTTGCATCTAGATCGCAACTCACCTCGGTAGCTCAGTTGGTAGAGCATTTGGCCCAGAAAGCCAAAGGTCCCGGGTTCGAGTCTCGGTCTAGGCGAAAATTTTTCTCTTCAAATATAAATATTACATTATTCTACCTTTCAGGTGCCCCCAACCTAGGAAATGTCAAGAGAGAATACCAGAATGTCATAAAGACACGTGTTGGGAGGGGGGGAAAAATCAAATGAGAAAGATATTCTTAAAAAATCAGCAAAATCCGACCATTAGGAGTGGGTGTACCTAATGGTTTATTTTAGGAAGTAATATTTTGAGGTTCTTTTAATTAAGTTTCTAGACTCTAACAAGCTTGATTAGGAGTGGGGTTTATATGAAAGGCAAAATTTAAAATTAGTTTAGCAGCTACAATATGTATTTTCTAGCAGCTAAACTGGATATATACAATTTAACTAGCAAAAGAAATATATATTCCATAAACCAGCAAAATTTGGTCATAAATTCAACTTGTTGAGGAATTCAGTTCATGCAGTCCCTGTGAGATTATTTATATTTGCACTAGATTTATTTCAAATCTAATTATGGACTCTAATAAATCTGTTAATAATTACCAGTATTTTTAAAAATATATTTTTTCAATATCCTTAATCTACCATTGTTCGGATGGGTACCCCAATTCAGTATTAACTCTTAGTGAAAAATTTGGAATCATTTAGATAATAATGTGAACTTGAGTTATCAAGTAAAACTAGTGACCAAGAAAGTTTACACTACACTCCATTCTCTTCACCACCTGAAATATACGTTGGTGAATCAAATGTAAACTGGAATTATTGTTTACAATTTTATTGAATTAACAAAAAAAAAAAAAAACAAAACCACCACCTCATTTTTCTACATAGTCTCCTGCATTTCCCACACACTCTTGCCATCAAGTTGGCAAATTTTTGATGCCGTCCGTGAAGAATGAGAGATGACGTGTAGTCAGCAAGTTGTGCACGAACTCCTATACCGCTGCATTGTCACCAAACCGCCTTCCTCCCAGGTCTTCTTTCAGTGGCCCAAACAAATGGTAGTCACAGGGTGACAAATCTGGACTGTAAGGAGGATGTTCCAGATGTGTCCAATGCATTTTCGTCAGTTTTTCTTGTGTCAACCGAGCAGTGTGTGGCCTTGCATTGTCATGCACCACAATCACATTTCGGATCGGTTTCCGGTGGTGCTTGTTGCGATATGCTGCTTTCCGAAGCTTATTCCAACATGTGAAGCAATTTCAGAAATTGTTACGCGCCGATCCTCCTCAATAAGGTCCCGTACAGAACGAATGTTGTTTGCAGTGATGCTTGTTCATTGCCGTCTTTGGTGGGGCTCATTTTCCACTGAATCCCGGCCTGCTAAAATTTTTTTGCGCCAATCATACACCTGCGTCTTCGAAAGGGTTGCTTCCCCGAAGTGTGCATGGAGCCTTCTCAAAATTTCAGAAGGTTTAGTGCCTTCTTTCGCCAAAAACTTAATAATAATGGGTTGTGCAACAGACGTGTGTACTTCTTGCTCGCTCATGGCGTCCTGAAGCAAGCGGCCACTCTTTGGAGTGCGACACATCAAGATCCCTACTCCAGACACCCCCACCAACTTCCCCTCCAAACCGCAACCTTTGCAGTTTGCTACCAGATCTTCCAGATACAAATTCCGGTTTATATTTGATCCACCCTCATATCCTACCTTTATAGCATAAACAGGCACTCATCATGTCACATTTTGATTAAACTGTGATATATTACTGACTGATTTGAATATTGATTTGTAATACAAGATGAAATGAGTAATAAAAATATTGAAAGAAGTCGTACTGGCTTATAATGTACTGTAAAATTCCCAAGTAATTGTCTTCTTAATAAAGAAGCCGCCATTTGCAAGATAGAAGCAAAGCTTTCATAGCATTTGGTGTGCAGGAATTAACAGTGTATATCCATCCTTAGTAATTCTGCCCGAGGGCAGGTCCTTCACTGCAATCATAGCACTTTCATGCTATGCTTGCAGCTTTACTAGGGAATTTTAGGTGTGGTAGCTTCCCATTGCTTTGCACACCGGTAAAGGATGATGATGACTATGACAATGATGGCCATATGATTTTGGGGACCGTTTGGGCCTTAAAGTTTTCCTGACATTTGTCTTACAGGTGAGGAAAAACCCTGATAAAAACCTCACCCAGAAAAACTGCCCCAACCAGGGATCGAACCCAGGCCTGCTGCGTGACAAGGCAGCACGCTACCTCGAGACCACAGCGATAGACTAAAGTGTATATAAGAGGAACATTTGCATTTAGATTGAAACTCGCCGAGATGACTCAGTTGGTAGAGCATTGGCCTAGAAAGCCAAAGGTCCTAGGTTTGAGTCCCAGTCTGAGCATATAATTTTTCTCTTCAAATATGATTTATCCATCATTGAGATGTATGAAATTAATAATAAAAACATTGAAAGAAGCTGTATTAGCTTTATAATGTAATGTAAAATTCCCAAATAATTGTCTTCTTAATAAAAAAGTCGCCATGTGCAAGATAGAAGCAAAGATTTCATAGCATTTGGTGCACAGGAATTAACAGCGTATATAAGAGAAAAATTTGCATTCAGATTAAAACTTGCCCAGATGGCTGTCAGTAGAGCATTGGCTTAGAAAGCCAAAGGGTCCTGGGTTTGAGTCCCAGTCTGAGCGTATAATTTTTCTCTTCAAATATGATTTATCCATCATTGAAATGTATGAAATGAATAATAAAAACATAGAAGATAAAACATATATTCATATGATTGCATCACATATGTATATAATGTCCAAAAGTTTGATCATATTTCACTATCTATTGAATTAGCCTTTGATTCTGGCTGAATGATAGAACAACATTGCATACTCTTACTCTTCTATTCCAGTGTCAAAGAGTAGTGAGAGTTGGAAAAGTGATGAAGATAGCTTCATGGAAGATGACGATTCTGGCAACATAGAAAGTAAGTTGCTAGATGACCTGATGATTAATGATAAAATTGAAATTTTTAGTGAATTCCAAAGAATGTATCTATTGAGGTTGTTCTCATTAAAAAAAATTATTGAAAAATTTTTACAAATCTTCATCGATCATACTTAGACACACTGAAAAAGACTACGATAAATATATATATATATATATATATATATATATATATATATGATTAAGAAAGTTTTCTTGGGTTTTCTGCATCATGGATTTAAGGTTGGCCTCTGGCCACTGATTCCGACGTTTTGGCATGATACCACATGTCACTATCATTATCATTCCTTGATGACATGTGGGAGCCAGAGGCTGACCTTGAATCCATTACGTGAAAAACCCAAGAAAACTTTCTTAATCATACTTATATCCATGAAATCTACAGTATAATATATATATATATATATATATACATACATACATACATACATACATACATACTCCGCCATGGCTGGTCCCAAGCCCGGATGAGAAAGGTGGAGGGGGAGGTGTAACAACCTCGTTAAAAAAACCAGGGTTCAGTTGACTATGACTGATAGTACTTTGTAAGGGCCCCTTGCCAGGGTTACGGTGAAGACCTCAACGGCACAGTCGGCACAGAAGGAGTCCTTCACGGCAGATCTGGCAGAAGAAGCAACTCTATCTCTAAGGGAAATAGAGAAATGCTGCCTTGCAGTGAAGAGGGATCTTCAAAGGGAGGAAAACCCAGACAGAAATTCTCCTGGTCCTCCAGGTTGGGGGTTTATGCTATGGGCCAGCTCCCCACACATTAGAAAAAAACACAAAATGCTAAAAGATCAAATTGGTCAAAGCTGGACAGAATCGTAGGCTTTGGAGGTTTGGCATGGGAAGACGGCAGCAGCTGTAAATTCCCAAACATATATATATGTGTGTGTATTTATTTGTATGTGTACAAATAACACTTTAAATTCTACCAAATTTTATATCCTTTAAACTTGGAAAATAACCAACAGAGAATTTTTTGTAAATAAAAAGAAACTAAATAATTGAGATGGAAATTAACCTATAACATGGATTTCCTGCTTCATTGTTTCTTTGATTTTCGATAGGGAATTTCATGTCAATGAGCTTATCCATGAGTTTTTATTCACCTACATATGTATGTATGTATGTGTGTGTGTGTGTGTGTGTGTGTGTGTGTCTGTGTCTGTTAACACACTAACTAACTAACTCACTGACACTATCGAACTCATAGATTCATGGTCATGTAGACATAAACTCTCCACATATTCCTATCCTGAGCTAATGTTTTCCAATCATCCATTGTATAATCTACTTTCCTCAAATCATGGTTAATGCTATTCTCATGCCTCATTCTTGGTCTATCAACTGAGCATTTTCCCTCTGGTTTTCCAACAAGAAATTTATTTGCCCCTGTTTCATTCCCCATCTGTGGATTTGCCCTGCCCATCACAGTCTATAAGACTTAACTGTTCTTATTATATCTGATTTACTATAAAGATCATGTAACTCTCTCTTATTCAGTCTTCTCCATTCACCTGTCTGTTCATCTCTCTTTGGTCCAAAAATTTTCTTGAAAACTTTATTCTCAATTACTCATCTTTTCTCCTCCCTTAAAGTAAGAGTCCATGTTTCGCATCCATATAACTGGGAGAATAACAATTTTATATATTTTCAGTTTAACTTTTTTGAAAGAAGTTGGGATGACAAGAGTCCCTGTAATGTGTAATAGCATGCATTTCCAGAATTGAACCTAGTTTAATTTCTGTGTGCATATCACTCCTATCTGTAATTATTGTTCCTAGGTATTTATGTAGCAGGAATGGGAAATGAAAGAGGGGCATGAAAGCTTCTTAAAGGAAAACCAGAGGGAAAACGCTTAGTTGGTAGACCAAGAATGAGGTGGGAGAATAGCATTAATCATGATTTGAGGGAAGTAGATTATACAGGGGATGATTGGAAAACATTAGCTCAGTGTAGGGATGTATGGTGAGCTTATCTCTACATGGCAATGAACCTATGGTTTTAAGAGTGCCAGGAAGTTAGAGTTTTTAGGTATTTGAATTCAGCCCTTTCTTTCTTCACTCTAATGGTCACAATTTTTTTTAACCAAATTCAGCATATAGCAATTAATTTAAAAAATAAGTTTAAGTTTGTTAACCAGCAAAATTGGATCATTTGGAGCGAGGATTTTACCGGAAATAAAAATTTAAAAAAACTCTATAAAGGCTACAACTTTTTATTTTTGGCAACAAAACTCGGTGTATTCCCTTGGAATAAAATGAGAAGTATTCTCAAAAATCAGCAAATTACAACCATTAGGAGTGGGGTTTATCTTCTTCTTCAACTTCAAGGTTAAGTTGTAAGCCTGTGCCGACTCAAAGCATATCCCTCCATCTGGTCATGGGGCGTCCAACGGAACATTTATCTCTTGGAATATATTATAAAGCCTGTTTTTGATAGACGAGATGTCTCCATTCGATTTATATGTTTGAACCATTTTAATTTATTGTCTGTCAATTTATTTGCTAAATCATTTATTTGGAATTGTTTTCTAATGTCAAAATTGCGGATATGATCTCTTAAAGTGTGTCCTGCTATCCTTCTTAAGAAACACATTTTTGCCATTTCTATCTTCCTTCTTCAAAATTTATTTAATGTCCAGTTTTCACTTCTGTATATTTAGGAGCAGGGTTTACCTAAAAGTCATAATTTAAAAATCACAATAATGACTATCTTGTTTGCTTTCTTTCAAAGTAACTGATTATGTAAAATTTAATTAACAAAAGAAAGATATTTTTGTAAACCAATTTTATGCAGTTTCTGTGAGATGGACTTTTTTAATTTGCACTGATTAAATGCATTGAAGTGAAGTATATATTTCTAATTCATTTCTGGTATGGGAATTTATTTTGTAATTGCAGATCTCTTTGGAAAAGATGAACTAATCAACCCAATAACAGGATTTAATTTTATGGAGCCAAACTCACAAATAATTGATGAAAGAAATAAACTGTTATACAATCGTTATTTGCAAAGAGCACGTTCTGATGAAAGGAGGGAAGATTCTAAGGTTTTACCTATTTTAAAATTTAAGTAAGTATTGTATTTTTTTAATTACAGAAATTTCTCTTATGGCCATCATTTTTTATTTATTAGTTCTTCTTCTTATTCTTTTGAATCTGCAATCTTCTGTGAATGTTGGTCTCTTTTATAACAACTTCCCATTCTTCTCTATTCACAGCCTTCTGTCACCACTTTATAATGTTCAGTTGTCTTGAATATTCTTCAACCCTATCCAATCATCTTAATATCTGATTTCCAACCCTTCTCCTTCATTCAGCTTTTTCTTTAAAACATCTTGCTGTTCTTTTCTGCTTCATGTCCTGCACACTTCAGACAATTTCTTACTTCTAATAAATTATGACCAAGTCTCAATCCCTATACAACTCTTTTGATTCCAGGTTCATTATAATCTAATATATAAAAATGAAGAATGTTTGTTGTTCATTCATATTTTATGGATTGCCATAAACTGTGATGAGGCTTTTTGCAACATGTTCAGGAGTTTCCCAGGAAGGTTATAGGCAATAGGAGAGTTGTAATACTCAATCCCTTCACCCTTAAAAGTCATCCTTTGTAGTGAAAAACATGAATGAAGTTGCTTTTTGGATGCTTAAATGGCTTACGCTGCCTAAACCATAACAAATGCATAGAATTAATGTACACAGAACTGAATATCTCAAACACTCTTCAGAAATTTGTAAATTAATGAGTAATTTTTTTAACATCTTACCTCATATTTTATGTTTCTTCAAACTCGGGAACTAGTTTTTGAGAGAAGGATCTCTCTCATTTTCAACTGACATTATGACTACTGGATTTTTGTTGGAATCATTGGAATCTCCATCAATAACGTTGCCATCTGGTGTTGATTTGATGAACTTTGAGATGAGGTCACATTCATCAGGAGTCTCGAAATTCATGGATCTAAATCTGTTCTTCTGAATATATATCTTCTCCCAAATTGTCAATTCTAAAGGTTTTTCCAAATGTTTTAAAAGTAGGGCTTCTTTTTCAATTTTATGATTCTCCAATAAACTATTAGTTTCTCTCTCATTTTCAACCGACATTATTACTACCGGATTTTCGTTGGAATCTCCATCAATAACGTTGCCATCTGGTGTTGATTTGATGAACTTTGAGATGAGGTCATCAAATCAACACCAGATGGCAACGTAATTGATGGAGATTCCAACGAAAATCCGGTAGTCATAATGTCGGTTGAAAATGAGAGAGATCCTTCTCTCGAAAACTAGTTCCCGTGTTTGAAGAAACATAAAATATGAGGTAAGATGTTAAAAAATGACTCATTAATTTACGAATTAAGAACCTCATAATGTTATTTCCCATATTTAACTATGAACTCTACAGAAATGTCCATGATAACATATGTTTATCTTTTACGGATAACTCACAATAACCATTTTTGTCTTTCATTGTTGCCATGAAGATCGATAAGTAGATTTTCAGGCAGGCTTAGCAGCACACGGCAGATATTCTTTTATGGATAATTATAATAACAAATTTTGTCTTTCAGCTCATTTATACCAAGAAGATCGGGATAAGTAGATTCCCGGGCACTGCTGGGTAATCAGCACAGGGTATCTAAAAATAATTACGATATCAATTTTTTCATTTACCTATTCAACTAAAAATAAAAAAATTATAATTTTGATTTATTTAGGCATAGCAGCACACTCCGGGTATTAGTTGGTTCTACATAAATTCTTTTACTATACTGTTCCATATATCGTCTTTAATATTCTTCTCTCCAAAGCATTTAATGTGTGTGTGTGTGTTCTGATGCCACCCATTGCACTTTATGTGCTTTATTTCTGTGCTGGATGAATAGAAGCATTAATCTGGTCTATTTTCAATTTATACACCACTTACATTTTTTAAACATTTTTTGGTAAAAAATATTTTTAATGATGATCTTGAAGATTTTCGGGCTGTAGGCCATGGTCGTGAAGCTTGTAGTTCCCCGACGTTTCGCCAGAGACTGCGTCTGGCATCCTCAAGGGTTGTCTTGAGACTGGCAATTCTGTCCACTATCTGTCCTATTTATATGTTCATCGCGATGTGTTTGTAAGTTGCATCTGCCTTCTGATTGGTCTGCATTAGGGACTTCCATTGCTCCAATGAGATTGCTGTTTGATGGTCTAGTCGACTGTACGTTATATCTGCCTCCTGATTGGTCAGCGGTAGGGCATCCATTGTTCCATTGAGATTGCTGTTTGATAGACTAGTCGACTGTGCTTGTAGAGGTTTACATTTTGCGTTTTTTTTTTAGAACCGGTATCCATTCTTTGTTGACTTTTAATGATTCTTCTTTTCTGTTGAAACTGTTTTTTATGTTTGAATATTTCGATGGCTTCTTGTTGTAGCTATCGAAATGTTCAAACATAAAAACTCTTTCTTTATTTTGAAATACCCGGTTATAAAGAAAGAGGGCTGATTTGGAAATTCTTCGGTCGGCCACCAGATGGCGCGGAGGTCAGTCTGCAGGATAGAAGGCCGTTGGACGTCAGTTGTGAACGTGACGCAGCATTGACAATGTCACAAATTACATGAAGAAACCCAGGGTCTGCTATGAATTATGAAGTATGAGGTGAGTGAAATAATAAAAAATAAACAATAGAAAAGAAGAATCATTAAAAGTCAACAAAGTATGGATACTGGTTCTAAAAAAAATGCAAAATGTAAACCTCTACAAGCACAGTCGACTAGACTATCAAACAGCAATCTCAGTGGAACAATGGAAGTCCCTACCGCTGACCAATCAGAAGGCAGATATAACGTACAGTCGACTAGACCATCAAACAGCAATCTCATTGGAGCAATGGAAGTCCCTAACGCTGACCAATCAGAAGGCAGATACAATTTACGAACACATCGCGGTGAACGTATAAATAGGACAGACAGTGGACAGAATTGCCAGTCTCAAGACAATCCTTGAGAATGCCAGACGCAGTCTCTGGCGAAACGTCGGGGAACTACAAGCCTCACGACCACGGCCTACAGCCCGAAAATCTTCTTCAAGATCATCATAGCAACTCCGGCCGTGAAAGTCTACATGAATACAATATTTTTAATGTTAAGTGATTCTGAGCTATGTGGCCATGGTCCATTACTTGTGTTCCTACCAGACGTTTCTCCCTCAACTGCAGAGGACATCTTCAGTGGTGAGTACTTCTAGGTGTTGTTTCGAGCCTCCGACCAGGAAACAACACCTAGAAGTACTTGCCACTGAAGATACCCTCCGCAGTTGAGGAAGAAACGTCTGGCAGGAACACCAGTAATGGATCATGGCCAAATAGCCCGGAATGACTTAACATTATGACTACTGGCTGTGAAAGCCTGCATTCAACTAAAAAATATTTTTATTTAAATCAACTACCCATGCTAAAATCTTAATTATAGTTCACATTGTTAATAAGAACTTAAGAGCAGATGAAAAAAAAAGTTTAAAAATATTGATATTTATGGATTTTATCACAAAAATTGGACATCAATACTGAAAAACTGCCATTTTTTATGATAATTATGAATAATGGTAATTTTTAAAAGAATTCTGAAACTTAATGCTATGGTTTATTATACAGTGTGTCGTGCCCGACGTGATGCATTCTCGCATTATGCTCGGTGTGATACTGGTTTCGCATGGAGCGCATACCATATAGCACTTATGTTTATGAAATTGTCGCCAGATGGCACCACATATATAGGAAATCGAAATGACCAACGTTCATAATAAATTCCCAAATGTGTACAAAAATGAATGTATACAAACCTGTCCCTGCATAACCTAATGAAATAAATTACATACATACTATTTAGTAAACTATAAACTAATCTGATGTACACTAAACTGACTGATCGGAACCTAACAAAATGAAGTGATTGAACATTTTCTACCAAATGTACATAAAACCTGTACTTCAATATTGTGAAGAAATCCTAGTAACTACTAAAGTGGAAAAACTTAATAAATTGCAGAACCAAATCCTCCGTCTGATAACAGGAGCCGTTAAAACAACACCAATCACTGCCATGCAAATCTTAACAAATAACCCAAACATAGCATTTGAAATTGAGAAAACAGCAGTCACACAGTATGAAAAATTTTTAAGGCTACCCCATAATAACTGGACCCAAAGAAAACCACAAGTATGTTTAAAATCTCAGCAAAGCTTCCTAAGCATTGTACAAGAAATCAAACAGAAATTGCAACTTCCACATTCAAAAGAAAATATGCAGATGAGAAACAACCCTCTAGAATTTTTGGAAATGGAATATAACCTTCATTTAACAGAAGACATCAAGAAATCTGAAACTCCTCCATATATTTTAAAACAAATGTCACTGGAAATAATAAATCTAAGATACCCAGCTCCTCAATGGATACATATTTTTACAGATGGCTCCAGCCTACCAAATGACGGTGGCACTGGTGCTGGTGTGGGGGCACGCCGTAGCGTAGTGGTTAAGGCACTGCGCTACAAGCCGGAAGGTCGAGGGTTCAAGTCCCGGTGGGGTCAGGATTTTTAAACTGACCCAAACCTTCTGGCGGCACTGGCCCTGGGGTCGACTCAGCCTCTAACTGAAATGAGTACCAGACGCTTGTTCTGGGGTAAAGGCGGCCGTCACGCAGGGCTGACAACCCGGCTGACATCAAGTGCCGATTGTCTAGAAATAGTGGGAGCCTTAACGTCCCACTACCCCAAGGGCCTCCTAAGGCCTGTAGTGGGAATACTTTACTTTTTTTTACTGGTGCTGGTGCAGTATGTCCACTTTTTTCCTTTTATCGTAAACTAAACACAAATTCAACAAACTTTGATGGCGAAATTCTAGCAATTTTCTTAAGTTTACAAAATCTTTCATATCACATCCAAAAATTTACAAAAGTTGTAATTCTACGTGACTCCAAAGCAGCCATTCTTGCTATAACACGAGACACAACACCCAAACGCATCAAAATTATCGAATGTCACAAAATGATAAAACAGTTATCCCATCTACATAAAAAAGTTGTACTTCAATGGATTCCGGCCCATTGTGGAGTGACAGGCAATGAAATAGCCGATTTTCTAGCCAAGAAGGGTAGCAAAATTGTTTCAAACCCAACTTCTGCTCCAGTTTCCTTTCACTCTATCAAAAGAATTATCTCAAATAAATACATCAATAAACTTAGAGAAGAATACACCACCAAAACATCTGGAAAGGAATGGGAAAATCTACTAGCTTATGACATTACTACATTACAAAGAAAATCTGCAGTAGCAACATTCAGACTGCTTGAATAAACACCTACACAGAATTGGCATAACAGATTCACCTAAATGCCCTTTTTGCAATTTAAATGAAGATATGGAAAGAAACCATCTCCTCCGTTGTCCAGTTTTTGTAGAAGAGACCAGCCTTTCCGCTAAATATTGGAGTGCAAGAGAGCGAATGATTTCATTATCAAGTGCTCGACATTAGATACCAACCAACCAACCAACATTCATTTCTTAAAATATCTTTTGGAATTAAATGCAAATGTTGGTCATTCACACATATGTCCTGCCATCAGGTGGATTTAATTTTATAAGCGTTCACGTATGCCAACTTCAATTCTAAAGAACTTTGAAAAATAATTGAGAGGAAAAGTCATAATTTGTGTACATAGATAAACATATTAAAATTCTTTATAAGAAAGTTTTAAGTATCATTGCAAAACGTTTAAAATAGTAAGAAATATTAGTAAAGACGGAAAAAGTACCTAGAGCGACAGCATCATATGAATGTTGTATGGAAAATTATAGAATAAATTATTGTTTAGCTCTTAAACATATGGTTGATGATAATACCAAATTTTAGAATACTTCAGATTTTTGCCTGAGCAGTTTTATCAGGTTTTGAATTTAATAGAAGACGAAATTTATATACATCCATAATATCTCTAAGATACAATATTTACAGCTTTTATTTAAGTTCAAGCCACAATAACTCTTTTTTCTGCACTCCTTCATGCTCATATTGTATAGAACTCGATGATTTGCAACAAAACTATCAAACTTTTGTCGTTAAAATTGGTAAGTTACAGAATAAGCATTGCATTTCTGACATTTTGTGATAAAATCTTAGTTTGTTTTTAGCAGTTACACCAATGAGTATGGATAATAGCTTCTATATTCTTTGTTTGCGCCGGCAAATTGCATCCGGAATTCAAGTGATTCAAATACACAATGTGACATGTCAGCGCAAAATTTTTTGCACCAATGCTTTGCATTGTAGAGAAACCACATCTATTTAAGTATACGGGGAGCAATTTTTGCACTGGCGCTTTGCGTCATAGATAAACCATAGCATAAGATTTAAATTAAATCTCAAAGTGTTCTTTTCCCTGTGAAAGTTAAATACAATTCTGAAAATACTCTTTATTTCAGGAAATAGTGAATATTCCCATTTAAAATCTCAAGGTGAAAGAGTTACTGTACTAGTTTCTGAGATATAAAATAATGAATATTAGATATATTTTATAGTTCATATAATAAAGTTGGGAATTTTTACATTATGAGGTTTTCTTATTAAGATCAAATGAATCGTGAATTATTCATACCTCATACATCTATGTTTTTAACACAGAACTGCAGTATCAGGAAACATCATTCCCATCCTCAGCTGTTTTCACAACTGTCAATTCTTCATTATGCCGGTCATTTTCTAAACTGCCATCTGGTGTTGATTTGAAGAGCTTTGTAATCAAATTTAGTTCATCAAAAAACCCAAAATTCATGTTTCTCGTATGGTTTTTTTAAGTATATCTTTTCCCAGTGTTAATTCCAAATTTGATTACAAAGTTCTTCAAAAATGATTTGCAACGATCAATTTATAATTTACAAAAAATAGGTGCCAAATTTAATATGGAAATATCAATTAACCAAACTAATATAATGGAATTTCGTCAGAACGACCCCATACAAAGTAAAATCTGTCTCCAGAATAAAATTTTAGAGAGATCTAATCAATTTAAATATCTTAGATATTATCTCTCTATCTGGGATGAAAAGGATATCCCTGAAAAAATTGCTAGTTATAATAAAAGTTTGGGAATTATTAATCAAGTTAAGAAACCATGCCTTATACAAAAAAGCACCAGATTGTGTTTATATAACACTTTGGCTAGACCTATGGTAGTGAAGCATGGACACTAAAAAGACAACATGAAAGCACGAATAATGGCTTGTGAAATGAGATTCATGCGCAGAACAGCAGGTTACACCAGATGGGATCGGAAAAGGAACACCAATATCTTAAAAGAATTGAAGACTATGCCAATTTTGGAATATATTAAACAGTACCAACTAAATTGGAAACACCATCTTGAAAAAATGAGTTCAAATTGGATCCCCAAAGCTGTTTTATAATTATACACCAAGAGGACGAAGATCTCTGGGCCGTCCTATGAAACGCTGGAGGGAAAATTTTCTATAGGATCGTAACAGGCCTTGATCTAATACTTGGAAGGAAGAAGAAGAAGAAGAAGTTCTTCAAATCAACACCAGATGGAAGTTTAGAAAATGACCGGCATAATGAAGAATCAACACTCGTGAAACCAGCTGAGGATGGGAATGATGTTTCCCAATACTGCAGTTCTGTGTTAAAAACATAGATGTATGAGATAAGAGGAATTCACGATTCATTTGATTTTAATATTTTATAATACTGTAACCTGTATATCCACCTTAAAATTTTTATCAGTTGAGGAAACTGAACCATACCAGGTCCTCAATTTTATAATTTTATATTATAATTGCAAGCATGGCTGGAAACTTACATTATATATAATAATTGTATGATGCAGATCACAGATTTTGAAGAAGGTGGAAGAAAACAAAGTGTTGGTTATCAAAGGAGAAACAGGGTGTGGCAAAAGTACCCAAGTGCCACAGTATATCATGGAGCAGCGGGAGTCTACGCAGAAAGGTTCAGAATGTAACATCATTATAACACAGCCACGTCGCATCAGTGCTATTTCATTAGCTAACCGGGTAGCACAAGAGAGGCAAGAGAAGGTAATATGTAATATTCCACATGATCTATTATTATATTTAGTTGGTTGGTATCTAATGTCGAGCACTTGATAATGAAATCATTCGCTCTCTTGCACTCCAATATTTAGCAGAAAGGCTGGTCTCTTCTACAAAAGCTAGACAATGGAGGAGATGGTTCCTTTCCATATCTTCATTTAAATTGCAAAAAGGGCATTTAGGTGAATCTGTTATGCCATGTCTGTGTAGGTGTTTATTCAGGCTGTCATGTCCCGTTAGCAGTCTGAATATTGCTACTGCAGATTATTATATGTGTGTTCCAATACTATTTATTCCACTTTTCATGCTTTGGGTTCATCAATAGGTAGATAAATCTCTTTAATGTGGTCTATTTTCAGCAGTGGGCTTCTGGTTATGTTCCTTGCCTCTAGTTATGAAGGACATGGGTTCAAACCCATTCGATGGATTTTTTTAGGATGGTAAAATCCCAGGAACAAGTCCTCTGTGAAAGACTTTAAGCCATGGGTCCCAAGTCTGAAGATTTTCAGGCTCATAAAGGAACCATAAGCCTGAATAAAAAGGCCTCTGTGCAAAATTTACCAACCGTTTCCCATCCAGTAATACCTTTGTTACCCACTAAGGGTCATATGCAAATACATTAGTCTCTACTCAAATTACTTCCAATCACTGGTGAGCTGAGATCGAATTAACGGCCGCCTTAACCGGTCATGCATGAATGTTGACGTTTTCGTAATATTGGCAACGAATTACCCAGAATTCTCAGCGATAAAACCACTTCCGTTATTTTCGTCTGCTATAGAGGAATGCATTTATGCTTGCATCCCGCAAATGATACCGTATACAAACACGTCTGCGATGCGCACTATTACGCCGATTCTCCTGTTCTTCCAGTTGAATTCTTTGGTAGACTCTATCAAATTCCTCTTCTCCGCGTATACCGAAAACATGATCGAAGTCTTAAAGGTCCGACATCTTGGATAAGTTTCAAACTACATCGGTCCCCTTCGGGATTTTTACATAAGTTTATATTTTGAGCTACGATCTTAAGGTACCTTGTCAGGTAGCTTTACAATTATTACCGCGTGAATAGATTTCTGAGTAAGAAAAATGTGTTTGAATAAAACTTTATCAGCAGAGAACGCCTTTTACTGTCTAATGCATTCAAACTCCGATTGAGGGTCTTTCCACTTTTCAGCGGTTGCCCTTTTACCAGCCGGCTGCTGGCCCTTCACATCCACATGTGTCAATCACAGAGGTAGATGATCAACAGCCAGTGTAGGGGTGACACGTGGTTAGCATGTCGAGTCCCCCAGCCATTATAGCTGGTTCCTCAACCTGGAGCCGCTACTTATTGTAGCTACCCAATTGCCTCACGATGCTGGGTGGGCACCGGTCCCATACTGGCCGAAATACCATGAGAAAATTTCTTCCCCCATGGAGACTCGAACCAGCGCAAGTCCCGTAGCTCTGCGCCAAGGCTTCCTACCTTAACCGCTCGGCTACGGCGCGGGACGCATTCAAACATTCGACCCTAAATGTCTCATCAAGGTGCTTATCACATGCTGACATTTATTGGTAAATGAGCATAACTAAATTAACTTGGTCAATAAGTTAAGATTTAAATTAAAATTCTTTATACCTCACCTCATATTCAGTCTTCTAATTATACCGGTTTTAAAACATACAGTATTGCTGAAGATGAAGCCACCTAGGTTTTGAAACAGTATAATTAGAAGACTGGATATGAGGTGAAGTATAAAGAATTTTAATGTAAATCTTAAATTATACCTCATAGTGATTTTTCCTATAAAAGTTTAATATTGGTCATTAGGGAGCACCCTAATCCTGGCATAAGGAAGGAAAGGGCTTAAGAAAAATTTTCAATTTATATTTTTTTTTGTAAGCCCATGTTTTCCCTTAACAGAGATTTAGGCGCTCTCCCCTACAGAGAAGAATTTGAACCATACTAATTTAGTTACACTTGTTTTCATATAGATGTCATTTGAGTGGTCCGTGGTCAACGTTCCACCTCATACTGACATCTAGGAAACCAAGACAGAAAAATTCGGTAAATTTTGCTTAAATACCTTTTCATTCTGGCTTAAGGATTTTTTACGATCTTGAAAATCTTCAGACTCGGGACCCATGGCTTAAAGTCCCTCCCGGATGACTTGCTCCTTGGATTTTTCCATCCTAAAAAAATCCAATGGCTGATTGGCTCAAATTCGAGCTTTGGCCTCCCTTAATTTCTGCCTCCAATCATTTCTATTTTGTGCAGCAAGCCTCCAGTTGCGACACTTAAATAGGTTTGCAGCATCTTCCTTAATACCATCCTCCCACCATTTTTTTGGTCTACCAACCCGTCTATTCCCCATGAAACTTGCTGTAAAAGCACCTTTTTTGGTGCTTGGTCTGTTGAGAGCCTTTGTACATGGCCAGCACATTCTAATTTCTTTAACTTAATAAAATTGACATGGTCAGGTTCATTGTATTTGTCATACAGTTCTTAGTTGTATCGTATTCTCCACTGACCATTAGTATTTATTGGTCCAAATATTTTCCTGAGTACTTCTTTGTTCAAAATTATTTAGGGCTACCTCTGATCTTTTAGTGAGGCTCTATGTCTCACTACCATAGGTCAAAACTGATCGTATTAAAACTTTATATAGCCTTATTTTGGTTGCTTAGTGTATGTTATTACTCTTCATTATTTTATGAAGTTGTAATAAACTTTGTTGGCCAGTTTCAGTCTTCTTTGTACTTCAATATGTTGGTTATTAAGTTATGTAGATAGGAAATAACACTATGAGGTTTTTTAATATTGTTTATTTTTTATTATTTCACTCACTTCATACTTCATAATTCATAGCAGACCCTGGGTTTCTTCACATCTTTTGTGACATTCTCAATGCTGTGTCACGTAATAGTTTAACACACAGACTTGTGAATGTCCCCATGAGCAAAGAAAATTACAATAAAGAGAAAGGACACATCATAAAAATTGTGAAGGATAATGGTTTTCAAGAGAAGATGATACACAAGAAAATAAATAAATTCAAAAAACAAAAAATCATTAATGAAAGTACTCTTCAGACAGATAAAAATATAGGCAAAAAATTCAAGAAGTTCACATACCATCCTTTAGTATTTGACAAGTTTCAAAAAAATTTCAACAAATTCAACATTAAATTAGCACCGAAAAATGATTACAGCTTAGGTAATTTAATAAAAACCAACAAAAATGAAAAGATTGAAGACTGCAAAAAATCGGGAATTTATCAAATTAATTGTAATGATTGTGAAAAGATATACATAGGAAAAACAAAAGGAATCTAAATACAAGATTAAAAGAACACCTCAGAAATGTTAAAAATGGAGAAACCGAAAAATCTGCAATAGCTGCACATGCCTGGTCAGAAAAACACAGAATAGAAACCAAAACAAAATTACTTAAACAATTGGAAAAACCGAAGGAACTCACAATTTGGGAAAAAATTTACGTATGCAAGAATGAAAATACAACTATGAATTTTGAAATACCCGGTTATAAGGAGAGAGGACTGATTTGGAAATTCTTCGGTCGGCCACCAGATGGCACAGAGGTTAGTCTGCAGGATAGAAAGCCGTTGGACTTCAGTTGTGAACGTGACACAGCATTGAGAATGTCACAAAAGATGTGAAGAAACCCAGGGTCTGCTATGAATTATGAGGTGAGTGAAATAATAAAAAATAAACAATATGTTGGTTATATTTGAAGAGAAAAATTTTCGCCTAGACCGGGACTCGAACCCGGGACCCTTGGCTTTCCGGGCCAAGTGCTCTACCAACTGAGCTACCGAGGCGAGTTCCGATCTAGACGCAAATTTTTCTCTTATATACGTTGTAATTCCCTATCGCCAAATGCTTTTGAAACCATTGCTTCTATCTTTGCAAATGGCGGCTTCTTAGTTAAGAAGACATTTATTGGGAATTTAACATTACTTTATAAAGCTAGTAAGGCTTCTAATGATGTTTTTATTATTCATTTAACATTTCTCAATGAAAGATAAATTATATTTGAAGAGAAAAATTTATCTTTCATTGAGAAATGTTAAATGAATAATAAAAACATCAATATGTTGGTTATTATCTGTAATACATGAGCCAAGATAGTTAACATTTTTCACAATGTTAAAACCTAATTCTTTTATGCTATTAGATTGCTGTTCTGCTATAAGTATTTAGTGTTTAAAATTATTTATAGTAATATTATTTATAGTAATATTAGTTTGGAACAGAACAGGGAAAATCACTTGTACTCTTGTAAGTATGGAGTAATAATGTACAAATGACAATAAACCTTTGTGTAACATAATTATGATACATATTGATAGAATATATTTGTAAAGTTTTCATTAATATTTAAAGGAAGTGACACTCGAGATTTATTTTAATTAATAATGCAGTTCAAATTTAACACCTCACCTCATAACTAGATTTCTTGAAGACATGTTTTAATACTTGTGTGTAACATCTTCAGCTCTGTCTAACTGTTGAATTGGTTATATAATTGAATTTATATTTATTCAACAGTTACATGGAGCTTAAAATGTTAACACAGAAGTAACAAAGCATGTCTTTGAGAAATCTACAATTATGAGGTGAGGTGTTAAATTCTAACTCCGATCCGATTGAGGGTCTTTCCACTTTTCAGCGGTTGCCCTTTTACCAGCCGGCTGCTGGCCCTTCACATCCACATGTGTCAATCACAGAGGTAGATGATCAGTGTAGGGGTGACATGTGGTTAGCATGTCGAGTCCCCCAGCTGTTATAGCTGGTTCCTCAACCTGGAGCCGCTACTTATTGTAGCTACCCAATTGCCTCACGATGCTGGGTGGGCACCGGTCCCATACTGGCCGAAATACCATGAGAAAAATTTCTTCCCCCATGGAGACTCGAACCAGCACAAGTCCCGTAGCTCTGCACCAAGGCTTCCTACCTTAACCGCTCGGCTATGGCGCACAATTCTAACTCAATTATTATTATTAAATACTTGTAAATTTTTTTTTATCCCTCAGGTTGTCCTTTTGGACATTTTGGGTGTTCTCGCCTGGCATTGGCATAATTGTAACCCACTTCTGAGGTTGGGGCACCTGGAAGGCGGGGTTACGTTGCCCTGATGATATGATGATAGTGGTGCGCCAGGAGAGTCATTAATCCTAAGTTTAACCTAAGATGAATATGAATGATGATGATTGCGATGGCCATATGATGTTCGGGGGGCAGTTTTATCCTTAAAGTTTCCTGACATTTGTCTTACAGGTAAGGAAAAACCCCAATAAAAACCTCACCCAAGAAACTGCCCTGAACCGGGGATCGAACCCGGGCCTGCTGCGTGATAAGGCAGCATGCTACCTCGAGACCACAGTGGTGGACATACTTGTAAAGTATTATGCCATATTTTTGTGGAATAGGGACCTGGTGGCATCATGGTCTTGCAGTCAACTCATCCTTTAAATGAAATGAGTATGATATGCGTGGGTAAAAGCAGCCATAATGCAGGGCTGACATCTCATGTTGATTGTCTGCAAAGGTTATATCAAGAGCATCATAAGATTTACAATGGGATCTCTTTATCTTTATTATATGCTTGCTTGTAATATTGGGGATCCCATGAGAAAAGTACCTTTGGGTGTCCCCTGGTTATGACCACATTCACAAAAAGCACACACACACACACATACATATACCTGATAATTCATGATTATAATTATTTTAATTGAAATTCTTTTTTTAAATTTTAGGTAGGAGATGTTGTGGGCTATCAAGTTCGACTAAATTCTGTAATACCACAGCCTCCAGGCGGTGCTCTGTTATTCTGCTCTACCGGCATTTTATTACGTCGATTACAATCCAACCCAGGATTATTTGGTGCCAGTCACATTATTTTGGATGAAGCTCATGAACGTGACATCAATACAGACATGCTCCTTGTCCTGCTACGTCGAGCGCTTTCTTTAAACCCTGACCCTACGTCTCATCATCATGAGTGCAACTATAAATGCAGAAGTCTTCCAGAAATACTTTAGCAAGGCTCCCATGCTTAGTATCCCTGGATTTACATATCCTGTCAAATCTGTTTTCCTTGAAGATCTACAGTTTTATATTAAACCACAGAAGATATCAGAACGTCCAATGATTGATTGTGATCTTGTAGTCAATACGATTAAGTGGATTGATAGAAATAGACCTGAAGGAGCGATATTATGCTTTCTACCAGGATGGGCACAGATATCTAAAATAATGTCAGTTTTAAACAGTGAGCATTATTGGGTGTTGCCAACACATTCGAGGCTAAGTTATGCAGATCAACGTCGTATATTCGATGAACCTCCAGTCGGATGTAGAAAAATTATTCTATCAACAAACATTGCCGAGACCAGTCTTACTATTAATGATGTTAAGTATGTAGTGGATGCAGGAGCACATAAAGAGGAAAGGTAAGTGAATTATATTATTTTTGGTCTGGACATCTTACCTCAATATTAATGTTCTTGGACATGTTTCAAAACAATTCTGTTTTATCTTCAGCTTTCCCAGACTGGTTTTATTTATGTTGCATTATGTTGCACCACCTGGATGTCGATGTCAGCTCCATCCTGTGGTTGGCCAAAGAACCTCCAAACAAGGTCACCCTTCATCGGAATATCAAAATTCATAACTCTGTTTCTGTTCTTCTGAATATAAATTTTTTCCCAAATAGTCAGCTCTTTTGTATTTTCTAACTGTTTTAATAATTTAGTGTCTGAATTTATATTATGTTTTTCAGACCAAACATGAGCAGCAACTGCAGATTTTTCAATTTCTCCATTTTTAATATTTCTTATGTGTTCTTTGGTTCTAATTTTTAGGTTTCTTTTTGTTTTCCCTATATATATCTTTTCACAACCCATGCATTCAATTTGATATATTCCTGACTTTTTATTTTTATCAGTTTTTTCATTTTTGTTGGTTTTTATTAGTTTATTTAAACTGTAGTTATTTTTTAGTGCTAATTTAATATTAAACTTCTCAAATATATTTTGAAATTTATTATGTACCCAGGGGTGATATGTGAATTTCCTATATTTTTTCATAGGTGGTTCTTCTTTTTCAAGATTACTTCTGTTTATCATTTTTTGTTTTTTATACTTTTCTATCCTTTTATGTACCATTTTTTCATCAAACCCATTTTCTCTTGCTACTTTGATTATGTGTTTTTTCTCATGTTTGAAATCTTCTTCGTTTAAGGGTAAGTTTACCAATCTGTGAGTTAAACTATTAAATGCTGCTAATTTATGTCCAATTGGATTGAACCCTGTTGATTTTATAAAATTTTCCGTATGAGTTTCTTTCCTATGAATCCTGAATTCAATTTTCTTTCTTTTTCTTCGTTTCTGACCAATTTAAGATCCAAAAAGGTATTTGTTTATTGTCTTCTATTTCTTTGGTGAATTTAATGTTTGTACTCTGTAAATTTAATAGTTTTAGGGAATCTTCTACATGTTTTTCTTTAACGATACAAATTATATCATCAACATATCTACTCCAAAATTTAAACATTGTGAAGTTGTGTTTATTTTTGTGCCCCTCGTTGTGGAGACATTTAAAGTTGGGTTTCTCGGTGAGATATCCGAAGTTGAAGATTTGTGATATAACTTAAATCACTTTAAATCTGCCACGGCACTAATAACTCTCTTCAGGGGAATGAGGAAATGTTTCTTACACAAATAACAACACTTTATTAACAGTTGAACTATAAGTTAGTTTATTTAAAACTCTCACTTTGGTTAAGATGAATCTTGTAATTTAAAAGTTCCAAAAGATTCCGGCTTAGGTTGATATTTTTCACTTCTAGAAGATTACCATTTTATGTATTTAATGGATGACGAATGCTAACGGTCAATCCAGTCATTATTATTCATTATTTTCACTTAGAAACTGTTTTTCACCAAGATGGATGACTATTATATCACTATATAATCTTTCATACTTTTAACACTATTTCTTTCAACCAACATCAATAAAATAAACAATTATTTCCTTATTCTTTAAGGAGCAGTCGCTGAACATGACCGACCATCTTCAAGTATTGTAGCCATCTTGTTATTTCAGTTATAACCTCTATGGTCTGATTGGTCCAACAGAAAAGGAAGGAGTATTTTCAAGCTAACTTCTATCCTCTTCGTCCAATCCCATTTATTTCTTTATAAAAATTATCAATTTGAATATTTGAAGTATTTTACATACTGCATCAGTTATAAAAACATCTAACTGTATTAACAGTTTATATTGACCAGTTATTTTTTTTTTATACTTATAAAAAAATATGAATTCTATACATCAATATTATGACCATTCTTCATATAAATAAATATAATTATAAACAAAACAAAAACCCTTATTATTATTATATGGGGATAAATATCCGGTTTTAAATTGCCCCTGATTTATTTTAATCTTAGCTACAACTAAGTGAGAGGCTAAATTAAAATAAATCACTTTCCCCAAATATCAAGTTTCTTTCTATACAAGATTCATCTGTATTAGAATCAATACAATGTAATACATCACAATTATAATAAATACATGTTACATAATGAAATAGAAGTATTAATTTTACAAAATTTACATACAATATTTTAAATACACTTTGAACTATTTGAAGTCACCAGCTACAACTAATTAATAGGAGTCTGAAATGGTTTCAACAGTTCTTTGGAATATTTTCCAATTTCTTTTCTAGTGTCTATTTCTCTTAGCTCATATGTGGTATCATTAAAATTTTTAAATATTTCATAGGGACCTTTATACAATAGGTTCATCCTATGATATTGTTTCTTTAAAGCATTGGATAATGAAATATCCCTTATGAGAACTTTGTCTCCAACTTTGGGATTCCACTTCCTTTTATGTCTTTTAACCTTATTGTTGCGCTTTTCTGCGCGACATTCTAACCTTTCAATAACTCTTTTACATATTTCCTCGGATGTCTCCGGGATTTGACTTTTATCAATGATAGGTAATGGTAAATTAGCAATTAACCTGTCAGGTTGTTTACCTGTCATTAGGAATATGGGTGCTTCCCCAGTATTGACATTAATTGAATGATTCATAACATTCTCTATGACGCTGATATGTTTAAACCAGTCAGAATGTTTATGATGGGTCAAAACTCTTAAACTTGTAGTAATTTCCCTATTAACTCTCTCACAGGGATTACTTTTTGGGTGATATTTACTACAATGGTACAATTTAATTCCTATCGCAGTAAGTTTATCTTTAAACTTAGGACTTGAGAACACTGAAGCATTATCACTAAGTAGTGCATCAATAGGTCCATAATTAGGTAAATAATCTCTCACAATTTTACCTAGGCAAGCTCTGCTATTTACACTTCTTAATGGATATATTTTTACAAATTTTGAGAATACATCAGATAATACAAGAATATGCTTGTAACCAAATTGAGTAGTAGGCATTTCTCCATGAGTATCCATTACTACTAAGCTATTTACTTTGTTCCTTAATATGTTTTGTGGAACTATATCATATTTTACGTTCATACATTTGGCTTTTTGACAAGTTATGCATGAAGAAGTAAACTTTCTCAACTTTTTATCTAAATGTTTAACATAAAAAAATTCACTTATGTTGAGAGCTAATTTTTCACAACCTGCATGATTTAAGCCGACATGAAAAGTTCTAAATAGTGGAACTTCCATATTATTAGGAATTATAACTTTCCATTTTTTCACATTTCTCCCATGTAATTTGTAAAGAATGTCATCCTTTATACCGATTTTCTTATTACAATCAATTCCATTTTGTCATCATTATTTATATCTCTCGCACTATACTTCAATCGTTGTAACTCTATATCAGATTTTTGATGCTCAACAATGTTTTTCATCAACAATGAAAATCCTTTGTCTCTATACAGTTTTACATTAAACATTACTACTTCGTGTTTAGGAGTATGTACAGTTTCAGGTATTTTCCCAACACTTTTCAATCTAGACAGGAGGTCAGCAAACACATTCTGTTCTCCTTCTATGTGTTTTATTTCAATATCATAGGAAATTATTTCCATGATCATCCTACTCAGTTTATTATTGGATAATCTACATTTACTTATAAAACTTAGTGAAATGTGGTCACTATGAACAATAACTTTGTTTTTATAAACATAAATTCTAAATTTATTTAGAGCATAAAATATTGCTGTAAGCTCCAACTCTGAAACAGTGTAATTTCCTTCAATGATGGTAGTCGAGCGCGAAGCTGTCGACACAACATACTGTTGCCCATCATCGTCAAATTGAGTTAAAACAGCACCGAGGCCAGTTTTACTCGCGTCTGTGTATAAATGGAATTCTCTGTCCATTTTTGGTCTCTGTAGTGAAATACTATTTGCAAATAACTTCTTAACATATTCAAAAGTAGATTGATGGTCCTCTGTCCATCTCCATTTACTATCTTTCTTCAGTAGCCCTCTCAGCTTACTAACCGCTGAGGCATAGTTGATGACAAACTTCGAATAGTAATTTAAGATTCCTAAAAATCTACGAAGTTGTTTTATGTTCTTTGGTGAAGGAATTTCTAAGATTCCTTGAACCTTGTCTGGGTCAGGAGTAATCCCTTGATTAGAGATCCTGTATCCTAGGAATTGAACCTCCGACCTAACAAACACAGACTTTTCTAGGCTGACTGTCATTCCACTATTCTTTAATTGAGACAACATTAAATCAATATGAGATATATGATTCTCAAAAACATTATCAATAATAATTGCATCGTCAACATATATAGTACAATGTCTTTTAACATCATCAGATAGTACAATATCTAGGGCTCTAAGAAGCGCACTTCCGCTATTTCTTAGACCGAATGCACACCTGGTAAATTCATATACTTTTCCATTATGTATAAAAGCTGTATAGGGCCGAACTTTGGGGGTCTAGTTCTATCTGCCAAAATGAAGAAGTTAAAATCAATAGAACTAATAAATCTACCTGTTTTCATATTTGCTATAGATGCTTCAATTGTCTCGGGCCTATAATTATCCCGGACAGTGAAAGAATTAGTCCTACGACTGTCTAAACACAGGCGAATTTTGCCATTAGGTTTTAACACCCAGCAAATATGGTTGGCGTAAGGAGAATCAGATTTCTGTATTATTCCTTGCATTAACATGTCATCTATCATTTGATCTGCCTGCTCTCTGATAGCAATAGGGATAGGTCTACTTTTAATATTATAGGTATAGGTGGATGTTCCATCACTTTAAAGGAATATTTTAAAACAGTTGCACAATCCCGGCTTCGAAGAAAAAAAAACTCTTATTTTTCATTAAGATGTCATACAACATGCCTTTCTGTTCATTGTTTATGCCATGAGTGTCTTTAACTTTTTCCTTTATCATTTCACAGATGTCTTTATCAAGTTCGTCACTCCACACAATATAATAGAGGAATTTCATCATACTCAGTATTGCAAGAGACACATTCTAAATCACAACATTTACATGCGACATAATCGTCAGCACAACCATTTTCATTATTAAGGCTTTCTTCGCCCTCGACACTTTTGTCGGAAGTACAACTAACTGCAATATTATCTTGCATTTGGCATCCACGGCCATTCACCAATTCCCTCTCCTCATGAACAACAATATTCTCTATAAAAATGTGTTCTTCAGCAATGTCACTCTCCTTCTTACTTAAATTCTTGTTCTCCTCATATTCATTATCAAATGGGATGACGACTCTCACATTATCTTCATTATACAAGGAAATATTCTTACACTCAAAATTTATTATGGCATTATATTGCTCCAACAGGTCGCAGCCTATTAACATATCACAAGACAAGTATGGAGAAATTAAACATATTGCACTGAAGTAATATCCTCCGATACGTAAATCTAGAAGGCACTGTAGCTTAATTGGCAGTTTTCTTCTTGCCTATCGCAAAGAGTACAATACACTCCACATATTCTTACAGTCATTATCTTATTCCCTTTGTTGACTAAGAAATTATAAAATTTCTGATCTATTGTTGTGTTTGAGCAGCCACTATCCGCTATGCAAGTAACATCATTGTTAAAAATATTTACTTTAATTTTGGGTGGTCGTCCTATAATATTTAATTCTTTATTAGTAACAGGCATAGTATCCTGATTCTTAGAAACATTCAAATGATTATTCAATATTATGCTATCTCGCTGTCTTGAGGTACATAACTTACTATCTCCTCTCATATTTGCTGGTACAATTTCTAAATTTTGAAACCTATCAAAGCATCTATTTTGGACCCCTAAGTTCATAACGATTGAAGGTACATTGCGGAGTCTTTAATGTACCTTCTATGCGTTTAAAGCACGAGGTATCCTGTGATTTACTTCGAGGTCATTTTCATTACTAGGTATATCTTGACTTTGGTTGTGAATAGTTACAGAGTCTATTCTATTTTGCTCTGTCCTATCACTAGTTTCATTAATTTGACAATTTTGGTTGTCGTTGGAAATACCCTTTATTTTCATTACCATAGGTATTCCTTCTTCTTTTACCTCTACAGGGAGAAGTCCAATACCTATTTCTATTTTCTCCTACTCTGTTAACATCCATATAATTAATTTGTCTGTCATTCCTATTTTCATTACGTTTGAACCATCCATTCTGGTTATTGTTACTATAATTATTAGTCATCCTATTTTTATTTGGGCTGTTTCTATTTTGAACAAACCTATTATTATTGTTGCCCTGTTTGAAACTTCTTTCTCTATTCTCATTATGATATTCATCATTTCTTTTAGTTACAAAATTACCTTTCTTATTATAGGGCTCTGCCCCTTCCCCAAATAAATTTCTTTTACTACATTTATCTACTTCTCTTTTATTCTCTAGTAGAGCTAACAACTCTAACATTTCAGATACATTTTGTGGTCTGGCTACTATCAAATGAATATCTAATCTCATCTGGGAAGTGGTGCGATAACATAGAAATTAAAGTTCTCTCATCTATTGGAGGCTGTAACAATGATGCCATTTTTGCCCTTCTCCAAGAAATAATTAAGATAACCTTGTTTACACCATTGTTGGAGAATTTTCCACTAGTTTAGGTCTAACCTTAGTTTGTTTTGTCTTTCTGGTCCCCAGTAGTAACCTAAGAAAGCATTTTTAAATGTTTGATAAGTCATTGAATCATGGCAAGCTATCTTAAACCAAGACTCTGCATTGTCTTTTAAACTTTTTCTTATGAAGAACATTCTGAACTTGTCTTCTATTCCTTTGATTTCGAAGTATTCTTCAATTTCCCTAATGAAACTCAGTAGGGCTTTGGCCTACAGTAATCACCAAAATTAGGTAAGTTAATTTCCCTAAAAGATTAGCAGGAATTTTACATACATTTTTACTACTACTACTAGAAGGAGGATCATTATTAACATTAACTAGAATGTCCTGACAATAACCTCAATCTCCTTTTCACTAGTTTTTTGACACATATTTGTTTTCAAGTTCGACAATCTAGTAGTTATCCATCCTTCAACTTGTTCTTTATATAATAATTACTTTCATTTGTTATCTTTGATTGAAGTTCTTCATTAACCTAAGATAACACTTTCTTCGGGAAATTTTTAGTCTATCTTCGACTTTAGTTCCTAATTCTTTGCGATTTTATCTTGGCAACTTTGCCTTACCTCAATCAAAGATGTTTCTATTTGATTATGAGTTTCATCAATCTTTTCATTACATTTTTCTATCTCATTTTTACACACTCTTTGGCTATATTTACTATTCTCTTTTCCAGTTTAGAATTGTTTGTGTTTTGCATTCTAACCTAATGCTTTCTAATTTTTTCATCTAGTTTTCAAGTTATTTTCTTTAATTTTCTTTCTTTCATATCTTTACTGAGATTGGAAATATTTGCCAATCAATTTTATTGCATAAGGTTAGTTACATTATGCTTCTAATTTACTACTGAGAATTGAATTGTCATTCCTAATTTCTTTTAATTCATCACTCTGTTCTTTTCTAATTTGTTACTGAGATTTGAAACTTAGCTTCTAATTACTACTGAGATTTGAATTGTTCATTCCTAATTTCTTTTAATTCTGCACTATCTCTTCTCTAATTTATTTATTAATAATGGCTACTACCACAAGGAGGTGTATCATTAGTTTCATTATTTTCATTGTTACACAAAATTAAATTTTCTTGGCCTTCACTAAATTGTTCGTTTTTCAATATTAACAGTTTTAACAAGTTTAGTATTTTCGTTATTGGCCATTGTTGGGTATTTTAATATTTTCTTATTTCTTAAAAGCATTAATTGTTATTATCACTAATTCACTTTTTCACATATAAATTTTAAACTGTACTCACTTTTGGAAGATTTTTATTACTTTCCTCATTCTCGTGGTCCTTGGTTCGATTCAGGTTTAGCAGGTCCCTGGTTCGATTCCCCATTCGCCATTCGGGCCCTCGATTGATTTAGCGCCATTTTTGAAGCTGTATTTAATTTTGTGTTCCCCTCGTTGTGGAGACATTTAAAGTTGGGTTTCTCAGTGAGATATCCGAAGTTGAAGATTTGTGATATAACTTAAACCACTTTAAATCTGCCACGGCACTAATAACTCTCTTCAGGGGAATAGAGGAAATGTTTCTTACACAAATAACAACACTTTATTAACAGTTGAACTATAAGTTAGTTTATTTAAAACTCTCACTTTGGTTAAGATGAATCTTGTAATTTAAAAGTTCCAAAAAGATTCCGGCTTCGGTTGATATTTTTCACTTCTAGAAGATTACCATTTTATGTATTTAATGGATGACGAATGCTAACGGTCAATCCAGTAATAATTATTATATTTATTTTCACTTAGAAAACTGTTTTTTTCACCAAGATGGATGACTATTATATCACTATATAATCTTTCATACTTTTAACAACTATTTCTTCTCACAAAACCAACATCAATAAAATAAACAATTTATTTCCTTATTCTTTAAGGAGCAGTCGCCGGAACATGACCGACCATCTTCAAGTATTGTAGCCATTTTGTTATTATGTAATAACCTCTAGGTTCTGATTGGTCCAACAGAAAAGGAAGGAGTATTTTCAAGCTAATCTATCTCTATCCTCTTCGTCCAATCCCATTTATTTCTTTATAAAAATTAATCAATTTGAAATATTTGAAGTATTTTACATACTGCATCAGTTATAAAAACATCTAACTGTATTAACAGTTTATATTGACCAGTTATTTTTTTTTTATACTTATAAAAAAATATGAATTCTATACATCAATATTATGACCATTCTTCATATAAATAAATATAATTATAAACAAAACAAAAACCCTTATTATTATTATATGGGGATAAATATCCGGTTTTAATTGTGGGATGTGCTTTAGTGATTTTACATTCAAAGGGATAGAAAAGTATAAAAAACAAAAAATGATAAACAGAAGTAATCTTGAAAAAGAAGAACCACCTATGAAAAAATATAGGAAATTCACATATCACCCCTGGGTACATAATAAATTTCAAAATATATTTGAGAAGTTTAATATTAAATTAGCACCAAAAAATAACTACAGTTTAAATAAACTAATAAAAACCAACAAAAATGAAAAAACTGATAAAAATAAAAAGTCAGGAATATATCAATTGAAATGCATGGGTTGTGAAAGATATATATAGGGAAAACAAAAAAAACCTAAAAATTAGAACCAAAGAACACATAAGAAATATTAAAAATGGAGAAATTGAAAAAATCTGCAGTTGCTGCTCATGTTTGGTCTGAAAAACATAATATAAATTCAGACACTAAATTATTAAAACAGTTAGAAAATACAAAAGAGCTGACTATTTGGGAAAAAATTTATATTCAGAAGAACAGAAACAGAGTTATGAATTTTGATATTCCGATGGAGGGTGACCTTGTATGGAGGTTCTTTGGCCAACCACAGGATGGAGCTGACATCGACATCCAGGTGGTGCAACATAATGCAACATAAATAAAACCAGTCTGGGAAAGCTGAAGATAAAACAGAATTGTTTTGAAACATGTCCAAGAACAAATCAACATTAATATTGAGGTAAGATGTCCAGACCAAAAATAATATAATTAAAATAACCTCAAAATATAACTTCCTAAAATTAAATATTAAGGTAAGTGAATATCACCAACCTAATATAACTAAATCATCATTCTAACATATTGTAGATCTTGAAGAACTTCTATGATCTACAAGTTATTTCTAACATAAAAGCTGTTGCTATACTTAAAGGGATGTTGTTATAACAGAGAGGAGACCCTTTAATTTCTTAATCATATAAGGCTTAAAGGAACCGATCTGGATAGCATTCTAGTGTCCAATCCCAACCTTCATGTGGGGCAGCTGTTGGTAATCATGAGTTAACTAATCATGGCGAACGAATGGGATGAGGCTACCCACCAATAGCCTGGTCAGCATGGTGGGCAAATGACCGATCCAATGTTGCTTCCACTTGCTTGTATTGGATCCCTACTATATTCTTTCCTATCCAGCCATTCTTGGCTAAACTCTTCCTTCTTTAACCTCAACAGTATTAGAGCATTCGAGGCCTAGAGGTTCATTTCTTGTTTCTTCTTATTCCTTTCAATTTGGTGTAATGTAGATCACCCCCAGTAGTGCACCATAGTTAACACAAAATGATCTACAGTATAGCTTAATGGGACGTCCTAAAGTAAAATATTGTTGAAATGTCCAGTAATTAAGAAGATTGATGCTGACCTACCATCTCAGCTCACATGCTATTCTTGGGACGCCCATAGGAGAATGGAGGAAGTCCAAGCTCCTTAAGCATTGGCAACAACAACAACATATTTATTTAACTTTCACAGGGAAAGAAACACTATGAGGTTTAATTTAATAATTAAATTAATGTTTTTATTACCTCACCTCATATCCTTTTTCTTCTATGCACGCCGTAGCGTAGTGGTTAAGGCGCTGCGCTACAGGTCGGAAGGTCGAGGGTTCAAGTCCCGGTTGGGTCAGGATTTTTAAACTGACCAAAACCTTCTGGCGGCACTATGGCCCTGGGGTCGACTCAGCCTCTAACGTAAATGAGTACCAGACGCTTGTTCTGGGGTAAAGGCGGCCGTCACGCAGGGCTGACAACCCGGCTGACATCTAAGTGCCGATTGTCTAGAAAAAAGTGGGAGCCTTAACCTCCTACTACCCCAAGGGCCTCCCGAGGCCTGTAGTGGGACCACTTTTACTTTACTTTACTGCAGTTTCGGAGCTTATCTCCATCGTCAGTAGCCTCTAGTCGACCGGTGTTATGTCGTTTCTTGGCGGTTTCCTTCTTACTTCTATCGGTGGACCGATGAACCTCTGGACCAGGTCAAAATTTGCGGGAGTTTCAAAATTCATGAGTTTGTCTTTTTTGTTTTTTTGGATGTGGATTTTTTCCCAGACTGTGAGTTCCTTTAGTTTATCTGTTTGTTTGATTAGGCTAGCTTCTGTATCAATTAAATGTTTTTCAGACCAAGCATGGGCTGCTACTGCTGACTTGTCCACTTCACTCTTTTTTACATTTCTAAGGTGTTCCTTCATTCTAGTTTTTAAATTTCTTTTTGTTTTTCCTATATAGATTTTGTCGCAATCTTGACATTTGATCTGATATATTCCTGATTTATATTCTTCTCCAATTTTTTCATTTTTGTTGGTTTTAATTATCTTGTTTAGGCTGTATTCATTCTTTGGGGCCAATCGAATGTTAAACTTATTGAAAATTTTCTGGAACTTGTGGTGTTTTACAGGATGGTAAGCCTAACACACAGATTGGTGAATGTACCCCTGAACCGTGAAAAATATGAAAATGAAAAAGAATACATAATTAAAGTAGCAATAGAAAATGGTTATGAAGAGAACATGGTACACAAAAAAATAAATAAGTTTAAAAGGCAAAATATTTAATTTTAGGAAGTTATATTTTGAGGTTATTTTAATTATATTATTTTTGGTCTGGACATCTTACCTCAATATTAATGTTGATTTGTTCTTGGACATGTTTCAAAACAATTCTCTGTTTTATCTTCAGCTTTCCCAGACTGGTTTTATTTATGTTGCATTATGTTGCACCACCTGGATGTCGATGTCAGCTCCATCCTGTGGTTGGCCAAAGAACCTCCAAACAAGGTCACCCTCCATCGGAATATCAAAATTCATAACTCTGTTTCTGTTCTTCTGAATATAAATTTTTTCCCAAATAGTCAGCTCGTTTGTATTTTCTAACTGTTTTAATAATTTAGTGTCTGAATTAATATTATGTTTTTCAGACCAAACATGAGCAGCAACTGCAGATTTTTCAATTTCTCCATTTTTAATATTTCTTATGTGTTCTTTGGTTCTAATTTTTAGGTTTCTTTTTGTTTTCCCTATATATATCTTTTCACAACCCATGCATTCAATTTGATATATTCCTGACTTTTTATTTTATCAGTTTTTTCATTTTTGTTGGTTTTTATTAGTTTATTTAAACTGTAGTTATTTTTTGGTGCTAATTTAATATTAAACTTCTCAAATATATTTTGAAATTTATTATGTACCCAGGGGTGATATGTGAATTTCCTATATTTTTTCATAGGTGGTTCTTCTTTTTCAAGATTACTTCTGTTTATCATTTTTTGTTTTTTATACTTTTCTATCCTTTTATGTACCATTTTTTCATCAAACCCATTTTCTCTTGCTACTTTGATTATGTGTTTTTTCTCATGTTTGAAATCTTCTTCGTTTAAGGGTAAGTTTACCAATCTATGAGTTAAACTATTAAATGCTGCTAATTTATGTCCAATTGGATTGAACCCTGTTGATTTTATAAAATTTTCCGTATGAGTTTCTTTTCTATGAATCCTGAATTCAATTTTTCTTTTTTCTTCGTTTCTGACCAATTTAAGATCCAAAAAAGGTATTTGTTTATTGTCTTCTATTTCTTTGGTGAATTTAATGTTTGTACTCTGTAAATTTAATAGTTTTAGGGAATCTTCTACATGAAAAACATGTAGAAGATTCCCTAAAACTATTAAATTTACAGAGTACAAACATTAAATTCACCAAAGAAATAGAAGACAATAAACAAATACCTTTTTTGGATCTTAAATTGGTCAGAAACGAAGAAAAAAGAAAAATTGAATTCAGGATTCATAGAAAAGAAACTCATACGGAAAATTTTATAAAATCAACAGGGTTCAATCCAATTGGACATAAATTAGCAGCATTTAATAGTTTAACTCATAGATTGGTAAACTTACCCTTAAACGAAGAAGATTTCAAACATGAGAAAAAACACATAATCAAAGTAGCAAGAGAAAATGGGTTTGATGAAAAAATGGTACATAAAGGATAGAAAAGTATAAAAACAAAAAATGATAAACAGAAGTAATCTTGAAAAAGAAGAACCACCTATGAAAAATATAGGAAATTCACATATCACCCCTGGGTACATAATAAATTTCAAAATATATTTGAGAAGTTTAATATTAAATTAGCACCAAAAATAACTACAGTTTAAATAAACTAATAAAAACCAACAAAAATGAAAAAACTGATAAAATAAAAAGTCAGGAATATATCAAATTGAATGCATGGGTTGTGAAAAGATATATATAGGGAAAACAAAAAGAAACCTAAAAATTAGAACCAAAGAACACATAAGAAATATTAAAAATGGAGAAATTGAAAAATCTGCAGTTGCTGCTCATGTTTGGTCTGAAAAACATAATATTAATTCAGACACTAAATTATTAAAACAGTTAGAAAATACAAACGAGCTGACTATTTGGGAAAAAATTTATATTCAGAAGAACAGAAACAGAGTTATGAATTTTGATATTCCGATGGAGGGTGACCTTGTTTGGAGGTTCTTTGGCCAACCACAGGATGGAGCTGACATCGACATCCAGGTGGTGCAACATAATGCAACATAAATAAAACCAGTCTGGGAAAGCTGAAGATAAAACAGAGAATTGTTTTGAAACATGTCCAAGAACAAATCAACATTAATATTGAGGTAAGATGTCCAGACCAAAAATAATATAATTAAAAGGCAAAAACTAATTAATGAAAGCACACTGTGATTGCACTGTGAAAGCACTGTGATTGACACATGTGGATGTGAAGGGCCAGCAGTCGGCTGGTAAAAGGGCAACCGCTGCAAAGTGGAAAGACCCTCAATCAATCGGAACACTTAAAAAACAAACAGAAGAGAACATAAGATTCAAAAAATTCACTTACCATCCTGTAAAACACCACAAGTTCCAGAAAATTTTCAATAAGTTTAACATTCGATTGGCCCCAAAGAATGAATACAGCCTAAACAAGATAATTAAAACCAACAAAAATGAAAAAATTGGAGAAGAATATAAATCAGGAATATATCAGATCAAATGTCAAGATTGCGACAAAATCTATATAGGAAAAACAAAAAGAAATTTAAAAACTAGAATGAAGGAACACCTTAGAAATGTAAAAAAGGGTGAAGTGGACAAGTCAGCAGTAGCAGCCCATGCTTGGTCTGAAAAACATTTAATTGATACAGAAGCTAACCTAATCAAACAAACAGATAAACTAAACGAACTCACAGTCTGGGAAAAAATCCATATCCAAAAAAACAAAAAAGACAAACTCATGAATTTTGAAACTCCCGCAAATTTTGACCTGATCCAGAGGTTCATCGGTCCACCGATAGAAGTAAGAAGGAAACCGCCAAGAAACGACATAACACCGGTCGACTAGAGGCTACTGACGATGGAGATAAGCTCCGAAACTGCAGTATAGAAGAAAAAGGATATGAGGTGAGGTAATAAAAACATTAATTTAATTATTAAGAACAACATTAAGGTAGAATATGTTTATCACTCACCTCATATTGTTCTTCTTATTTGATTATAGACTAGTTTCGGAACATAGTTTCTGTTCCATCCTCAGTAACATCACGACCGTTGTTCTGTCGTCTTGAAGAGTTGTCCTTCTCTCCTTCCATTGGCTGACTGAAAAACCTCGAAACCAGGTCATTCTCACCGGGAATTTCAAAGTTCATTAATTTCTTCTTTTCGCTCTTTTGAATGTAGATCTTTTCCCAAACAGTAAGTTCTTTTGGTTTTTCTATTTGTTTTAATAATTTTGCTTCTTTCTCGATAAGATGTTTTTCAGACCATGCATGGGCAGCCACTGCAGATTTTTCTACTTCCCCTTTCTTGACATTCCTGAGATGTTCTTTAACTCTAGTTTTCAAATTTCTTTTAGTTTTTCCTATGTAGAATTTCTCACATTCTTCACATTTATTTTGATAAATCCCTGATTTGTTTTCTTCTTTAATTTTCTCATTCTTATTAGGTCTAATCAGTCTGCTGATGCTGTAGTCATTTTTGGGTGCTAACCTTATGTTGAAATCTTTAAAATTTTCTGGAACTTGTGGTGTTTACATGGATGGTATGTGAATTGTGTGAATCTTATGTTATCTTCTTTTACTTTTAGAAGAGTGCTTTGATTAATAAATTTTTGTCTTTTGAACTTGTTTATTTTTTTGAGTATCATTTTTATAGCAAAACCATTTTTCGTGGCTACGTTGATTATGTGTTCTTTTTCTTTTTCATAATTTTCTTTGTTCATTGGTATGTTCACTAATCTATGTGTCAAACTATTGAAAACTATTGAAAACTGAAAAATGTGAAAAAATTTATCAAAGAAATCAAGGAAACACCAATAAACAAAAAGGGTTCAAGAAACATGAAAATTATTAAAGACATCAACAGTAAAAATGTAATAATTACTAAAGCTGACAAAGGCAACCAGTTGGTTATTTTAGACAAAGAAGAATACAACAACAGAATGGAAAAACTTTTGGACTCTGAAGAATATACACAGATTCAATCAGACCCCCTTAACAAAACCATTAAAGAAGTAGACAACACTCTCAAGAATATCAATCACATTTTAACTAAGAAAGACAAGTTTCATCTGAAGGTTTCAAATCCAAAAATTCCCAACATCTACGGACTCCCGAAAGTGCACAAAGAAGGGAAGAAAATGAGGCCGATAATTAACAACATAGGGTCTCCTACATATCATTTATCTAAATGGTTATGTAAGGAATTTAATAAAATGAATGGATTTGAAAACTCTGCAATAGAAAACTCTTATGAATTGGTAGATAAACTAGAAAACATACAACTACAATCTTCAGACAGATTAGTTTCATTTGATGTTGTTTCCTTATTTCCAAGCATTCCAAAAGACCAAACTATGGAAATTTTAGAGATTTGGATGAAAAATAATAAAATTGAAAAAGTAAAGATAGTCGAATATAAAACTTTAACTAAATTATGTATCGATAATATGTTTTTCACCTACAATGGAAGATTTTATAAACAAAATTCAGGACTTTCGATGGGAAACCCTTTATCTCCATTCTTAGCTAATCTATTCATGGGGAATTTTGAACACAAGATAATTAACGGACATCGTTTAATTTTCAAGTTCTGGTGCAGATATGTGGATGACATAATTGCAATAGTTAATCATAAACAGATAGATGACGCATTAAAATTATTGAACATTCAAAGTCAAACTATAAAGTTCACTATGGAAAAGGAAATCAATGGAGAAATACCATTTTTAGATCTCAACTTAAAAAGGAATGAAGAAAATAAGATAGAATTTGGAATTTACAGAAAAAAGACACATATAGATAACTACATAAAAGCTTTAGGTTTCAATCACATAGCTCACAAAGTAAGCAGTTTTCAATAGTTTGACACATAGATTAGTGAACATACCAATGAACAAAGAAAATTATGAAAAAGAAAAAGAACACATAATCAACGTAGCCACGAAAAATGGTTTTGCTATAAAAATGATACTCAAAAAAATAAACAAGTTCAAAAGACAAAAATTTATTAATCAAAGCACTCTTCTAAAAGTAAAAGAAGATAATGTAAAATTTAGAAAATTCACATATCATCCATTAAAACACCACAAGTTTCAAAAAATTTTTAAAGATTTCAACATAAGGTTAGCACCCAAAAATGACTACAGCATCAGCAGACTGATTAGACCTAATAAGAATGAGAAAATTAAAGAAGAAAACAAATCAGGGATTTATCAAATTAAATGTGAAGAATGTGAGAAATTCTACATAGGAAAAACTAAAAGAAATTTGAAAACTAGAGTTAAAGAACATCTCAGGAATGTCAAGAAAGGGGAAGTAGAAAAATCTGCAGTGGCTGCCCATGCATGGTCTGAAAAACATCTTATCGAGAAAGAAGCAAAATTATTAAAACAAATAGAAAAACCAAAAGAACTTACTGTTTGGGAAAAGATCTACATTCAAAAGAGCGAAAAGAAAAAATTAATGAACTTTGAAATTCCCGGTGAGAATGACCTGGTTTCGAGGTTTTTCAGTCAGCCAATGGAAGGAGAGAAGGACAACTCTTCAAGACGACAGAACAACGGTCGTGATGTTACTGAGGATGGAACAGAAACTATGTTCCGAAACTAGTCTATAATCAAATAAGAAGAACAATATGAGGTGAGTGATAAACATATTCTACCTTAATGAATATACCTCATAGTGAGAATTCCTAAAATAAGTAAGAACAACATACTTAAAAATAAAATTAAAACTCCTACGGATCAAGCAGGTAAGAATTTGAATGATCCATATTACAGATATATGCAAAGAAAGCACTATCAAATACATTCAGTGTACTCGGCATGCATTCATTACTGGGCAAGGAGTGGCTGTTCGCCAAAACTTGTTGAAGAATTTTGTGGAAGGAAAGAGTTCAAAAATTCAAAATATGAATACAAATTTCACGAAAATAAAAAACAGAATAAACTGAGTAGAAACAAAATATTTTAAGGTAAATGTTTTCACTTTTTAAGATAGATGTTTGAAATGTTGTCCTCCTGATCTAATAATTTCTAATATTGATTAATAAATTCCAAGAATACTTTCTGGAGGACTGCTTATGATATTCTGCAGATTTTTTGTGTAATTGCAGTCTTTAATGTGCTCAGAGTATCTGGATTTTTATAATGAACAATAAAATGTAGAAAAACATTAAACACAAAAATTAAGTCAGCAGGATGAACACAGTGAATTTTGTAAGGATAAAACTTCAAACTCTTAAGTGCTTTTAACACAGATCATTGTGATGTTCCATCTTCTTTAGGTAAATCTTGGCTGGATTCAATTCTAGCAGATATATAATTGAGATTTTCTTGAATGAACACTGTATTGGTATACAGTTTTTTTTATTTAATTCTGAACCAGGTCTTTGCCATTTTTTAAACAATCTTACACTTACAACATATATAGAGAAAAATTTTCGTTTAGATTGGTACTTGCTCCTGTAGCTAAGTCGGTAGAATACTTGGTCTAGAAAACCAAAGGTCCCGGGTTCAAGCTCCGGTCTGAGCATATAATTTTTCTCTTCAAATATGATTTATCCATCATTGAGATGTATGAAATGAATATTAAAAACATCGAAAGAAGCCATACTGGCATTTATAATGTAATGTATAATTCCCAAATATATGTCTTCTTAATAAAGAAGCCGCCATTTGTAAAGATAGAAGCAAAGGCTTCATATCATTTGGTGTGCAGGAATTACAATGTATATAGAGAAAAATTTGCATTTAGATTGGTACTTGCTCCGGTAGCTCAGTCGGTAGAGCACTTGGTCTAGAAAACCAAGGGTCCCGGGTTCAAGCCCTGGTCTGAGCATATAATTTTTCTCTTCAAATATGATTTATCCATCATTGAGATGTATGAAATGAATAATAAAAACATTGAATCTTACATTGTTTGGTAATAAAAATGTGTTGTATTCAATTGTGGTAAGAGGGTCACTGAACTGACTGTGACTACATACATAGATGGCGGGAAGGGCTGGAAACAAAACACCAATGCATCAGATTCCGCAAATTCCTTCAATGAGTCTCAATGAATGCCCATTCCCTGCCTGGTGACAGTCGCATACCAAGTACACTAAGGGTCGCATGTTTGGACGCATTAGACAGTAAAATGCCTTCTCTGCTGAGCAAGTTGTATGCTAATACGATTTTGCTTACTCAGAAATCTGTTCATGCGATAATAATTGGTTAAATTTGTAAGCTACCTGCGGAGGTACCTTACATGAGCAACTCAAATTAAAATCCCGAAGGGAACCGACGGGAACCGATGGTAATCGATGTACTTTGCTGCTTTATCCAACATTTATCCAAGATGTTGGACCTTGAAGACTTCGATCATGTTTTCGGTATACACGGAGAAGAGGAATTTGATAGAGTCTACCAAAGAATTCAACTGGAAGAACAGGAGAATCGGCGTAATATTGCGTGTCGCAGACGTGTTTGTATACGGTATTATTTGCGGGATGCAAGCATAAATGCATTCCTCTATAGCAGACGAAAATAACGGAAGTGGTTTTATCGCTGAGAATTCTGGGTAATTCGTTGCCAATATTACGAAAACGTCGACTCTCATGCATTACCGATAAGTCGGCCGTTAATTCGTTCTCAGCAATTGCTCACGGTGAATCAGCTCACTAGTGATTGGAAGTAATTTGAGTAGAGAGTAATGTTCTAACATACGACCCTAAATGTTTGGTAGCGTCTTCTTTGCATCTCTTCTTGTCCAACATGTAGATAAACATAATTTACAAAGGATATTGCTGATGTGAGTATGTGACTGTCTGGCTCACCATCTACACAGGATACAATACAGAGTGATTCTGTAAGTGCATGCAAAATTAAGCAGGACATGGGGATACTCCACTGAACAATTTGAGAGAGGGAACCGAGGATCCGAGAAGCCAGCTTAAGGAAATACGGAAATAAATTTGCCTATCATATTACCAGTTTTTTGTTTATTTACATTATTTATTAGTTAATTGCAAGTACCATCATTGACACAATTAATGCATCATTTTGTATCTTACAGGCTTGAAAGCAATAGAATACCCCACCAACTAGTTGCTAGCAAGGAGGTGGTAAGTCCAGCGATAGGGTTGCCATTTTTAAGCATCTGGACCTGCTTCAATTGACATTTATTGACTTTAAAAAAGCCTTTGATAAAGTGAACAGAAGTCTGTTATTTGAAATTTTGATGAAAGATCAGATACCAAAGCAGATCATATATAATATTTATAACATTTATAAGTCAACTCTCATTGCAATAAAAATAAAAGAAAAAATAACTCAGTGGAAAGAAATAAACTCAGGAGTCAGACAAGGTTGTGGCCTCTCCCCTCTACTTTTTAACATATGTATATGAATGCCATTGTAAAAGACTTTAGAGAAACAAAACATGGAAGTATCACTATCAACAGAAATTTAAAATTAGATATAATAATGTTTGCAGATGATCTTGTTTTACTAGCAACATCTGAAGATGATCTACAATGGTCAGTACATAATTTAAATTTGATAGCCCAGAAATATTCAATGGAAATATCTACCAATAAAACTAAAATAATGGCCTTTTGTGGAAAATCCCCAATACCAAGCAAAATTTGTTTAAATAACAAAATTTTAGAGAGAGTTAATGAATTTACTTATTTAGGATATAAACTCTCTTTTAATTATATTATTTTTGGTCTGGACATCTTACCTCAATATTAATGTTGATTTGTTCTTGAACATGTTTCAAAACAATTCTGTTTTATCTTCAGCTTTCCCAGACTGGTTTTATTTATGTTGCATTATGTTGCACCACCTGGATGTCGATGTCAGCTCCATCCTGTGGTTGGCCAAAGAACCTCCAAACCAGGTCACCCTCCATCGGAATATCAAAATTCATAACTCTGTTTCTGTTCTTCTGAATATAAATTTTTTCCCAAATAGTCAGCTCGTTTGTATTTTCTAACTGTTTAATAATTTAGTGTCTGAATTGATATTATGTTTTTCAGACCAAACATGAGCAGCAACTGCAGATTTTTCAATTTCTCCATTTTTAATATTTCTTATGTGTTCTTTGGTTCTAATTTTTAGGTTTCTTTTGTTTTCCCTATATATATCTTTCACAACCCATGCATTCAATTTGATATATTCCTGACTTTTTATTTTTATCAGTTTTTTCATTTTTGTTGGTTTTTATTAGTTTATTTAAACTGTAGTTATTTTTTGGTGCTAATTTAATATTAAACTTCTCAAATATATTTTGAAATTTATTATGTACCCAGGGGTGATATGTGAATTTCCTATATTTTTTCATAGGTGGTTCTTCTTTTTCAAGATTACTTCTGTTTATCATTTTTTGTTTTTTATACTTTTCTATCCTTTTATGTACCATTTTTCATCAAACCCATTTTCTCTTGCTACTTTGATTATGTGTTTTTTCTCATGTTTGAAATCTTCTTCGTTTAAGGGTAAGTTTACCAATCTATGAGTTAAACTATTAAATGCTGCTAATTTATGTCCAATTGGATTGAACCCTGTTGATTTTATAAAATTTTCCGTATGAGTTTCTTTCCTATGAATCCTGAATTCAATTTTTCTTTTTTTTCTTCGTTTCTGACCAATTTAAGATCCAAAAAAGGTATTTGTTTATTGTCTTCTATTTCTTTGGTGAATTTAATGTTTGTACTCTGTAAATTTAATAGTTTTAGGGAATCTTCTACATGTTTTTCTTTAACAATACAAATTATATCATCAACATATCTACTCCAAAATTTAAACATTGTGGGATGTGCTTTAGTGATTTTACATTCAAAATCGCTCATAAAATAAATTTGCCAGGAAAGGTGATAATGGGTTTCCCATTGATAGCCCTGATTTTTGTCTATAGAAACTCCCATTGAATGTAAAAAACATTTGATCAATGCATAATGCAGTTAATTTCAAATAATCTTCTTTGATCTCTCTGTCTATGTTGTTTTTTTCTTAACCAATTGTTCAATATCTCCAAAGTTTTTTGTTTCGGTACATTTGTGAATAGTGAAACTACATCAAACGAAACCAACCTATCTGTGGGTTCAATTTCCACTTTTTCTAATTTCTTAACTAATTCCAATGAATTTTCAAATTCTCTGCAGACTTTCAAAATTATTAATTCTTTTAAATTGATTATTCAGCCATTTCGAAATTTTGTAGGTTGGTGATCCAATATTGTTAATTATTGGCCTCATTTTGTTTCCCGGTTTGTGAATTTTTGGAAGTCCATGTATATTAGGGTTTCTTGGGTTGCTTACTTTTAATTGAAATTTTTCTTTCTTGGATAGAATTTTAAAAATGTTAAAATGTTAAAATTCTATCCAAGAAAGAAAAATTTCAATTAAAAGTAAGCAACCCAAGAAACCCTAATATACATGGACTTCCAAAAATTCACAAACCGGGAAACAAAATGAGGCCAATAATTAACAATATTGGATCACCAACCTACAAAATTTCGAAATGGCTGAATAATCAATTTAAAAGAATTAATAATTTTGAAAGTCTGCAGATTGAAAATTCATTGGAATTAGTTAAGAAATTAGAAAAAGTGGAAATTGAACCCACAGATAGGTTGGTTTCGTTTGATGTAGTTTCACTATTCACAAATGTACCGAAACAAAAAACTTTGGAGATATTGAACAATTGGTTAAGAAAAAACAACATAGACAGAGAGATCAAAGAAGATTATTTGAAATTAACTGCGTTATGCATTGATTCAATGTTTTTTACATTCAATGGGAGTTTCTATAGACAAAAATCAGGGCTGGATCAATGGGAAACCCATTATCACCCTTCCTGGCAAATTTATTTATGAGCGATTTGAATGTAAAATCACTAAAGCACATCCCACAATGTTTAAATTTTGGAGTAGATATGTTGATGATATAATTTGTATTGTTAAAGAAAAACATGTAGAAGATTCCCTAAAACTATTAAATTTACAGAGTACAAACATTAAATTCACCAAAGAAATAGAAGACAATAAACAAATACCTTTTTTGGATCTTAAATTGGTCAGAACGAAGAGAAGAAAAAAAAGAAAATTGAATTCAGGATTCATAGAAAAAGAAACTCATACGGAAAATTTTATAAAATCAACAGGGTTCAATCCAATTGGACATAAATTAGCAGCATTTAATAGTTTAACTCATAGATTGGTAAACTTACCCTTAAACGAAGAAGATTTCAAACATGAGAAAAAACACATAATCAAAGTAGCAAGAGAAAATGGGTTTGATGAAAAAATGGTACATAAAAGGATAGAAAAGTATAAAAAACAAAAAATGATAAACAGAAGTAATCTTGAAAAAAGAAGAACCACCTATGAAAAAATATAGGAAATTCACATATCACCCTGGGTACATAATAAATTTCAAAATATATTTGAGAAGTTTAATATTAAATTAGCACCAAAAAATAACTACAGTTTAAATAAACTAATAAAAACCAACAAAAATGAAAAAAAACTGATAAAAATAAAAAGTCAGGAATATATCAAATTGAATGCATGGGTTGTGAAAAGATATATATAGGGAAAACAAAAAGAAACCTAAAAATTAGAACCAAAGAACACATAAGAAATATTAAAAATGGAGAAAGGAAATTGAAAAATCTGCAGTTGCTGCTCATGTTTGGTCTGAAAAACATAATATAAATTCAGACACTAAATTATTAAAACAGTTAGAAAATACGAACGAGCTGACTATTTGGGAAAAAATTTATATTCAGAAGAACAGAAACAGAGTTATGAATTTTGATATTCCGATGGAGGGTGACCTGTACTGGAGGTTCTTTGGCCAACCACAGGATGGAGCTGACATCGACATCTAGGTGGTGCAACATAATGCAACATAAATAAAACCAGTCTGGGAAAGCTGAAGATAAAACAGAATTGTTTTGAAACATGTTCAAGAACAAATCAACATTAATATTGAGGTAAGATGTCCAGACCAAAAATAATATAATTAAACCTCAAAATATAACTTCCTAAAATTAAATATTAAACTCTCTTTTGTTGAAAATTTGGATTCACCAGAGAAAATTGTGAAATTCTACAAATCAATGGGAATCATTAATAGAGTTTTAAAACCTTCATTAGTGCAAAAATCAACTCGTACTCGTCTTTATCAAATAATGGCTCGACGAGTCCTATGTTATGGGAGTGAGTGGACTATAAGGACGAGAGATGAAAGCAGACTAACAGCTTGTGAGATGAAATTTATGCGCCGAACGGCTGGCTACACCAAATGGGATCGAAAGAAAAATGTAGAAATCCTTCAAGAATTTAATGTGTCACCAATACTGGACTACATCTCAAGATATCAGCTAAACTGGAAGGAACGTGTCTCAAGAATGGCTAGATCCAGGATCCCCAACGCAATAATGAACTACTGTCCAAATGGGAAACAGTCACATGGTCGACCTATGAAAAGATGGCACAAAAACCGCTTTCTCAGGCCGTAACAGTTCTTCTAGGACTAATACCTGGCAGGATGATGATGATGATGTATCTTACAACAGTTGCTCAAACTGATGGAAACCAACCTCAATGTAAGCATCACATCAGTGTACAAGATTCTGCTGCACACTGGTAAATATCCCTGGTGTGTTTCGAATCACATCACAGGCAGCTACAATCCAGTGGAGTCTTAAACGCAAGTGAATTTAGATACTCCAAAGGAAATAATCAAGGGGAGTCAGGTCAAATCCTGCATCATGACTTCCTAGTCATCAGGCTCTTCCTTGCCAGGAACTAAAATATATAGTACATGTAAATAAACAGCACAGTACATTATATTATTTTTAGTCTGACCATCTTACCTCAATATTAATGTTGATTTGTTCTTGAACATGTTTCAAAACAATTCTGTTTTATCGTCAGCTTGCCCAGACAAGCAAAACAGAATTGTTTTGAAACATGTTCAAGAACAAATCAGCATTAATATTGAGGTAAGATGATTAGACTAAAAATAATATAATTAAAATAACCTCAAAATATCACTTCCTAAAATTAAATATTAACACAGTACATTCATAGTTAAATATGAGAAATAACATTATGAGGTTCTTAATTCGTAAATTAATGAGTCATTATTAAATGTTCCATTAAATGAAGAAGATTTAAAAAAATAATACAATCACATTTTGAACATAGCCAATTTAAATAGTTTTGGAAAAGAAATAATTATAAATAAATTAAAGAAATTCAGACAACAAAAAAGATTAAAAGAATACATTACCCTGCAATCTGATTCAAAGAAAGGAAAATGATTTAAGAAAATTACTTATCATCCTGAAATACATAACAAATTAAAAAAAAAATTCAAGAAATTCAATATTACATTGGCACCGATAAATAAATTTAGCCTTGATGATCTATTAATAACTAATAAGAAATTGAACACCCCAGATAGCAAAAAATCTGGAATTTATCAAATTAATTGTAAGGACTGCAATAAAGTATACATAGGAAAAACAAAAAGGAATTTAGTCACTTGCACTAAGGAACACTTTATGAAATATTAAAAATGGTGAAATTGAAAAATCAGCTATTGCAGCACATAGTTTATTGGAGAATCATAAAATTGGAAAAGAAGCCCAACTTTTAAAACATTTGGAAAAACCTTTAGAATTGACAATTTGGAAGAAGATATATATATATTCAGAAGAACAAATTTAGATCCATGAATTTTGAGATGTGGTACTGTTACAGCAATTCATTCGTCGGATAGGGATGTTAAACCTGGTGATCCCTTGGTGCTTTCCAACACACTTTACACTATACAAATATGCACGTTCCCTGTACTCCTCTCTGTACACAATACAATGATGAATAAATGACATCTTCAAACTTGCAAAGTATTATTGCTGGATCCACATAGAAAATTACTGAAGTGCACTAGCACTAATTGTTTTATTGCCAAATACCAAGCCTTAGATAACAACTATTGATCCTAGATATATTAATGTTTTCACTTTTTCATAAGAATTATTGTCTTTAATAATGTGCACATAAAATTGTTTTAGTTAAAAATTCTAAACTCACACAATTTATGGTAATAAAATATATCCTTTTACTTCAAAAGTTTATATTAACTCGAAGGGACTGTCGAACCCATAGGTACAGGACTCACAGACATAAGATCTCCACCACATTTCTATATTAAGTTAATTTTTTGTTCTAATAATATTATTGGATACTTGATCTCCTTCAATCTTAGGATTTATATTCTCCCCACCCCATTCTTAGTTGGGCCCTCTTGGTGCCTTTCCTTCTGGTTTTTTACAAGTAGATTCCATTCCCTTCTGTCACTTGTCCTATGTGTCACATAACTAGCACATCTCAGTCTACAAGATTTAATTGTTCTTATTACTGGTAATGATCATAGATATCACTGTTATCATCTCTTTAGTCCAAAAATTATTTTAAGTACTGTATTATCAAATACTTGTAATACTTTCCGCTCTCTTCAAATAAGAGGTTATGTTTTGGATCCACATAAAAAATAAATCTTTGTTACTTTTAAAAACATTTTAAAATCCTGTATGAACAAAATAAAGTTTTTATTTTTAACTAGCTAATACCCGGCGAGCACTGCTACTCCTAAATAAATGTTAATGTGTTTCTACCACCAGCCTTGAGCTGCTACGCTTGCCTGGGAATCTGCTTATCCCGATCCTCTTGGCATCAATGAAAGACAAAAATGGTTATTGTGAGTTATCCGTAAAAGATAAACAAATGCTGTCACGGACTTTTTTGTAGAGTTTTTTTGAGATATTCAATTCTGTGTACAGTAATTTGGTGTATTTGTTATGTTCAGGCAGCGTAAGCCATTTAAGCGTCAAAATAGGGACTTTATTTCACGTTTTTCACTACAAAGGGTGATTTTTAGGGGTGAAGTGGTTGAATATTACAACTCTCTTATAGCCTATGTTCATCCCGGGAATCTCCTGAACATTTTACATAAAACCCCATCAAAATCGGATCAACGGTATGGTCGCACATAGAATATGAACAAACAAACCAACAAACATTAATTATATTTGAAGAGAAAAATTTTCACCTAGACCGAGACTCGAACCTGGGACCTTTGGCTTTCCAGGCCAAATGCTCTACCAACTGAGCTACTGAGGCAAGTTGCCATCTAGATGCAAATGTTTCTCTTATATACGTTGTAATTCTCTCGTGCCAAATGCTTTGAAATCTTTGCTTCTATCTTTGTAAATGGCGGCTTATTAGAAATACGTTGTAATTCTCTCGTGCCAAATGCTTTGAAATCTTTGCTTCTATCTTTGTAAATGGCGGCTTCTTAGAATGTGTCACATTCAGTACCAGGCACTGAGCAGGGCATTTAAACCCACAGGTGAGCCATTTAAATACCCCAGCTACCCTTTTCGTGGCACTTCAGAAAATGGAGCATTATTCACAAACTATTGGTCCTAGAAAATTCAAATTTTGTACATACCTGAAGGAGATATCCTAGTAGGATTTGATGGTGAAATAACTTGGGTGATTGACATCACATGGTATTGGCGTATCAATTTCAGGAAGTGGAAGTTCATCTTCACTTTCACTTTGTGAATCTTCTAATTCAGGAATCAGTTCATCACCTGAATCTTCATTATACAAAATATTCACTAATTCTTCTTCAGTGAGATATTTTTCTTTCGCCATGGTTTCACTCACGCACAAACAACAGCGCGATAATGAGAAACATATACGACTGCATTTGAGCCTGGAGGGAAGTTTGGGTGAACGAATTCCATGTGTTGTTTGTTTTAAAAATAAAAGGGGATTCACCAAGGTTAAACGTGTCAAACGGGAATAGAAAACGTACATTTACATGCCATCTATGATCTCCAAGACCTACTAAGCCAACACAATATTTAGGCACCGAATATAAACGCGGTTTGTTTGCGCCCACTCTAAAACGAGTTAACTGACCGACGGCCGCATACACGATAGTCTCTTTAAATGCCGTAACTGGTTTACGGTATTGAATCTGTTAAGAAGACATTTATTGGGAATTTAACGTTACTTTATAAAGCCAGTAGGGCTTCTGTTGATAGTTTTATTATTGATTTAACACTTCTCAGTGAAGGATAAATTATATTTGAAGAGAAAAATTTTCACCTAGACCGAGACTCGAACCCGGGACCTTTGGCTTTCCAGGCCAAATGCTCTACCAACTGAGCTATCGAGGCAAGTTGCAATCTAGATGCAAATTTTTCTCTTATATATGTTGTAATTCCCTCGTGCCAAATGCTTTAAAACCATTGCTTCTATCTTTGCAAATGGTGGCTTCTTAGTTAAGAAGACATTTATTGGGAATTTAAACACTACTTTATAAAGCCAGTAGGGCTTCTCGGTTTACACGAAAATTTTTTCTCTTCAAATAAAATTTATCCTTCTGTGAGAAGTGTTAAATGAATAATAAAAACATCAAACAGACATTAATTTTTATCATCATCATCATCATAGTACATTCACGAATTTAGGCCATTTGTTGACCTGTTTTGGCCTCAAGAAACACCATCCAGAAGAATTCCTTCTGGCTTTTTTCGTGTTGAGACTTGAAAGTAGTTTTGAAGTTCCTTAGGACAGGTTACTGGCCCGACGCTAAGTAGTCCAGTGGTAGGGCTGCTACCTTTTAGTCTCTGGACAGACATTAGGATACCACATTTACTCAGTACCTGATGGAACGGTTATACCGCCGTGACTCGGTCCTCAGAGCCTCGTTTGTGAAAACGGGTTGTACCACGAGAAGGTGAGGATGAGAATTGGGTAGGAGAGGTTATACACACGTCACTACCCCTTACAACCCGATGTTTCAGACGTTTGTTGTTATCTTCTTCAAGCGGAGAACTTCTCCCCCGCGGAGAACTTCTCCCCCTCTAACTGCCCATTGACGCTCCGTAGCACAGGTATCGCGAAGGCTCAAGCACCATGTGCACAGCAGTGTCATCTGCAGTTAGTCGATTCAATTAATTTTTATATATATGATTATCTGGTTACTCAATTAAACGAATCAGATTTTACCTATCTCCTCATATTTTTGACTTTGTCAGATGCCAGTTGACAATGAAAGGGCTATTTCTTTTGAAACCAGTTCAGAGAATATACAGAAATATGAGATGAGGTGTAAAATCTGATTCATTTAATTATTATTAAATAAAAACCTTATAGTATTACTTGACAAATATATTAATCTGAATAACTTTTCTTCTTTTTTATTATGTTATAGACTGAACATGCATCTAGGAATGTCAAGTCTAGACAACCACTGGGTATCTAAAGCAAATGTTAGCCAAAGAAAAGGTCGAGCTGGAAGAGTTCAACCAGGTGAATGTTTCCATCTCTACACCCGGGAAAAATATGAATCATTGGAGCAGTTTCCTATGCCAGAAGTACTACGTGTCCCTCTTGAGAAGACAGTTCTCGACTTAAAGGTAAAAACCACTTAAAATGTGAACTCCTTTCTCTCCTTCATGCTTTGTCATGTGCAAATTATACTTTACAATTCTCTATCAAAGAATTTTAATCAGTTTTTACACTACTTCTTATATTTCACTTTCTCACCTGAACTAGTTTCAAAAATCATTACCCTCGTCCTCAGCCAAAATCGACTTTTGGAAGCCTTGTATATTGCCTTCCTCGGGTGTTTCCCAACTAACTTCACAATCAAATCCTTCTCTCCATGAATTTAAAAATTCATTTTGAAACAATAAATTTATTAATATTTTAGCTTCAAATTCTTCGAGAATATTTTTATCAAATATACATATATTTTAATTAACCCTGATACACAAGATACAAAAATAACATAAACTTTTAAAATAAATAAGCTTTTGTCTGTGTATGTCACTAGTTGCATTAGTGTTGGAACAGGTAGAATTTCTTTCTTGAACTTTTATAAGAAAAATCACTATGAGGTTTAATTTAAGATTTAAATTAAAGTTCTTTGTACAAAGAAAGTACACTTATAAAAGAAACAGAAGAGAACATAAAATTCAAGAAATTCTTTTACCATCCATTGAAGCACGACAAATTAAAAAAAATTAAAAATTTTAACATAATATTGGCACTGAAGAATGAATACAGCCTCAATAGGATAATTAAACCCAACAAAAAATGAAAAAAAAAATCAGGAATTTGTCAGATCAAATGCAGAGATTGTGACAAAATTTATTAGAAAAAACAAACAGAATAATAAGTAATTGAGTTAGTATTTTTTAAACATTCTTACCTCATATGGTAGTTTTGTCGGACATATGTTTCAAAGCTGTTGCTCCATCGTCAGCAGTTACACAAACTGATTTCTTCGCTGACGATAGAGCAATAGCTTTGAAACATATGTCCAACAAAACTACCATATGAAGTAAGAATGTTTAAAAATACAAACTCAATTATTAATATTTAATTTTAGGAAGTTATATTTTGAGGTTATTTTAAAGCTGGGAAAGCTGACGATAAAACAGAATTGTTTTGAAATATGTCCAAGAACAAATCAACATCAATTATTAAATTAAACCTCATAATGTTATTTCCTAATGATTTTAAAATAATAATAATAATGATGATGATGACGATAACGACGACTATGATGATTATGACAATTACGATGATGATTACGATGACGATTATGATGACAATTATGATGACAATTATGATGATGATGATGATGATAAAAATGAATAATAAAAAAAGAATAATAAGTATTAATCCTGGAGGACTAGTGTAACCACTAAAGTTGAGGAAGACCGAGATCTCAGGTATTCTATTTTTATATTATAAATATTACATAGTGTTACCACGTGTGCCTCTGGTTCTGATTAACGTGCGGAACCAGCTGGATCGATGCATTTTAAGAGTGTGAAAAACATGATTGGGACATATAATAGTGTAATTTGTTAAAAAATCTGCTCGCCTTCCATTTTTGCTTTGATTATTCCTAATTACAGTTATCTTCTTAATGTTTGGCATGAACGGATTAATAAATTAATAGATTTATTAAAACTTCATATGAATATTAATACTGAAGACAATATGCTAGAAACCGTAAGGTTGGATGTTCAAGTCTCAGTATGGTCAGGATTTTAAACTGGCCTATACCTTTTGGCAGCATCATGACCCTGGTGTCAATTCAACCTCTAACAGAAATGAGTACCAGAAGCTTGTTCTGAGTGTAAAGGCAGCCATCACACAGGGCTGACAATTTAGCAACATCTAGTGCTGATTTTTTTCTAGAAAGGCTGAAGGCTTAACCTCCTATTATCTCATAGGTCTCCACAAAGCCTGTGTTCAGTAAATATACTTAACCCTTAATAGTGAGTGGAGAACATATTTATATCGACTCACCTCATATGATTTCAAATTTCTTCTTCAGTCATGGCTTCCACTGAAGGACATGATAGTCTGAAACCATCGGTATCAAAGAAATTTGAAGTCATATGAGGTGAGTCAATAAAAATATGTTCTCCACTCACTATTAATGATATAACCTCATAATGTTTACTTCCCAATATTAATTTAAATAAACTTAACCCTGTTTATATAGATTTACCTACTTGTGTTAGTCTTGTTTTGTAACACTTATATTTTTCTATGGCGGCAGCCAATGTTGGCCATTCTATTTGTAGTGCCGCCAATACACATGTATATCGCTGGCAGGCCTAGCGCATGCGCAGTGTGTCTAGCGGACCAATGTGCTAGGACCTTATGTTTATGCTCACTCTCGTTGTTGGACCGTTGTGAAGAGTGGTCGTGCACCCTTTCTTGTTGTTGGACCGTCATGAGTGGTCGTGCACCCTCTCTCATAGTGACCGTGATACTGAGTGGTTGTGAGCATTGATGATCCAACAATAGTTTAGTCATCATGCATATTTTATTTCAAGTATTTCTTAATTTAGTGTTGTGTTAATAAAATTATTCTTCTTAAGTTATGAAGTAGAGAAGATTATTATAACAAATATTTCCCGGTAGCGATCTATGGAAGTTTGTCAGGAGGCTAAATATTCACTAAAGCCAGAGGAATCCTGTTCAGCCTATAATGCAGAGCCACCCAAACTTATTTGTACCACAGACCAAATAGAAGACACATCTAAGTGGCACGGGCCATATACCCTATTATAACTGTTGTGTGTTATTATTATTACTATTAATTTATTTAGCAGATTTCATTATGATTCACATCTTCCTGCACTCAATCTACTATTATTCTCCTCCACATCTCTGTGTCATTCCAATTTCCATCATCCAATCCTTTTTCTCTCACTCTGCTCAAAACACAATCAATCCATGTTATTTTTGGTAGCCCTCTTCTTCTTTTACCAAGTAGCACCTATTCTAGTATTCTTCTTGGGAATCTGTTTTGTGTCATTCTTTTTACATGACCATACAATTTTATTGCTTGTTCTTCTTCTTCTTCTTCTTATTATTATTATTATTATTATTGTATGTTGATTTGTTACTTTTCTTGTTATGTTGTTATAACATATTTCACAAGTTCTTGTTCCATTACTGATAGACTAATATTATAGGCCCACCCATAGCTTATTTTAATTTATTAGAATGCCACAGGCCTACAGGGGCCAGATAGAAAGTGATGGAGGGCCATAGTTTGGCTGTCCCTGCTGTAATGGGATCATTGTACTTTTTTTTTTAAATCAAGGGAAGTAAAGCTATGAGTCCAATTAATAGATTTATGGCATGTAAAAAAGAACCTCATCATCATCATCATCATCATGAACAAATTCGTTTTAGGCCATGTGGCCTGTATGGTAAACCTAGCGAAGATGGTCTTGATCTTTCCACCGATGTTTTGGTCTTCCTTGGTCCCTATGTCCAGTTGGGGTATATTGGAATGCCAATTTTGGAAGTCTATTTCTTGCCATTCTCCTCAGATGATTTTTCCATTCTTGTTGGTATCTTTGTATATCTTCATTTAAACTTGTTACTCCAAGTTTTCCTCTGATAATAGTGTTCCTTTGGTGATCCAGTCTATTAACTCCTAACAATGATCATAAGAAGCACATTTGGCTTACTTGAAGTTAATGAGAGTTTCTTTTATTTAAAATCCAAATTTCACTTTCGTATTTTAGAGCAGCTTTTGATGTGATGTTATGTAATCTTAGTTTTGTCTCTGTCCTCATCTGTTTACCAAAATGTCTTCGTATTACCCCATTCATTTTATTATATTTTTGTAATTTTGAATCAATGTCACTCTTATACTCTGCAAATACATTTCCTAAGTAAGAGAAACCTGACACTTGTTCTATAAGAACCTCAAGCTTAAAATATGAGGCCTCTGAGTGAAATTCATGAGCCTTTTCAAACCCAAATTTGATTTGCAACACAAATGACCTGAGCTGTTAAAGAGCATTTTAAATAAAATAGAAACTAACAATTGAATGTCATAATTATGTTGTTTTATTTTCAGACTTACAGTCAAGATGAAAAAGCACAAGATTTTCTGTCTGAAATGCCAGAACCTCCAAAGGTAGAAGCCATATCACAAGCAGTTAATGAACTGTATCAGCTGGGTGCACTTGATGAAAATGAGAGACTTACTCCTCTGGGTAGACGTATTGCTCTGTTCTCTACACATCCTAAAATTTCTAAAGCTCTAGTTCTTTCTGCCATATTTAGGTATAGTATATATATATATATATATATATATATATATATATATATATATATATATAATTATTGTGTTAAACTGTAAATTAGTGAATTCGAAGGAATGAAACTATTGAGGTTGTTCTCATGAAAATATTTTTTGAAAAATTGTTACACATCTTTACTGTTCCTATCTAGTAGACACTGAAAATGATCATAACCAAATGTTATATATATATGTGTGTGTGTATGTATCCATTAATGCTTTTTGTTTAATTGAAACCAAACTTGACATTCTATTCTATTCAATAGTGTTCTGCCCGAGGGCAGGTCTTTCACTGCAATCATAGCATTTTCATTCTATGCTTTGCAGTTTTATTAGGAAATTATTGGTGTGGTAGCTTCCCATTGCTTTCCACGCTAGTGAAATAATGATGATTAGGGAGCAGATTTTTATGTAGTAAAAGATAAGATTACAATGCAGATAGTATATATTATTCAACTGTGTGTGAAACAAGATAAAAGACAGTCAAAAGTCTTACTTCTCATTATACTATTCAACTGTTTGTGTGTAGAACCAACACAAAAGACAGTCATAAGTCTAACTTCTCATTATACTATGTTGCAGTCTTAACTTTTAGTACATAAAAATCCACTCCCTAATGATGATAATGATGACCGGATGATTTAGTAAATAAAAATTTGCTCCCTAATGATGATAATGATGACCGGATGATTTAGTACATAAAAATCCGCTCCCTAATGATGATAATGATGACTGGATGATTTTTGGGGACTGTTGGCCCTAGGCTTCTTGACATTTGTCTTACAGGTGAAGAAAAGCCCTGTAAAAAACCTCACCCAGGACCTTGTTCCGATCGGAAATCGAACGGGCCTGCTGTTTGACAAGGTAGCATGCTACCTCGAGACCACAGTGGTGGATTTAAACTTGACATATAGCTTTTTTATATAATAAATTTGGGAATTTTTAACATTATGAGGTTTAATTCATAAGAATTAAATGATAATAATTAAATGAATCGTGATGTTTTCTTACCTCATCACGATTCATTTAATTATTATTAATTGAACCTCATAATGTTAAAAATTCCCAAATTTAATATATAAAAAAGAATTAAATGAATTATGATTTCTTCTTACCTCATACTTCTATGTTTTTTAAACACAGCACTGCAGTATCAGCAACCATCGTCACCATCCTCAGCTATTTTCACAACTGTCAATTTTTTACTTTTGCCGGTAATTATCCAAACTGCCATCTGGTGTTCTTTTGAAATAATTATTTTCTAAACTGCCATCAAAAGAACACCAGATGGCAGTTTGGATAATTACTGGCAAAAGAAAAAAATTGACACTTGTGAAAACAGCTGACGATGGTGACGATGGTCGCTGATACTGCAGTGCTGTGTTAAAAAAACATAGAAGTATGAGGTAAGAAGAAATCACGATTCATTTAATTCTTATTGACATATAACATTTGATTGAAAAAAGTAAGATCTAGCTCATTAACCAGCAAAGTCAGATGATTAGGTGTAGAAGTTCATATGAAATAAAAATTTAAAAAATCACTCTAGGATTTATAAATGAGCTGGAGAAAATTCTTTTATATCTCACATCATAAACTTCCATTCATTCATAAACCAGTTTCAAGGACATTTTGCCTTTATCTTCAGACAAACTCCAACTGTTGAAATTTTTCCATTAACATAATTTTCCAAACTGCCATCTGGTGCTGATTTTATGAACTTGGAGATTACATTTTGCTCGCCGGGAACTTAAAAATTCATGATTTTATATTTTTTCTTCTGAATGTATATCTTTTCCCAAACTGTTAATTCCAAAGCCTTATATAAATCTTTTAAAATTTTAGTTTCTTTTCCAATTTTAAGATTCTCTAGCAAACTATAAGCTGCAATTGTATGATGGATCTACGAATATTTCACAGATACAACCCCTTTCAGAGTTCTCTAAAATAATCACGTTGAACGGATGGGTAAAAGGTAAGCTTTTTGGTTCAATGCCACCACTTTGTCATAAATTTGACATTTCAGGTATTCTCTCCTGGAATTGGCATATTGTAACCCACTTCTGAGGTATTGGGCGCCTGGAAGGCGGGGGTTATGCTGGCCCCATGATAGGATAGGTGATGACGATGGGGTAATGATGAGCCAGGAGGAGGCCTTAAACCTAAACTTAATCTAATGAGGTGGATCATGATATTGATGAGTAATGATGGCCAGATGATTGTTTGGGGACCGTTTGGGCATTTTAAAGCATCCTGACATTTGTCTTACAGGTGAGGAATAACCCGATAAAAAAAAAACCTTACCCAGGAAACTTGTACCAAGCGGGGATCGAACCCGGGTCTGCTGTGTGACAAGGCCAGTATGCTACCTTGAGACCACACGGTGTGTTGGAATGAGGCAAGAATTTATGCTATAGTATTCATTTTATATTCTTGAACGATACCTCAACAAATTCTTATCATGTATATTATTATTAATTTAATACTGTATCAATGAAAGACAAATTATATTTGAAGCGAAAAATATATGCTCAGACTGGACACTCATCCTGGGTTCAAACCCCAAGCATATATTTTTCTGATGTTTTATTATTTATTTAACACATCTCATTGAAGGATAAATTAAATTTGAAGAGAAAAATTTTCGCCCAGACCGGGACCCAAACCTGGGACCTTTGGTTTACTGTACCAATGCTCTTACCAACTGAGCTACTGGGGCGAGTTCCAATCTAGATGCAAATTTTTCTCTTATATACGTGTAATTCCCATGCACCAATTGCTTGAAGCTGTGGCTTCATCTTTGCAAATGGCAGCTTCTTGATTAAGAAGATTTTATTGGGAATTTAAACATTACTTTTAAAAGCCAGTAGGGCTTCTATTGATGTTTTATTATTAATTTAACACATCTCATTGAAGGATAAATTAAATTTGAAGAGAAAAATTTTCGCCCAGACCAGGACCAGAACCCGGGACCTTTGGTTTACCGTACCAATGCTCTCTTCAAATTTAATTTATCCTTTAATGAGATGTGTTAAATTAATAATAAAACATCAATAGAAGCTCTACTGGCTTTTAAAAGTAATGTTTAAATTCTCAATAAAATCTTCTTAATCAAGAAGCTGCCATTTGCAAAGATGAAGCCACAGCTTCAAGCAATTGATGCATGGGAATTACAACGTATATAAGAGAAAAATGGAACTCACTCCAGTAGCTTAGTTGGTAAGAGCATTGGTACGGTATACCAAAGGTCCTGGGTTCGGGTCTCAGTCTGGGCAAACATTTTTCTCTTCAAATTTAATATATTTTTCTTTTCAAATATAATTTTATCACGTATTTTATTCCAGATGTGTGAGTCCAATGCTAACAATAGCTACAGTCTTATCTGGTGATGCAGAGTTTTTTAAAGGAGGTTTGAATGACAAAGAACAAGTAAGAACGTTCAAGAAACAATTTGATCTATCAAGTGACCACATAGCTATAGCTTGTGTCTATCAACAATGGGAGATGATACATAAAAAAAGCTATATTGATGGTAGAAACTACTGCTATAAGAATAATCTCAAAAGTGAGAGTTTAATACTTGTTCAAAGTAAGTATTTTATATATGGTTTTCATTTTTATACTTCACATACTTAAAAATAGGTGACCTTGACGGCCACGGTAGTCTAATGGTTATGTTGCAGGTTCAAAGCCGGCTGGTGTCAATAGATTTTTAGGATGGGAAAACCAAAGGACAAATTCTCCGGGAGGAATTTCAAGCTTAGGGTTCTGAGACTGAAAATTTTTGGCCTTGTAAAGAAACCTGAAGTCTGAATTAGTGCCTCTGAACAAAATTTAATTCATCTTCCCCATGCAAGTAATACGTTAGTTGGCTACTATATGTCTCATTGAGGTGTTGTGCTAACCACTTGTCACTCGCTGATATAATCATTATATTCTTTCTTCGTGGATTGAGCTGCAAAAGTTTTGATCTGATCTCATGCAGAAAACTGATCTCTCCATCGTGCTCTTGGCCATCCCACACACCATACCCCTCTGGCTTATATATGAATAACTGTTTTGTTATACGTTCTTGATCCATCCTTTGAATGTGGTCAATCCAATTTTATTAAGTTATGTAGATAGGAAATAACACTATGAGGTTTTATAATATTGTTTATTTTTTATTATTTCACTCACCTCATACTTCATAACTCCTCGCAAACCCAGAGTTTCTTCATATCATTTGTGACATTCTCAATGCTGTGTCACGTTCACAACTGACGTCCAACGGCCTTCTATCCTGCAGACTGACCTCCGTGCCATCTGATGGCTGACCGACGAATTTCCAAATCAGTCCTCTCTCCTTATAACCGGGTATTGCAAAATTCATAGTTGTATTTTCATTCTTGCATATGTAAATTTTTTTCCAAATTGTAAGTTCCTTCGGTTTTTCCAATTGTTTAAGTAATTTTGTTTTGGTTTCTATTCTATGTTTTTCTGACCAGGTATGTGCAGCTATTGGAGATTTTTCAGTTTCTCCATTTTTAACATTTCTGAGGTGTTCTTTTAATCTTAATCTTGTATTTAGATTCCTTTTTGTTTTTCCTGTGTATATCTTTTCACAATCTTTACAATTAATTTGATAAAATCGGGAGGGACTTTAAGCCGTGGGTCCCGAGTCTGAAGATTTTCAGGCTCGTAAAAAATCCTTAAGCCTGAATGAAAAGGCCTCTAAGCAAAATTTACCGATTTTCCCGTCCTAGTACTACCTTGGTTTCCTAGATGTCAGTATGAGGTGGAACGCTGACCACGGACCAATCAAAATGACATCTATACGAAAACAAGTTAACTAAATTCGTATGGTTCAAATTCTTCCCTGTAGGGGGAGAGCGCCTAAATCTCTGTAAAGGGAATACATGGGCTTACAATACAATATAAATATCATTATATAAATTGGCTATATATATTTTACCAACTACTGCATTTATATTTTTTAACAGCTTTTCTCACTAAGACACTGCAGTATTTATATTCTATTTACATTAGTATCTCGAAAATGCTTTCTTTTGAAAACACATTAAAGAGATCATTTGCTGGCTACACAAAATCTGAATCTAACTACTATTGACTTATAAAGGAGTCCTGCTTCTGATTGCAAAATTCAAAGGTGGTAATTTGAGCAATGGATCAAAAATGCATCACATTATATTTGTGTGTTGCAGAATTGCGTAAATTATATTCAGAACAGCTACTGCGTAGTAAGATGTTGGCTGATTATGAAGACTATAAGGAACTCTCTCAACCTAGCAATAAGTATGCAGGAAATGATGAACTTGTCAAATCCATATTCATGTCAGGTACAGGAACTCTGCTCTACAGGAGAAGTTGGGATATGAAGAAAGGACACATGATGAAGAACGCTAATGTGTTATTCACAGAGTAAGTAAACATCACTATCAGTATTTAATTAATGTTGGGAAGTAAACATTATGAGGTATAATCATTAAAATTCATCGGAGAACATATTGTTTAAACAACTCACCTCATAGGATTCATACTTCCATGAGGTGAGTTGTTTAAACAATATGTTCTCCGATGAATTTTAATCACTATCAGTATTATATAAATGGTACAAATTTGTTTAAAAATTTTCAATCTTGTGGCCAGGAGGGGTGGTGATGTACAATTTTTAATTTCTAGATTTTGCACTAGATTCATGCAAATTACATATCTCCACAGTACATATGTTGAGAAGGCACGTGGTAGTGTTGATAGCAATTCATGAATGGGAATATTAAGCCCAGTGGTCCTCTTGCTGGTTTTAGACAGGAGCAGGCTATGTGCCAGCACCAGGTTTCATCTTCTCCCTTCTCTTCATCATTATCTTTCATACAACACATTTTACACTACACAAACACACAAATATACACTTATCCTGTATTCCTCTCTGTACACTATACAAGAACACATTATCTATATAAAGTTGTCTGCCGAAGTGATAAATAAATTGAAAATAAACCACATTAATGCTATCTCTCCATCCAGTGTGAAACCTGAAGCAAGAAAAGTGCAGTGGGTGGCATTAGAACAACAACATATTTTATAATTGATTTGGAAACTTTCATACCTCAGTTAAAAAAAAAAAATGCTTTTCTCACATGACATGTTTCGAAAGCCATCACTCCCATAATCATCTATATTCCGATCGTTCGAATTGGGTTCTCCTGCCACATTTTGCACATTGAATAAACTTTGAGATCAAATTTTGTTCATAGGGAACTTCAAAATTCATGGCTCTGTACTTTTCTTCTGAATATAAATATCTTTCCCATATTGTTGGGTCATATTAAGTTTTTCTAAATGTCTTAATAGTGTAGTATTTTTTTAAAATTATGTGATCCTGTATTAAATAATGAGCTGCTATCATTGATTTTCAATTTTACCATTTTTAGTATTTCTTCATGAATTTTGAATTATCTCAAAGTTCATTCATCCTGTACCCCAGTGGCAATAGGAATGCTGGTATTAACGACTCATTTTGAACAGAGTGTAGCTGAGGTTGTGAGGTTGGTGGCACTGGCTTTCAAAGCATGTCAGATGAGAAAAGCATATTTTTATAAGGTGAAATGTGAAATTTTCAGATTCATTTATACATTAATTTGGTTCATAATGGTTTTTCCCTTTAGATCTTTTATTAAATATCACTATAAGAATCAAATGAATCGTGAATTCTTCTTACCTCATACTTCTATGTTTTTTTTTAAACACAGCACCGCAGTATCGGCAACCATCGTCACCATCATCATCTGTTTTCATGACTGTCAATTTTTTCTTTTGCCGGTAATTATCCAAACTGCCATCTGATGTTCTTTTGAAAGAATCATTTTCTAAACTGCCATCTGTTGTATTTTTGAAGAACTTTGTAATCAAGCTTGGTTCGTCTGGAATCTCGAAGTTCATGGTTCTAGTATGGTTTTTTTGAATACTAGAACCATGAACTTCAAGATTCCAGGCGAACCAAGCTTGATTACAAAGTTCTTCAAAAATACAACAGATGGCAGTTTAGAAAATGATTCCTTCAAAAGAACACCAGATGGCAGTTTGGATAATTACTGGCAAAAGAAAAAATTGACAGTCGTGAAAACAGCTGATGATGGTGACGATGGTCGCTGATACTGCGGTGCTGTGTTTAAAAAAAACATAGAAGTATGAAGTAAGAATTCACAATTCATTTGATTCCTATCAATAAAACCTCATAATGTTAAAAATTCCCAAATTTATTGTATTAAAAAAAATATCACTATACTAAAAAAGTCTTAAAAAAAGTGGAAGTAAACATCTGTTCTGAAGTTTTGTTGTTCCTGCTGAGTTAATTGGATATTTTTCAGGTGTAAAAATATTAGAGTATGACTTCTTCAGAAGGGAAGTAAAGCCATGGGCACCTTTTTTTTTTTTTTAATTACTGACTGCATGTTTCATTACATTAGGCAGTTATGAAATAATTGGTTCACTCTCTGAGATATGTTGGTGGCCTTTTGTGCTTTGCAATTAGTCAATGTGAAACCTTTGGATGACATTTCTAGATTAACTGACTAAAAATTTTATCCCCTCAGGGGTCCTCATCTAGGGGATATGTGGATGGCGACCACAAGGTGCCCAAGCTGAGCAAAACATTTCTTCCACTTACTTGTGTTTTGCACTCTTTTAACTTTACTATCTAACCTCTCTTGGTTAACTCTTGTTTTTTTCGACCCCGACACTATTAGGGCATCCGAGGGCTATAGGGAGTCTTTCCTTTCTTCCATTTCTTCTTTTCTTTATTTTCTTTTCTTCTCCAGAAAAGCCTGACCAGAGGCTATAAGATGGCAGCCCCATCACTGGTCTTGCCTTCGTTTAGCCAGCAACCAATCGAAGGGACTATTATTATGCTTTCAAGTCTTATACGAGAATTTCCCAGAAGGATATTTACACCAGATGGGATCGGAAAAGGAACACCGATATCTTAAAAGAATTGAAGACTACGCCAATTTTGGAATATATTAAACAGTACCAACTAAATTGGAAACACCATCTTGAAATAATGAGTTCAAATCGGATCCCCAAAGCTGTTTATAATTATATACCAAGAGGACGAAGATCACTGGGCCGTCCTATGAAACGCTGGAGGGAAAATTTTCTGTAGGATCGTAATAGGCCTTGGCCTAATACTTGGAAGGAAGAAGAAGAAGAAGAAGAAAAATTTTATAAAGTGTTTTTTTTTTTGGTACTTCTTAAGCAATTCTCTTTTTGAGTTATTCATGTTACATATCCATATAATATACAGTATTACCCCTCTTTTACACTTTTCAAGGGACCATGGGGAAAATGGTGTAAAATAGGGGAAAGTGCAAATTGAGGGAAATGAAGATCAGCTCAAAAATGTTGACCCCATACTCTGCATCCATTCCAGAACATGAAAGACAGATGTGGATAATATACTACATCATTACCCCTCTTTTACACTTTTCAATGGACCAGAGGGAAAGTGGTGTAAATTGGAAAAAGTGTAAATTGTGGGAAATGAGGAGGAACTAAAAAAAGTTGACCCTCACATTCAGCAATCATTCTAGAACATGCAAAAAAGTACTGATTGGGATAATATACAATATTGGCTAAATAATGTAATGTTTGAGCGTATAATTTTTCTCTTCAAATATGATTTATCTATCATTGAGATGTATGAAATTAATAATAAAAACATCGAAAAAAGCCATACTGGCATTTATAATGTAATGTAAAATTCCCAAATATGTCTCCTTAATAAAGGAGCCGCCATTTGCAAAAGATAGAAGCAAAGGCTTCATAGCATTTGGTGGGCGGGAATTACAAAGTATATAGAGAAAAAATTTGCATTTAGATCGGTACTTGCTCAGGTAGCTCAGATGGTAGAGCACTTGGTCTAGAGAACCAAGGGTCCCGGGTTCAAGTCCCAGTCTGAGCGTATAATTTTTCTCTTAAAAAAATGTAATATTTCTTTTAATTTAAAATAAAATTCTTTACACCTCATCTCATATCCTGTCTTTTATTTATTTAGAAGACAGGATATCAGGTGAGATGTAAAGATTTTAATTTTAAATTAAACCTCATAGTGATATTCCTATAATAGTTCAATGTAATGTGTGCTTTGAAATGCTGTGAAAATAAAATTACTTTATTTCTTTTACTTTCACCATTTAAAAAATAAATAACAAGGAGAGGTTCAGCAAGCAGCACTATGAATCTTTATTGAGAGATTAAAAAAAAATTGTTTTGCCATAGAAGTACACGGGTTGAATTTCAGAAATGTTTGAACTTCTGAGCCTACTCAATGATTGGCTCTTTATCGATTGTACAAAAGCCAGCTTTGTTGGCTCATTAAACTTGCTTGGCTCCTTATTGATTGTATAGCAGACAGCTTTGTTGGCTCAATGAACTTGCTCTGCTATATATATCGATTGTACAGAAGGGAGATAATCAGTCAAATAAATTGAATATCATCGATCTTTAACGCTGAAGATCAACGTGATGTGACGTAAATTGCGGGAAAACAAAATTTCGGAAATATAAAAGCGAGGTTTTTAATACATTGTGAATATAAGGAAACTGAAGGGACCTTTAAAGAATATTGTAAAAGGTGGGAAAACGTAAGATGCGGGAACGTAAAAGTGGGGTTATACTGTATTTATAAACAGGTTTACAATGTAATAAAACATCTTCCTGTGCCCAAGCTTTTTAAATTTTTATCTTCTTTCTCCATTCTTCTCCATATTCCCATTCCAGTTCTTCCAGACCTAGCTCCCTCATACCTCTTCTTACATCACTGAAGAATAAAGATTTTATATATTTTCAGTTTAATGTTTTTTTATAGAAGTTGAGATGAAATAGTCCCTGTAATCCATAATTGCATTCATTTCCAGAGTTGAGCCTATATATAATTTTTTTCTTCACCTCATTTCTTCTGTTATTACTATTCCTAGGCATGTGAATTCAGCCACTTTTAGAAAAAATCCCAAATTTGTCATTAACTGTCCGTTTTCATGTTAACACAACTAAAGAGAAAAAAAAATGTTTCTCTGTAGTTATGATTTTAGAAGCATTTTTTTAATCTGTGGTTCAGGTTAATCAGATTGTTATATGTAATTATCTTGTATTACAGGGGTCAACAACGTACAACAATAGCTTCTGAAAGTGTAAACTTTAAGCGAAAAGATTTTCCCAGTCCATATCTGACATATTTTCGACAAATGGACTCTTCTGAACGACGTACTGTGTTAATTCGTGAAACTAGTCTGCTGTCTCCATTGACAGTTCTTCTGTTCAGCGATGGAAAATGTCAAGTTAATGAGGTATTAATAAACTATCTTTCTAAAATAAACATCCTCATTTTCAGAAGAATTTATAAAAATACACTGTTTAACAAAAATCACTTGGAAATTCTTTCCTTTCTCAAAATAGATGAACTACCCTAATTTCAAATGAGAAAAATTAATTTTTTATATTTGAAGAGAAAAATTATATGCTCAGACCAAAAAGTCAAAGGTCTTGGGTTTGAGTCCCAGTCTGAGCATATAATTTTCCTCTTCAAATATGATTTATCCATCATTGAGATGTATGAAATGAATATTAAAAACATTGAAAATTAATTATATTATTTTTAGTCTGATTGTCTTACCTCAATATTAATGTTGATTTGTTCTTGGACACGTTTCAAAACAATTCTGTTTTATCGTCAGCTTGTCCAGGCTGGTTTGGTTTATGTTGCAGACCCTGGATGTCGATGTCAGCTCCATCTTGTGGTTGGCCAAAGAACCTCCAAACAAGGTCATGTTCCGTCGGTATTTCAAAATTCATAACTCTGTTTTTGTTCTTCTGAATATAGATTTTTCCCCAAATAGTCAGTTCTTTTTTATTTTCTAACTGTTTTAATAATTTAGGAATATATCAAATTGAATGCATGGGTTGTGAAAAGATATATATAGGAAAAACAAAAAGAAACCTAAAAATTAGAAAAACCTAAAAATTAGAACCAAAGAACACATAAGAAATATTAAAAATGGGGAAATAGAAAAATCTGCAGTTGCTGCTCATGTTTTGTCTGAAAAACATAATATAAATTCGGACACTAAATTATTAAAACAGTTAGAAAATACAAAAGAGCTGACTATTTGGGAAAGAAATCTATATTCAGAAGAACAAAAACAGAGTTATGAATTTTGAAATACCGATGGAACATGACCTTTGTTTGGAGGTTCTTTGGCCAACCACAAGATGGAGGTGACATCGACATCCAGAGTGTGCAATATAATGCAACATAAACCAAACCAGTCTGGACAAGCTGACGATAAAACAGAATTGTTTTGAAACATGTCCAAGAACAAATCAACATTAATATTGAGGTAAGATGATCAGACTAAAAATAATATAATTAAAATAACCTCAAAATATAATTTCCTAAAATGAAATATTAATCGAAAATTAATTTTGTTTATTAGCTCAAATTTTTTAAATATTATAACCTCAAATACATTGTCATCTTCAATATTCAACCAAATTCAACTTAGGTACCCAATCTACAGATATTTTGTAAATATTGGTTGAAAATGAATCACAGTTTAGCAGTGTTAGTGAGCAACAACAAAATAGAATTATTGTGAAATTTGAGCTTACAAGTTAGAGCAATGAAAGAATCTCCATCAAGTTCTGCTATGTACTCCTTTGACCTATAGCAAGTGCAGCCTATGCCAGAATTATCCTTAATTGAGTTACATTATTCAAGACATTTAATACTGTGCTCTCTGTAATACAGACATTGTAAACAGAAGCCACATTTCTATGTGTGTGTATGATGGTAAAGCCAATATGGGCACTACTGAAGTAGCATCACCCCTCCCCAGTCTGCAATTTTCTATAAAAATTATTAATTCCACAAAGTACAGTATTTAAGGATTTTGCTGATGATATGGAGGATTCAAGTCTTATACGAGAATTTCCCCGGAAGGAGGACAAAGATCTCTGGGCCGTCCTATGAAATGCTGGAGGGAAAATTTTCTATAGGATCGTAACAGGCCATGGCCTAATACTTGGAAGGAAGAAGAAGAAGAATAAAATATGCATGTAGAACATGCCTTGGCATTTTATCTCCTCCACAGAGCTCCTTCCATCATCAAAACATAACATGCTATTTCTCTCTGTAAGAGTACAGATAAAGTTTCTTGGATTGTTGAAAAACAAGATCGAAAACATTCTACGAGGGCGGATCGGAAAGTAACGCACAATCATTTTTTTCTGCCTTGGTATTGCAGCTAGAATGTTGAAATTTCACAGAGATATAGTTTGAAGTTTTCACTACAGATGGTATTTTTTTCTCAGGTGCACCTCTTGCGAGAGAAGCTTGAACTATGCAACCAAGATGGCGCACATGCTACAGTCGTCCACCTGTGAGGAACAGAGAAATGTTGTTCGATTTTTGTGGGCCAAAGGGCATAAACCCAGTGAAATTCACAGGGGCATGCGTGACGTGTATGGGGATGATTGTATGGACCGTAGCAATGTCTCCAGGTGGTGCACATTCTTCCAAGAGGGACGCGTGAACCTTAGTGATTCGCCATGCTCCGGCCGGCCGACAACAGTAGCAATCCCGCAGAATGTCAGAGACATTGAGGCGGCAATTCTGAACGACCAGCGTGTGCAACTGCGAGCCTTATCGCAGAAGTTCAACATTTCCTATGGTGCGGTGTACGATATTGTTCATGAAAATTTGAAATTCCGTAAAGTTAGTGCTCGCTGGGTGCCTAAGAACCTGACAGACGACCACAAGGGCCAGTGAATGATGGCAAGCTTGGACCACTTAACGCGGTACACCGCACAAGGACATGAAACTGGTAACACGATGGGAAAAATGTGTTGAGAAAGTTGGTGACTATGTCGAAAAGTAGGTAAAAGATGTAAGTTCATTTGTGATTTTTTTCCTTTTTTTTTACTATTAAACTTTTTAAAAAAAGTTATTGTGCGTTACTTTCCGATCCTCACAGGTGGACGACTGTAGCATGTGCGCCATATTTGTTGCATAGTTCAAGCTTCTCTCGCAAGAGGTGCACCTGAGAAAAAAATACCATCTGTAGTGAAAACTTCAAACTATATCTCTGTGAAATTTCAACATTCTAGCTGCAATACCAAGGCAGAAAAAAATTATTGTGCGTTACTTTCCGATCCGCCCTCGTAGTTGATATTCCATGTTGATGATCCTTCCTGATTCAGATATCTGAAAAAGGAAAATCAAAATGACTTATTCCTGAACCACTAACTTTTCCATCCACAATCAAAGTGTCAGAAGTCAAAAGGAATGAGGTGTTGAATCTGCTAGAAAAGAGATTTGGTGAGAGGTGGAAGAATAAAAATTAAAATTAATTTACTAGTGCTTGAGATATTCCAAGATTTTCTAGCAGGGAGAATAATGATTGTGAATGTGTGGAGGAAGAGGATGGTTGAGGAAATTGTAATTGTATTGACCCTTATTTGAATAAGCTATCTAATAAATTATTAGAATCTTTCATTTTACATTATGTATTAATTATCTTGTGATATGTTTTACAAGCAAAGTTTTGCTACAGATATGATGAGGGATTATAGCATGTTATTGATTCATAAGATGATATATTTTTTTTTGTGGAATGTTGACTCGACGCAGAGAGGATTCTTGTACTTTGATGGATCTTGTCATAAATCATGTTTGTTGAATAAAACAAACTCATTAACCAATTATAGTTGCAAAGCAGAATATCTAATTTTAATAGTAATAATACTTACATTTGAAGAGAAAAATTTAATGTATCCTTCAATGAGATGTGTTAAATTAATAATAAAAACATCAGTAGTAATACTTTTTCTTCTACTTCATGAAATTAGGCCTTTTGACCTGTTTTCACATCAAGCGGGATTTAATGAATCTTCCATCTAGTAAATGGGTGTCCAACACTTCTATGTCCTATTGATTTGTGAGAGCGAATGATTTCATTATCAAGTGCTCGACATTAGATACCAACCTACCAACCAACCAACCTATTGATTTGTACTTTAATATCAGCTGGGGGATTCTATCTGTAGGCATTCTTTTAACATGTTCATTAATATTTGAAGAGAAAAATTTTCGCCTAGACCGGGACTCGAACCCGGGACCCTTGGCTTTCCAGGCCAAGTGCTCTACCAACTGAGCTACCGAGGCGAGTTACGATCTAGACGCAAATTTTTCTCTTATGTACACTGTAATTCCCTAGCGCCAAATGCTTGAAACCATAGCTTCTATCTTTGCAAATGGCGGCTTCTTAGATAAGAAGACATTTATTGGGAATTTAACACTACTTTATAGCCAGGGTCCCGGGTTCGAGTCCCGGTCTAGGCGAAAATTTTTCTCTTCAAATATAATTTATCCTTCAATGAGAAGTGTTAAATTAATAATAAAATCGTCAATAGAAGCCCTACTGGCTATAAAGTAGTGTTAAATTCCCAATAAATGTCTTCTTATCTAAGAAGCCGCCATTTGCAAAGATAGAAGCTATGGTTTCAAGCATTTGGCGCTAGGGAATTACAGTGTACATAAGAGAAAAATTTGCGTCTAGATCGTAACTCGCCTCGGTAGCTCAGTTGGTAGAGCACTTGGCCTGGAAAGCCAAGGGTCCCGGGTTCGAGTCCCGGTCTAGGCGAAAATTTTTCTCTTCAAATATAATTTATCCTTCAATGAGAAGTGTTAAATTAATAATAAAATCGTCAATGTTCATTAATACTTTGTAGGGTGAATTATTTCTTCTTCCAAAACTATTAACTTGTTCGTGTATTCATTTAACTACTGTATTAATTTATTATAATGATTGTTAATATCCTTACTTTCTGTGGACTTTTATATAAATTAATTATTAAATTAACTTGTTTGCCAACGAAAGTGTGTTTAAAGAAATAATGCTTATTATTAAAGCAATAATTTCAATTGTGAATGGATCGAACTGCAATAAGTCCAAATTTTTCCCTAATATTGAGTAATCTAATTTTAAAATGATTTGTTTCTTTATATTGTTTGATTCGGGATATAAAGGTCCATAATTCAGCATTCTTATTTTTTTTGAGTAGCTCTTGTTGTTCAGGAGTAGATCATTTTTTTGTCTTTCCTCTTCAATTTTTGGACAAAATATGATTTGCAACTATGCTCCTCATTATGTACTTGTATTTTGAATATGAATAAGAATTAAAACAAAAAATAATAATGCAATTGAAAGAAGCAATAGTAATTTATTGCACTATAGACATTATAATTATTCCATTATGCTGCTCAGGTGGTAGCAGGCCTGGGTTTCGATATCCAGCAGGGTTGAAGATATTATAAATTAATGAGTTATTTTTACAACTTACCTCATGGTTTATGTTTTCTTAAACATGGAAACCGCAGTTTTCAAGATAACAATCTCTCTCTCATTTTCAACCGACATTATGACTATTTTCATTGGAATCTCCCTCAATAACGTTGCCATATGGTGTTGATATGTTGAACTTAGAGATCAGGTCCCGTTTATCAGGAATTTCAAAATTCATGGATCTAAATTTGTTCTTCTGAATATGTATCTTCTCTCAAACTGTCAATTTTAAAGGTTTTTCCAGATGTTTTAAAAGTTGGGCCTCTTTTTCAATTTTATGACTCTCCAACAAACTATGTGCTGCAGTAACTGATTTTTCAATTTCGCCATTTTTAATATTTCTAAAGTGTTCCTTTGTGCAAGTGTCCAAATTCCTTTTTGTTTTTCCTATGTATACTTTATTTGCAGTCTCTACAATTAATTTGATAAATTCCAGATTTTTTACTATCTGGGGTGTTTACTTTCTTATTGGTATTAATTGATTACCAAGGCCAATGTAATATTGAATTTCTTGAAAATTTGTTAAAATTAGTTATGTATTTCAGGATGATAAGTAATTTTCTTAAATATTGTTTTCCTTTCTTTGAATCAGATTGCAGGGTGGTGTATTCTTTTCATCTTTTTTTGTTGTCTGAATTTCTTTAATTTACTTATAATTATTTTCTTTCCAAAACCATTTAAATTAGCTATGTTCAAAATGCGATGGTATTCTTTCTTAATACAGGAAGGATACTCATACTGACAATTATATAAAGTCTTCAGGTTTCATTCATATTGCGCATAAACATGCAATTTTCAACAGTTTGATATATAGATTATTAAATGTTCCACTAAACGAAAAAGATTTTAAGAAAGAATACAATCACATTTAAAATCTACTTCATTTAGTGGAACATTTAATAATCTATATATCAAACTGTTGAAAATTGCATGTTTATGCGCAATATGAATGAAACCTGAAGACTTATATAATTGTCAGTATGAGTATCCTTCCTATATTAAGAAAGAATACCATCACATTTTCAACATAGCCAATTTAAATGGCTTTGGAAAGGAAATAATTATAAATAAATTAAAGAAATTCAAACAACAACAAAAAAAAGATAAAAAGAATACACCACCCTGCAATCTTATTCAAAGAAAGGAAAACAATTGTTTATTTTTTATTATTTCACTCACCTCATACTTCATGATAAAAAATAAACAATATTAAAAAATGTTAATATTATTCGTTTTTAAACACCTTAATGATGGACAATTTATATTTGAAAAGAAAAATATACGCCTAGACTGGGGTTTGAACCCAGGACCTTTGACTTTCTATGTCAATGCTCTTCCATCTGAGTGGAAGAGCATTGACATAGAAAGTCAAAGGTCCTGGGTTCAAACCCCAGTCTAGGTGTATATTTTTCTTTTCAAATATAATATTAAAAAAACCTCATAGTGTTATTTCCTATCTACATAACTTAATAAAGGAAAACAATATTTAAGAAAATTACTTATCATCCTGAAATACATTGTATTGTAAGCCCATGTTTTCCCTTTACAGAGCTTTAGGCGCTCTCCCCCTAAGGGGGAAGAATTTGAACCATACTAATTTAGTTGCACTTGTTTTCATATAGATGTCATTTTGGGTGGTCCGTGGTCAGCGTTTCACCTCATACTGACATCTAGGAAACCAAGTTAGCACTGGGACGGGAAAATTCGGTAAATTTTGCTTAGAGGCCTTTCCATTCAGGCTTAAGGATTTTTTACGAGCCTGAAAATTTTCAGACTCGGGACCCACGACTTAAAGTCCCTCCTGGAGGACTTGCTCCTTGGATTTTTCCATCCTAAAAAATCCATCGACCCCGGCCGGGTTTGAACCCGCGACCCTTGGAACCAGAGGCAAGGAGCATAACCACTAGTCCACCGCGGCCTGAAATACATAACTAATTTTAAAAAATTTTCAAGAAATTCAATATTACATTGGCACTGATAAATAAATGTAGTCTTGGTAATCAATTAATGACCAATAAGAAAGTAAACACCCCAGATAGTAAAAAATCTGGAATTTATCATAAGTAATGCCACGAGTGATTTCCAAATTATCGATAAATTCACGACTCACGAAGTGAGGAGTGAATTTATCTAGAGAATTTGGAAATCAAGAGTGGCATTTGTTAGGACTATTTAACGAATAAAATAAAGCTGTTTACTCACAAATCATTATTTAACTACAGTTATTTAAAAATATTTTTATATTTAAAGTAAACGGTGATGTTTGAAAACTAATGAGAAACGATAGGTAGCCTACGCTTCTACTGCTTCTTTTGTTTATCACTGCAACCAGATCATACTATTTATTGCCAAAGGAACGCAATATTGTAAGAATGCTCTCTAGTGGAGAAAAAATGAAACACATCAATCTGTATATTAATTCATTTTTGATGTCGTATACATTTAAGAAAGTGCAAACAGTGGTTTCTTTTTTTGGTGGTATAATCAATTGCTACAAATGTTGACATGTAAGCACTATTATATACAATCTGGTAGCCGTATTTGTTATAGGCTCAGTCACTGCAAAATAACGGTCAGACCTGTTCAGAATATTAAAAAGGAGGAGCTTTGCTTAATATATGATAATCCTAACGTTGATAATTATTTCGTGAAACACGTCTCTGATTGGTTGTAATACAGAAATCATTGAAACGTGATTGGTCATTGACTCCCATTTGGGGCATGAGTTAAATAGTCAAATTAATTGTAGAGACTGCAATAAAGTATATATAGGAAAAACAAAAAGGAATTTGGACACTTGCCAAAGGAACACTTTAGAAATATTAAAAATGTTGAAAAATTAGCTATTGCAGCACATAGTTTGTTGGAGAGTCATAAAATTGAAAAAGAGGCCCAACTTTTAAAACATCTGGAAAAACCTTTAAAATTCACAGTTTGGGAGAAGATACATATTCAGAAGAACAAATTTAGATCCATGAATTTCGAAATTCCTGATAAACGGGACCTGTTCTCTTAAGTTCAACAAATCAACACCATATGGCAACGTTATTGAGGGAGATTCCAACGAAAATCTGGTAGTCATAATGTTGGTTGAAAATGAGAGACATTGTTCTCTTGAAAACTGCAGTTTCCGTGTTTAAGAAACATAAACTATGAGGTAAGATGCAAAAATGACTCATTAATTTATGAATTAAGAACCTTATAATACTATTTCCCATACAGTATTTAACTATGAATTGAAGATATTAATTGTAAAATTAATTTTGGTACGGGAGTAAAGGTGTACAATTCTTAATTACTAGATTATGCACCAGATATCTGCATTATATTTCAAATTCAAATGCAGTACATATATTGGGATGGAATATGGTACTGTTAATAGCGATTCATCCATCAGATGGGGATGTTGAGCCTGGCAGCCCCTTGGTGATTTTAGACAGGAGTAGGCTATGTGCTGGCACCGGGTTTTACCTTCTGACTTCTCTTCTTTATCATCCGTGATACAACACACTCTACACCACACACACTCATCCTATACTCCTCCCCGTATTCAAGAATACGTCATCATAAGTAATGCCACGAGTGATTTCCAATTTATCTAGAGAATTTGGAAATCAAGAGTGGCATTTGTTAGGACTATTTAACGAATAAAATTAAGCTATTTACTCACAAATCATTATTTAAATATAGTTTTTTAAAATATTTATATATTTAATGTAAACGGCAATGTTTGAAAACAAATGAGAAATGATTGGTATGCTTCATTTGTTTCTTTTGTTCATCACTGCAACCAGATCATATTATTTATTGCCAAAGGAATGCACTTCCCTCAGGGGTCCTCATCTAGGGGATATGTGGATGGCGACCACAAGGTGCCCAAGCTGAGCAAAACATTTCTTCCACTTACTTGTGTTTTGCACTCTTTTAACTTTACTATCTAACCTCTCTTGGTTAACTCTTGTTTTTTTCGACTCCGATGCTATTAGGGCATCCGAGGGCTAGGAAGTCTTTCCTTTCTTCCATTTCTTCTTTCCCTTATTTTCTTTTCTTGTCCAGAAAAGCCTGACCAGAGGCTATAAGATGGCAGCCCCATCACTGGTCTTGCCTTCCTTTGGCCAGCAACCAATCGAAGGGACTATTATTATGCTTTCAAGTCTTATACGAGAATTTCCTGGAAGGATCAAAACGCTGGAGGGAAAATTTTCTATAGGATCGTAACAGGCCTTGGCCTAATACTTGGAAGGAAGAAGAAGAAGAAGGAATGCACTCTAGTGGAGAAAAAATTAAACACATCAAACTGTATATTAATTAATTTCTGATGTCCTATGATGTAAATAACAATTATATTTTTCTGGAATGTTAATACCTGGGAAAAAATACATTTAAGAAAGTGCAAAACATGGTTTCTCTTTTTTAGTGGTATAACCAATTGCTACAAATGTTTTATATTAACTCCTGCATGCGCTATGTGTTGACATTCATGCACTATGTATACAATCTGGTAGCCGTATTTCTTCGAGAGTCAGTGACTGCAAAATAATGCTATGACCTAGTCAGAATGTTATTAAAGGAGGTGCTTTCTTTATTATGATAAACTTTAGTTGGTAAATTCTAGGCAAAACACGACTGTGATTGATTGTAAATAAAAAATCATTGAAATGTGATTGGTCATTGACTCCCATTTGGGGCATGAGTTAAATAGTCTATGTAAAATGATCTGCCATAGTGGTGTGTAAATTGAAAAAATAGACCAAATTAATACCATCTATCCACCCAGTGTGGAACCCAAAGTACTATTGATGGCATTAGAACACACATAATTAATGCATTTTTAGACATAGGTGCTGAGGGTATGCTCAGCTGCTTGGGGAAACTTTGGAAAAAAGTGGGCATGCTCAGCATACCTGCTTATTTAGATGACAACTAATTTGATAAATTCCTCATATTTTGTAATTTGGGGAGTTTCTTTAGTTTTTTTTTGAAGAAAACTTTTTTTTTTATTTGAACTGTGAATGTATAATTTCACCAAATGTATGTGGTAATTTGATTTTTATTTCAGTATAATGCTCCACCAAATGAAGAAGGCAAATGGGACAACCATGTGCTTTTCATAGTCAACCGTAACAAGCGTGATGTGCATTTTCTCTGTGATAAAAGGTAACATGTCTCATCATCTTATTATTACTCATTTATATTTAAGATTTGAATTAAAATTCTTTATACCTCACCTCATATTCAATCTTATAATTATCTTCTTGTAAGCCCATGTTTCCCTTAACAGAGATTTAGACGCTCTCCCCCTAAGGGGGAAGAATTTGAACCGTACTAATTTAATTACACTTGTTTTCGTATGTCATTTGAGTGGTCCTTGGTCAGCATTCCGCCTCATACTGAAACCAAGGTAGCTCTAGGATGGGAAAATTTGATAAATTTTGCTTAGAGGCCTTTCATTCATGCTTAAGGATCTTGTACGAGCCTGAAAATCTTCAGACTCGGGACCCACGGCTTAAAGTCTCTCCCGGAGGACTTGCTCCTTGGATTTTTCCATCCTAAAAAAATCCATCGACCCTGGCCGGTTTTGAACCCGCTACCTCGGGACCAGAAGCAAGGAGCATAACCACTAGTCCACCGCAGCTGATACCGGTTTCAAAACCTAGGTGGTTTCATTTTCAGTAATATCTCATTGATAGACATTATGTCGTTCAGTTGACAAAAAATTACTGAAAAATGAAGCCTTATAGGTTTTGAAACTGGGATAATTAGAAGCGGATAGGAGGTGAAGTAAAAGAATTTTAATTTAAATCTTAAATTAAACCTCATAGTGATTTTTCCTATAAAAGATTCAATTCATTTATATAATTATTTTCTATGTTTACACATCTTTCTGTCCCTAAAGTTTTATTTTTTCTTTTCTGCTTTTCATTATCCATTCATTTAATATTGTATAATGCTTGTTCAAATCATTCCTGTTCCTACCTTTTGAATCCATTAATTGCAAGATCTTCCTTTCTTTATTTTCCCAGGTAAACACCATCCCAACACCCTTCTAAATAATTTTTCTTCTTGCTTCTTCTTCTTCCTTCCAAGTATTAGGCCAAGGCCTGTTACGATCCTATAGAAAATTTCCCCTCCAGCGTTTCATAGGACGGCCCAGAGATCTTCGTACTCTTGGTATATAATTATAAACAGCTTTGGGGATCCGATTTGAACTCATTCTTTCAAGATGGTGTTTCCAATTTAGTTGGTACTGTTTAATATATTCCAAAATTGGCGTAGTCTTCAATTCTTTTAAGATATCGGTGTTGATTTTCCAATCCCATCTCGTGTAACCCGCTGTTCTGCACATGAATATCATTTCACAAGCCGTTATTCTGCTTTCATGTTGTCTTTTTAGTGTCCCTGCTTCACTACCATAGGTCAACACTGGTCTAGCCAAAGTGTTATATAAACGTAATCTGATGTTTTTTTGTACAAGGGATGGTTTCATAATTATATTATTTTTGGTCTGGACATCTTACCTCAATATTAATGTTGATTTGTTCTTGAACATGTTTCAAAACAATTCTCTGTTTTATCTTCAGCTTTCCCAGACTGGATTTTATTTATGTTGCATTATGTTGCACCACCTGGATGTCGATGTCAGCTCCATCCTGTGGTTGGCCAAAGAACCTCCAAACAAGGTCACCCTCCATCGGAATATCAAAATTCATAACTCTGTTTCTGTTCTTCTGAATATAAATTTTTTCCCAAATAGTCAGCTCGTTTGTATTTTCTAACTGTTTTAATAATTTAGTGTCTGAATTTATATTATGTTTTTCAGACCAAACATGAGCAGCAACTGCAGATTTTTCAATTTCTCCATTTTTAATATTTCTTATGTGTTCTTTGGTTCTAATTTTTAGGTTTCTTTTTGTTTTCCCTATATATATCTTTTCACAACCCATGCATTCAATTTGGTATATTCCTGACTTTTTATTTTTATCAGTTTTTTCATTTTTGTTGGTTTTTATTAGTTTATTTAAACTGTAGTTATTTTTTGGTGCTAATTTAATATTAAACTTCTCAAATATATTTTGAAATTTATTATGTACCCAGGGGTGATATGTGAATTTCCTATATTTTTTCATAGGTGGTTCTTCTTTTTCAAGATTACTTCTGTTTATCATTTTTTGTTTTTTATACTTTTCTATCCTTTTATGTACCATTTTTTCATCAAACCCATTTTCTCTTGCTACTTTGATTATGTGTTTTTTCTCCTGTTTGAAATCTTCTTCGTTTAAGGGTAAGTTTACCAATCTATGAGTTAAACTATTAAATGCTGCTAATTTATGTCCAATTGGATTGAACCCTGTTGATTTTATAAAATTTTCCGTATGAGTTTCTTTTCTATGAATCCTGAATTCAATTTTTCTTTTTTCTTCGTTTTCTGACCAATTTAAGATCCAAAAAAGGTATTTGTTTATTGTCTTCTATTTCTTTGGTGAATTTAATGTTTGTACTCTGTAAATTAATAGTTTTAGGGAATCTTCTACATGTTTTTCTTTAACAATACAAATTATATCATCAACATATCTACTCCAAAATTTAAACATTGTGGGATGTGCTTTAGTGATTTTACATTCAAAATCGCTCATAAATAAATTTGCCAGGAAAGGTGATAATGGGTTTCCCATTGAGAGCCTGATTTTTGTCTATAGAAACTCCCATTGAATGTAAAAAACATTTGATCAATGCATAACGCAGTTAATTTCAAATAATCTTCTTTGATCTCTCTGTCTGTGTTGTTTTTTCTTAACCAATTGTTCAATATCTCCAAAGTTTTTTGTTTCGGTACATTTGTGAATAGTGAAACTACATCAAACGAAACCAACCTATCTGTGGGTTCAATTTCCACTTTTTCTAATTTCTTAACTAATTCCAATGAATTTTCAATCTGCAGACTTTCAAAATTATAATTCTTTTAAATTGATTATTCAGCCATTTCGAAATTTTGTAGGTTGGTGATCCAATATTGTTAATTATTGGCCTCATTTTGTTTCCCGGTTTGTGAATTTTTGGAAGTCCATGTATATTAGGGTTTCTTGGGTTGCTTACTTTTAATTGAAATTTTTCTTTCTTGGATAGAATTTTAACATTTTTAAAACAGTTTTCCACTTTTTTTATGGTTTTTGGTAGGGGGTCATTCTTAATTTTTCATACTCTTTTTCTTTCAAAAGTTCTTCCATTCTATTTTGATAATCTTCTTTGTCCAGAATTATAATTTGGTTACCCTTATCTGATTTGTATATACAACATTTTTGTTATTTATTTCTTTGAGTGTTTTTAAATTCTCCTTACAAACTGGGTTTTTATTTGTATTCTTTATTTTATTCAAAACTTCTTCACATTTTTTTCTGATGATTATTTTTTCTCTGTAACTAACCCTTCTATTGAATTTTCAATGTCCACTATGTATTCTTCTATTCTATTGGAATAATCTATTGCTGTTTTAGACCGTTTTCTAACAATTTTGTCTCTTTTAGGTTAAAGGTTGCCTTTGAAAAATTTTTAACATAATTTCTGGTGGATTCTGATTTTTCTTCATTTCTGGTTTATTCTGATGTTTGATTTTATTTGATGTATTCTTCTTTCCCTTTGATTTAGTTAACAAATTATTTATCTTTGTCTTTTGTTTCTCAATTTTCTTTTTCATGGTTATGTTCAAAAAAGTGAAAAATTTATTTTCTAGGTTTTCCCACATGATGTTTCCTAATATTTTAGACAATTTGATATGTAACAAATAAATTTCAATATCCAGATTACTGATCATTTCAAAGTGTTTATTCTTTTCTAGTTTTAGTAATTTGTTCTCCAAAATTTTTTGTTGTTTGCTGTTATTGTTATGCTTAACGGTTTTTCTAATGAACATGGGAACCAATTCTAATTTTAGACATTGGTTGATGAATTTAATGTCTGCTAATCTTTTAAATTTCTTCTCTCTTAATTTTATAAACTTTTTGACTTCATATTTTGTTTCGAAAAAATTATGGTTTCATAACTTGATTAATAATTCCCAAACTTATATTATAACTAGTAATTTTTTCAGGGATATCCTTTTCATCCCGGGGCATGCCGTAGCGTAGTGGTTAAGGCACTGTGCTACAAGTCGGATGGTCGAGGGTTCAAGTCCCGGCGGGGTCAGGATTTTTAAACTGACCAAAAACCTTCTGGCAGCACTATGGCCCTGGGGTCGACTCAGCCTCTAACGGAAATGAGTACCAGATGCTTGTTCTGGGGGTAAAGCCAGCCGTCACTCAGGGCTGACAACCCGGCTGACATCAAGTGCCGATTATCTAGAAAAAGTGGGAGCCTTAACCTCCTACTACCCCAAGGGCCTCCCGAGGCCTGTAGTGGGACTACTTTACTTTACTTTTATCCTTTTCATCCCAGAGAGAGAGAAATATCCAAGATATTTAAATTGATTAGATCTCTCTAAAATTTTATTCTGGAGACAGATTTTACTTTGTATGGGGTCCTTCCCATGAAATGCCATAATTTTAGTTTTGTTAATTGATATTTCCATATTAAATTTGGCAGCTATTGTTTTTCTTCTTGCATTCTTATGTGCCTATAGATACATACATACATATATATATTTTTTTTTTCCTGATTGTCTAGGGGTTACTGCTAGCCTATGGTTCTGAGGTATGTAGGTTCAAACTTGGTTAGAGTAGATGGATTTTTATGGATGTAAAAATTCCTGCACATGGCTTCTTTTGGGAAGAAAGTAAAGCCATGGATCCCGTAAAAAACTCCTCAAGCCAGATAAAAGAGGCCTCTGAACAGAATTTTTTTAATTTTTTCATGCCCAGATTTGAATTGCATAATTAATGATGTAAGATGTTAAACAGCGACATGAAATAAAATACTGTCAAATCCTTTTCATAAGTATATTATTTTGCATTATTTTCCTTGGGCGTGATGTAGATTGTTCATATTATTCGTTTTTAAACATCTTAATGATGGACAAATTATATTTGAAAAGAAAAATATACGCCTAGATTGGGGTTTGAACCCAGGACCTTTGACTCTCTATGTCAATGCTCTTCCAAGTGAGCTACCTAGGCCTCCAATCTAAACGCGTATTTTTCTCTTATACATAGTTAATTTCCTAACCCCTTGGAAGAGCATTGACATAGAGAGTCAAAGGTCCTGGGTTCAAACCCCAGTCTAGGCATATATTTTTCTTTTCAAATATAATTTGTCCATCATTAAGATGTTTAAAAACGAATAATATGAACATTGAAAGAAGCACTGCTAGCTTTATAAGTAATGTTTAAATTCCCAATAAAAAGTCTTCTTAATAAAGAAGCCGCCATTTGCAAAAATCATAGCAACGGCTCGTAGCATTTGGGGTTAGGGAATTAACTATGTATAAGAGAAAAATACGCATTTAGATTGGAGGCTTAGGTAGCTCAGATGGAAAAGCATTGACATAGAGAGTCAAAGGTCCTGGGTTCAAACCCCAGTCTAGGCTTATATTTTTCTTTTCAAATATAATTTGTCCATCATTAAGATGTTTAAGAATGAATAATATGAACATTGAAAGAAGCACTGCTAGCTTTATAAGTAATGTTTAAATTCCCAATAAAAAGTCTTCTTAATAAAGAAGCCGCCATTTGCAAAAATCATAGCAACGGCTCGTAGCATTTGGGGTTAGGGAATTAACTATGTATAAGAGAAAAATACGCGTTTAGATTGGAGGCTTAGGTAGCTCAGATGGAAAAGCATTGACATAGGGAGTCAATGGTCCTGGGTTCAAATCCCGGTCTAGGCGTATATTTTTCTTTTTAAATATAAAGTGAGTAGATTCCTTATTTTTGTGTATATTTTTCTTTTTAAATATAAAGTTAGTAGATTCCTTATTTTTTTTATTTGAAGTTAAGATTTATTTGTTTTATGTTTATTTAGGATGAATTTAATTGCTTATATCTGACCTAATTCAATAATGAATTCTTAACATTTTTTTTCATAGCTAATTTGATAAATTCCTGATGTTTTTTTCATTTGGGGGGTTTCTTTCGTTTTTTGAAGAGTTTTTTTCTTCCTGAATGTGAACTTTGGTTTTATGCACTAGCACACTGACTATTGTGTGGTTCAAATACAAATTTTTCTCTCTCTCTCTTATATAACCCCTTTTCCTTAAAAGTATTAGAACACACACATAATTAATGCAATTTAGACATATGTGCTAACTGGGGATATGCAATTGTGTTGCTTCTAATTCAAGAAGGCTTGATTGTAAAGCTTTTATGTTGTAATATATACATTTATGTCCCGTGCTGTATCCAAGTGGTTAAGGCAAGAAGCCTTGGCACAGAGCTATGGGACGTGTGCTTCTTTGAATCCCCATAAGGGGAAGAAATTTTCTCATGGAATTTCGGCCAATATGGGACCAGTGTCCACCCAGCATCGTGAGGCATTTCGGTAGCTACAATAAGTAGTGACTCCAGATTGAGAAGGCCAGCTATAATGGCCGTTATAGCTGGGGGACCCGACATGCTAACCATATGTCACCCCTACACTGGCTAGATGATCATCTACCTCTGTGATTAACACATGTAGATGTGAGGCCAGCAGCCAGTTGGTAGGCCAAGGGCCTTCTAGGCCTATCATGCTTGGAGTAAAAATATATTTACATACATTTATGTACTCAAATTGATTATACACCAGATATATATTTATTTGTTTTTTTGTAAGTAAAGTAAAGTGATCCCACAACAGACCCGGAGGCCCTTGGGGTAGTAGGAGGTTAAGGCTCCCACTTTCTCTTGACAATCGGCACTTTATGTCAGCCGGGTTGTCAGCCCTGCGTGACGGCCGCCTTTACCCCCAGAACAAGCGTCTGGTACTCATTTCCGTTAGAGGCTGAGTCGACCCCAGGGCCATAGTGCCGCCAGAGGGTTTGGGTCAGTTTAAAAATCCTGACCCCAACGGGACTTGAACCCTCGACCCTCCGGCTTGTAGCTCAGTGCCTTAACCACTACGCTACGGCGTGCCCCTTGTTTTTTTGTGCTACCCATATTTCTTATTATGCTTGGTAGGCACTGGACCCATACACTGATTATGAGAAAATTTCTATTTTCTTTGGTACTCAAACCAGTACACATTTCATAGTCCTGTAAAAGGCATGATGTCTTTAAAAAAAATATATATATATGAGGAGACGTGCCGTAGTGTAGCGGTTAAGGCACTGCACTACAAGCCAGGAAGTACGAGGGTTCGAGCCCCATGGGGTCAGGATTTTTAAACTGATCCAAACCCTCTGGCAGCACTATGGTCTTGGGGTCGACTCAGCCTCTAACGGATATGAGCACCAGACGATTGTTCTGGGGGTAAAGGCAGCCGTCACGCAGGGCTGACAACCCGGCTGACATAAAAAAAAGTGGGAGCCTTAACCTCATACTATCCCAAGGGATCACTTTGCTTTGATTTGAAGTTGCATCTATCTCCCTCAAAATAGGAAGGGGAAACATTTTAGTGAATTCTGGAGGAATGAAGCTATTGATATTCTCATGAAAAAATTAAAAAAAAAATTTACAGATCTTCACCAATCCTATTTAGTATACATCGAAAATGATCATGACAAAAACTTTGTGTGTGTATATATATATATATATATATCGACGGTAGGCAGTGAAAACCTCATAACTCCAATAGTCATTGAAAACCACATAACTCCAGTAGTCAGCACAGAAATATGTGATGCATAACCTGTTAAGAACATGGACTTCAAATTTATTAATGACTTGACTTGTATTCTGTAGTAAAATATGTGGGAACTATTGCTATATCAATTTTCATAATTATTTAAAACTGTTGATGTTTTTATTATTAATTTAACATTTCTCAATGAAAGATAAATTATATTTGAAGAGAAAAATCTTCGCCTAGACCGAGACTCGAACCCGGGACCTTTGGCTTGCCGGGTCAAATGCTCTACCAACTGAGCTACCGAGGCGAGTCGTGATCTAGACGTATATAAGAGAAAAATTTGCGTCTAGACCGCAACTTGCCTCGGTAGCTCAGTTGGTAGAGCATTTGGCCCGGCAAGCCAAAGGTCTCGGTCTAGGCGAAGATTTTTCTCTTCAAATATAATTTAAAACTGTTATTTGTTTCTCCTGTAAAATTTACCAAAATGGAGTTATGAGGTTTTCATCCTTGCCCACCATCGATATATAGGTAAGGTGATCCCACTATAGGTCTAAGGAGACCTTTGGAGTAGTAGGAGACCCTGTTAGACAATCGCCACAAGATGTTAGCCAGGTTGTCATATCTGCATGATGGCTGCCTTTACCCCCAGAACAAGCATCAGGTACTTACTTCTGTTAGAGACTGAGTCAGTTTTAGTACCATAGTGCTGCTAGAAGGTTTAGGCTAGTTTAAAAATCCTGACCACACCATGACTTGAATCCTCAATTTTCCAGCTTGTAGTGTATTGCCTTAACCAACTATGCTATGGCATGCCCCATGTATCATAAGTGATAGCACAAATGGAAACAGTAGACACTACATTATGGAAAAATGAACAAGTAGAAATTAATTATATTATTTTTGGTCTGGACATCTTACCTCAATATTAATTAAATATTGAGGTAAGATGTCCAGACCAAAAATAATATAATTAAAATAACCTCAAAATATAACTTCCTAAAATTAAATATTAAGTAGAAATTATTTAAATTTGTGTCAAATTATACAATAAAGTGCAACAGGCAATAACTGATGGTTATGTATGATTTGTTCTGACTGAAGTCCAACATATTTAAATAAGTTAACTTAAGAAATTGATTTAGATTTGTTTTGATATTCTTTGTATCATCTTCAGCTCTATCTAATTGTTGAATTGGTGGTTGGCGATCCTGTAATGCTCCCTCTATTGGGTGACTGGTGAACTTCCAAATTAAATCTTTTTCTCTGAAAATTCCAAAAATGTATTATTTTATTTTTATTTTTTTGGATATGAATTTTCTCCCAAACTTTATGTTCCTTAGATTTATCTGTTTCAATAATTTGGCATTTGCTTCGATTCTGTGTTTTTCTGACCATGCATGTGCAGCTATTGCAGATTATCTATTACCACATTTTTAACATTTCTAAGGCGTTCTTTTAATCTTCTATTCAAGTTCCTTTTTGTTTTTCCTATGTATATTTTTTCACAATCTTTAAAATCAATTTGATAAATACCTGATTTATTGCCTTTATTAAATACTAGCGTACCCGGCAGACGTTGTCCTGCCTGAACGTTCAATTCTCATGTCATGGGCGGACGATAAAAATATGTTACTTTTTTACCATAAAATTCAGAAATTAGGACATAATTAGATATTATTAAATAAGTTCGCAAGAAAATTTCTTACAGCCTTCTGTTGTGGCTCAAGAAGTGTGAATGATGACGTCACATAGTCATGAACATTAGAATTGTACCCACCTTTACAGATAAGTTAAGAACCGTCATATAACAATTATATTAGAGTGAAAAAAAAGATAAATTGATGAGAGTGAGTCAAAACAGTTTTTTTTTTCCCCCAGCTAGATTTCATTTCTGACCCATACTGGCCGACATTCCATGAGAAAAATTTCTTCCCCCGTAGAGACTCGAACCAGCGTAAGTCCCGTAGTTCTGCACCAAGACTTCTTGCCTTAACCACTCGGCTATGGCACGAGACTCTTGGTATCAGTGAAAGACAAAAATAGTTATTGTGAGTTATCTGTAAGAGATAAGGGACTCTTGGTATCAATGAAAGACAAAAATGGTTTTTGTGAGTTATCCATAAGAGATAAACATATGCTGTCGCAGACTTTTTTGTAAAGCTTTTTGAGATATTCAATTCTGTGTACATTAATTTTGTGTATTTCGTATGATTTAGGCAGCATAAGCCATTTAAGCGTCCAAAGAGCTACTTTTTTCACGTTTTCCACTACAAAGGGCGATTTTTAAGGATGTAGGAGTTGAGTATCACAACTCTCTTATAGCCTATGTTCATCCCAGGAATCTCCTGAACATTTTGCAAAAAACCCCATCACAATCGGATCAACGATATGGCCACGCATAAAGTACAAACAAACAAACAAACAAACATTAATTTTTATATATAAGATTAATGAAAATAAGAAACTAAGTTTCTTCAACTTAAGGGTTAACAAACAAAATGTATTATATTTTAAAAGAAAAATATATATTTAAATTAATGCTGGGAAGTAAACATTATGAGGTTATATCATTAATAGTGAGTGGAGAACATATTTTTAACAACTCACCTCATACAATTTCAAATTTATGCTCAGACAGATGTGTTAAATGAATAATAAAAACATTGAAAGATGCCCTACTGGCTTTATAATATAATGTAAAATTCCCATTAAAAACTCCAAGCGCGACAGGCCTAGAAGGCCCTTGGCTGACCAGCTTCACATCCACATGTGTTAATCACAGAGGTGGATGATCATCTAGCCAGTGTAGGGGTGACATGTGGTCAGTATATCGGATCCCCCAGCCGTTATAGCTGGTTTTCTCAACCTGGAGTAGCTACTTATTGTAGCTACCCAAATGCCTCATGATGCTGGGTGGGCATGGTCCCGGCCGAAATTCCATGAGAAAAATTTCTTCACCCATGGAGACTTGAACCAGCGCAAGTCCCATAGCTCTGCGCCAAGGCTTCCTGCCTTAACCACTCGGCTACGGCACGGCACAAAATTCCCAAAAAAGGTCTTCTTAATAAAGAAGCCACCATTTGCATGATTGAGCAATGGTTCATAGCATTTGGCACTTGAGAATTAACAGTTTGTATAAGAGAAAAATTTGCGTTTAGATTGGAGTGCTCAGGTAGCTCAGTTGGTAGAGCATTGACATAGAAAGCCAAATTCATGGATTCAAACTCCAGTCTGAGCATATATTTTTCTCTTCAAATATACAGTACTTTGTCCATTTAGATGTATTAAATGAATAATAAAAACATCCAAAAGAAACCTGTAAAATTGTAAAATTGAACCATAACTTCGACTTGCTGAGGAATTTGCTTAGTTTATGCAGTTTCTGCATGATGGACTTTTACTGCTTAAACTACTGTAACGTTAAGATTAAATTAAAATGCTTCATACCTCACCTCATATCCAGTCTTCTAATTAGACCGCAGTTTCAGAGCCTGGCCAGTTTCATCTTCAGTAATTTTTCTTCGACTGATGTTATGTCAATGAGAAAATACTGAAGATGAAGCCGCTCAGAAGTAGTTCTTCTGATCGACATAACATCAATCAACGAGAAATTACTGAAGATGAAGCTGCCCATGCTTCGAAACCGCAGTCTAATTAGAAGACTGGATGTGAGGTGAGGTATGAAACATTTTAATTTAATCCTAAATTAAAATTCATAGTAATTTTTTTCCTATAAAAGTTCAATACTGCAATACTTTAATCTAATAAATTTGGGAATTTTAACATTATGAGGTTTTCTTAATAAGAATCAGATGAATCATGAATTCTTCTTACCTCATATATCTATGTTTCTTTAAACATAGCACTGCGGTATCGGAAAATCATTGTTGGCATCCTCAGCTGTTTTCGCGACTCAATTTTTTCCTTTGCCGGTAATTAACCAATGAATAATTAACAGCAAAGGAAAAAATTGACAATTATATAATGGATTAAGGTAGAATATTTTTATCACTCACCTCATATTGTTCTTCTTATTTGATTATAAACTAGTTTCGGAACATAGTTTCTGTTCTATCCTCAGTATCGTCAAGCCCGTTGTTCTGTCGTCTTGAAGAGCTGTCCTTCTCTCCTTCCATTGGCTGACTGAAAAACCTCGAAACCAGGTCATTCAGCCAATGGAAGGAGAGAAGGACAGCTCTTCAAGACGACAGAACAACGGTCATGACAATACTGAGGATGGAACAGAAACTTCTTCTTCTTCCTTCCAAGTATTAGGCCAAGGCCTGTTACGATCCTATAGAAAATTTTCCCTCCAGCGTTTCATAGGACGGCCCAGTGATTCCGGGAAATTCTCGTATAAGACTTGAAAGCATAATAATAGTCCCTTCGATTGGTTGCCGGCCAAAGGAAGGCAAGACCAGTGATGGGGCTGCCATCTTATAGCCTCTGGTCAGGCTTTTCTGGAGAAGAAAAGAAAATAAAGGAAAGAAGAAAGGAAAGACTCCCTAGCCCTCGGATGCCCTAATAGCGTCGGGGTCGAAAGAGTTAATCAAGAGAGGTTAGATAGTAAATTTAAAAGAGTGCAAAACACAAGTAAATGGAAGAAATGTTTTGCTCAGCTTGGGCACCTTGTGGTCGCCATCCACATATCCCCTAGATGAGGACCCCTGAGGGTTGGAACAGAAACTATGTTCCGAAACTAGTTTATAATCAAATAAGAAGAACAATATGAGGTGAGTGATAAAAATATTCTACCTTAATGAATATACCTCATAGTGAGAATTCCTAAAATAAGTAATTATAAGACACCAAGAATGAGGTGGGAGAACAACATTAACTATGATTTGAGGGAAGTAGATTATACAGGGAATGATTGGAAAGCATTGGCTCAGGATAGGGATGTATGGAGAGCTTATGTCCGTGCGGCCATGAACCTACGGGTTTGATAGTGCCAGTGAGTGAGTAAGTAAGTAAGACATATACAATGGATAATTACCAGCAAAGGAAAAAATTGACAGTTGTGAAAACAGCTGAGGATGGAAACAATGGTTTTCTGATACTGTGTTTAAAGAAACATAGATATATGAGGTAAGAAGAATTCACGATTCATTTGATTCTTATTGTTATTACTGTTTATGTTTCAGTGTTGTATACAAGCTGTTGGACTTCCGAGAGATTATGTGGAACATGATTAATTACTTCATTGAGAAGAACGGCATTGAAACTGATGATGAAAAATACAAACAAATCCTTAGTTACCATAACGAATTGTTGAGAACACTCAGCAGTATTTTGTACGAATCTCGTGTCTCGATAGAATCCAACAAAAGTAGCCACCAAAGTTAAAAACTGTGATATGTAGATGAAGTTATAATATCTGCAGAAACACCAGTATTTCAATTTTATTTCTTAATATCCCTGTTTTTACATTCAGAAATACTTCATACATTCATATATTTAGGCAAAATTTTTCGGTTTTTAATTCAATAGGGAATCCTTGTTAAAAGGCATTGAAATTTTGTTAATGCATTCTTTTTGGTATTTATCTGAATACGATATTTTCATTTTTTTTTTCTGTGATATATTGATAAAGATATGAAATATGAAAAATTGACAGTACTTCAAACTTTATTTTGTAATATTCCTGGCTTTACATTAACAACCAGGAATACTTTCCTTCATAAATAAATTTAAATATAATTTTTTTATCTGATGATCCTATTTAGTATTTATGCTTTTACACCAACTTTTCAAATAGGAAAACCAGAAAGTATTTTCCTTTCTAGATAAATTAATTTTTTTAACTTAAAAGATCATTGTTGAAAGGCTAGGAAATTTTTTAATGTATTCTTTTTGATATTCATTGAATTACAATATTTTCATAAATCTAAGTTTTAGATACCATTGTGACATATTTCTCATCTATCAAGAACAATAGAGAATTACCATTAGACCACTTATTTTAAAATTTAAAAGATTGACTAAGAATTCTTTTACTAAGGAAATAAGACCAAGATGCCATTTCTTTAACTACAAATCTCGAACACATTGGGAAGATAATATTTACTGTGACAATCTATTTTTCATGTTTCTTACTCTTTGAGTTATGAATTATTCAGAAACACTATATAGAAAATTTGATAGTATTGTTTGTGTAGAAATCCTGTCTTTGTACAGTAATAGTGTTAAATTATTTTTATGCAAGATTTTGTAAATGACATTATGTATCTTTAAGAAAAAATACAAAATTGTAACTTTTTAAATTTTCATGTTCAATATATTTAGTCAGTTGTTTTCAGAATATGATGGTAACACCAATTCATAATTTATCATATGATGTTACTGAAAGCAAAGTAGCTGATATAATTGATTAAATGAAATTACTACCAGTTCTGATTTTTTAAAACAAAAATGTGGAAGATAGAGAAAATAAAAAAAAAAACTGAGCAAAGTAAAAAAAAAAGTTACTGATATTCTTGCAAATGTATACAAATAATCTGTTGCAGTAGAAAAGAGGAAATTGAAAGACATGAGAATATTGACAGATTCTGAAGACACAAATCAAATGAAAGATGAGATACATTTGTTGGAAAAAAGTCAATAATATAAATATTTAATTAAATTCACAGTGGGAGGAAACACTATGAGGTATTTACATTAATAAATGAGTTGGAGAAAATGTTTTAACATTTCACCTCACAAAGTTGCATGTCTTCACGATACCGGTTTCAAAAGTATAGTATTACTTCCATCTTCAGTCAAATTCCAACTGTTGAAATTTCGTCATAAACATCATCTTCTGAACTGCCATCTGGTGTAGATTTTATGAACTCGGATATCCCCGACGAGAATAATTTAATCTCCAAGTTCATAAAATCTACACCAGATGGCAGTTCAGAAGATGATGTTAACGACGAAATTTCAACAGTTGGAATTTGACTGAAGATGGAAGTAATACTATGCTTTTCAAACCGGTATCGTGAAGACACGCAACTTTGTGAGGTGAGATGTTAAAACATTTTCTCCAACTCATTTATTAATATAAATATTGCACGGAAAGGTGTCATTGTGGATGAAAAATATTTATCCTTTTTGTTATGTAGTTAAAGATGGTTTTTAAGCAAGTTATGAGACTTGAGAATTAATATAATGATTTACCATCTTTTGATGTTGTATTTAGTTTAACATGTTCCAATCCTGGACAGATTTATTTTTTGAGAAGAAAAATTAATATCTGAACTGGAAATCAAATCCTGGACCTCTTGACTCTATACATGGGCTTGCTGTTCATTACACCATTTGAAACACGATACAAATGTTAACATCTCTTTTCACATATACAATTCTCTTACGTCTGAAGGCAGATAGCTAGAGCTATTAACAATACCATCAAACGAGAAATGTTAATGTTTGTGTCATGTCTCAAATGGTGTAATGGACTGCATGCCAATGTACAAAGTCAGAGGTCTGGAATTTGATTCCCAGTTCAGACGTTAATTATCTTTTCAAAAAATAAATTTGTCCAGGACTGGAACATGTTAAACTAAATATAACATTAAATTATTAAGTTTTATGCTTAACCCTTTGTACGCCATGCCCGGAGTGTGCCGGTGAAAGTGTGTGTACAGTTGTACGCCACGCCCGACAAGCTCCGGTTTTCAATCTTATTATTTTAAATATTTTTTTCCGGAAGTTTTTACTTCAATAAACTAAAATTATTTTTCGTTCTGTGTTTGTACATCCTTTTTTAGCAATACTTTGACACATCCCTTACAGAATAACGGTACAGGCTGGTTGTAAAAGAGTTTTCTAAATGAGGGTGTACATTCATGTTTGAAGGTCTTTTCTTTTTTTTTCTGTGAAATATTGCAATTTCAGGAGTTTCTCTTTATTTATCTTTTTTTTAGTTGAAAAGATACCTGGCCAAGGGGTAGGTCGTGCGGTGAAACACAATGATTCATGTCTCGAAGATGACAAAGATACAATTTGCGAGTTTATTGTGTCAGTTTTATCAGAAGATGAGAGTGTCAGTATCAGTTCATCAAATGATTATTCATTTGACGAATGCGATAGTAGTCCTGTTTCTAAGAGAATATTATTACAATCTAAGCCTGTAAATAGTAAAGCAAGTGATGAAGACCTAAATGAAGAACAGGGTGTGAGTGACAGTGATGGGCGTGTCACACCAACAAAACACGTGGCATAAAACAGCTGTTTGACTGGAATTGATTTGAACCCAGGACCATAAAAATGTTCAACAATATTTAATATTATAAGTGTTTAGTGACAATGCCATCAAAATTATTCAATAGGATGAATGTTTTAGTCTTCTTCTTCCTTCCAAGTATTAGGCCAAGGCCTGTTACGATCCTATAGAAAATTTCTGGGAAATTCTCGTATAAGACTTGAAAGCATAATAATAGTCCCTTCGATTGGTTGCTGGCCAAAGGAAGGCAAGACCAGTGATGGGGCTGCCATCTTATAGCCTCTGGTCAGGCTTTTCTGGAGAAGAAAAGAAAATAAAGGAAAGAAGAAATGGAAGAAAGGAAAGACTCCCTAGCCCTCGGATGTCCTAATAGCGTCGGGGTCGAAAAAACAAGAGTTGACCAAGAGAGGTTAGATAGTAAGGTTAAAAGAGTGCAAAACACAAGCAAGTGGAAGAAATATTTTGCTCAGCTTGGGCACCTTGTGGTCGCCATCCACATATCCCCTAGGTGAGGACCCCTGAGGGTTGAATGTTTTAGTGATAGTGATAACAAATTTCAATGAAGACACCGTGCTGTTTTCAAACCTGGGATCTTTACAAGTGGAAGCAACACCGTCTAACCTTCAAATAAATGTGTGATAGTATTTTTGGGTAGTGTGCCATGCCTACTTCCTGATTAGCAGACCTGGGTTTGATACTCAGCAAGGTATAACATTTTAATTGTTAAATTAATTAAATTAATATTGAAGTTTTATAGGAAAAATCACTATCAGGTTTAATTTAAGATTTAAATTAAAATGTATTATATCTCAACTTATATACAGTCTTCTAATTATACCGGTTTCAAAGGTTAGGCAGCTTTATCTTCAGTAATTTCTTGTCGACTGATGTTATGTCGATCAGGAAAACAGCTTCTTCCTCCCTCTGTTGGTGGACCGATGAAGAAGTAATTCTTTTCCCATGTTGTGGCGATGTTTTGAAGCAGCTAACTCTCTTCATGCCTGATGTTGTAGTAACATTTTGAAGGATCGGTGTCCCAAAAAGAATTACTGGTTCAGGTTGGGTTTAATTTTTGGTAGAGCTGGAATCTCTTCTCAAGGTCGGAAGTTGGTACACTGGATAGGAAAACACTTCACAATCATAAAAAAAATGTTTCTTGTAGAAATAATTTCACATTTATTCATTTTGTAAAGTTCCCAGCAGATTAAGTAAATGTAGGTGGTATTATTCTTCACCATCAATTAAAATTAAAATATTTTCTTTTCTTGAATCAACTATTCTTCTTGTATTAAATATCACATTTTATCAGGAGACCTGTTATTGCTTCTATCCTTGATGAAAGATGTATGCTGAATGACTAGTGTAATTCTGTTATAATTTTAAATTCTATTGGTTAATGGTCCATTAAATACCAGGTTTAAATTTGATTTGTTAAATCAAAAAGTTAATTGTTTTAACATCCAATCAGAGTTCAGGATACTTTTCTTTAAAAATATTAAGTTAAGCAGGTGTTCTTATTACAGTTATAACAGAAATCTTTATAATTCTGACAACAATGACTTAAAACAATTTTAAAAGCATTATTTAGAAAGACTGTTATGTAATACAATTTCTTTAATTGTTACCGAGACATTTTTATTCAACAATGAACAACATTGAATTATTTAGATGTTTTTCTTTATTTAAGTTCTTCTTCTTCTTCTTCCTTCCAAGTATTAGGCCAAGGCCTGTTACGATCCTATAGAAAATTTTCCCTCCAGCGTTTCATAGGACGGCCCAGTGATCTTCGTCCTCTTGGTATATAATTATAAACAGCTTTGAACTCATTCTTTCAAGATGGTGTTTCCAATTTAGTTGGTACTGTTTAATATATTCCAAAATTGGCGTAGTCTTCATTTCTTTTAAGATATCGGTGTTCCTTTTCCGATCCCATCTGGTGTAACCCGCTGTTCTGCGCATGAATCTCATTTCACAAGCCGTTATTCTGCTTTCATGTTGTTCTTTTAGTGTCCATGCTTCACTACCATAGGTCAACACTGGTCTAGCCAAAGTGTTATATAAACGTAATGTGGTGTTTTTTTGTACAAGGGATGGTTTCATAACTTGATTAATAATTCCTAAACTTTTATTATAACTAGTAACTTTTCAGGGATATCCTTTTCATCCCAGATAGAGAGATAATATCCAAGATATTTAAATTGATTAGATCTCTCTAAAATTTTATTCTGGAGACAGATTTTACTTTATTTAAGTTATATTTAAATATTAAAAGAATTTTAAAATACAAAATTATTAACTTTAACTTTCATATTAATTATGATTTTAAAATCCTGCTTTACCGATGAACCTCCAGATCAAATCAGAATCCCTGGGAATTTCAAAACTTTTCTCTTATACATGGTTAATTTAGATTGGAGTGCTCTATGAATTCTATGAAATTCAATCTTAAATACTCTTCACAAAGAGTTTAAAACATTAATTGGCTATAAAAACATTAATAAAGGAACATTAATAAAGGAAGAACATTGGTAGCTCAGTTGTAGAGCATTGGTATAGAAAGCTAAAGATCCTAGGTTCAAACCTCAGTCTGAGCATATATTTTTCTTAAATTAAATTAATATTAAGAAGCTAAAGCTGTTACTATGATTGAAATAAGTATATTAAAGTACACTACTAAATTATTGTAATCAAATGGTAAAGAGAAAAATTTATGCCTGAACCGGGAATCGAATCAATGGTTAGAGCATCAGCACGGAAAGCTGAAGGTTCGGGGTTCGATTCCTGGTTCAGGCATAAATTTTTCTCTTTACCATTTGATTACAATAATTTAGTAGTATATTTTTCTCTTCAAATATTATTTGTCCTTCAGTGGGAAGTATTAAATTAATAACAACAACACTGATTTAAATGTTAGAGTCAAGAAGCTGATCCTTTTCAGTAATAATTATAATGGTTAGAACAAAACACATAATAATAAGGTATTACAAAGCTTTGATTGAAAACAAGAGGTTTGAAGAGTTAAATATTATTAAATTACACCTCATCTCATGTTTAGTCTTCTATTTAAGACCAGTTTCAGAGAAACTAATAATCCTCCGTCTTCAGTTTGTATTCGACTGTTGTTTTGTCACTAATAGTGCAATGTTTCCTCCTCCATCTGTTGGTAGACCGATGAATCTCAAAATCAAATCACATTCCTGGGAATTTCAAAATTCATTAATTGTTCCCTCTTTTTATGAATGTGAATTCTGTTGTTTTCTATTAACTAACTCACTGGCACTATCGAATCCGTATGTTCATGGCCACGCGGACATAAACTCTCCATACATCCCTATCCTGAGCTAATATTTTCCAATCATTCCCTGTATAATCCTCTTCCCTCAAATCATAGTTAATGTTATTCTCCTACCTCATTCTTGGTCTACCAACTAGGTATTATCCCCTCTGGTTTTCCTACAAGAAGCTTCCATGCATGTCTTTCATTCCCCATTCGTGCCACATGTCCTGCCCACTGCAGTTTTCTATTTGTTTAATTAATTTTGCCTTTCTTTCAATTTGTTGTTTTCCGACCAACATTTTTAAAAAGTCCAACATAAAATATCCACCAAAAATTATTTAAGATTAATGATGATTAATGGCATAGCCCATTGTTGAGCCATAGCCTCTCTTTTGTCAGGAGTTAATAGACAAAGTTCATTTTAGTTACCTTATTTGCCCAAAGATATCACGAGTGGCATGAGGTCAACACACCAACTTAATAAGACATCTAGAAGGCAACTAAGGTATTACTATGATGTTTGAGATCGATAAGTTTTGCTTAGAGGCCTCTTTGTTCAGGCTTAAGGATCTTTTACAAGCCTGAAAATCTTCAGGCTTGAGATCCATGGCTTAAAGTCCCTCCCAGAGGACTTGCTCCTTGGATTTTTTCATCCTAAAAATCCATTGAGCATGGCCAGGTTTGAATCTGCGACCCTCGGGACCAGAGGCAAGGAACATAACCACTAGTCCACAAAATCAAATCACATTCCCTAGGAATTTGAAAATTCATTAATTGTTTCTTTTTTTTTTTAATGTGAGTTCTGTGAATTCTTTAGGTTTTCTATTTGTTTAATTAATATTGCCTTTCTTTCAATTTGTTGTTTTTGTGACTAAAATTTAAAAAAAAAGTCCAACATAAAATTAACAACAAATAATGATTTAAGCCTCAATGGAATAATAAAATCCAACAAAAATGAGAAATTGGGCAAAGAAAATAAATAAAAAATTTGTCAGGTAAAATGTGGGAATTGTGATAAAATCTTCAAGGAAAACGAAAAGAAATTTGAAAACCAGACTGAAGGAACACCACGGGAATGTTAAAAAATGGGGAAGTAGACAATCTGCAGTGGCTGCTCATGCTTAACTAGAAAAAGATAAAATTGAAGGAAAGACAAAATTAATTAAACCTAAAGAATTCATAGTTTGGGAAAAGGTATTTTATTATTATTATTATTATTTCAGGATCGTTTCTGTTATATACCCAGGTATCCTCAACCTAAATATACAATAGGTTATATATATTGGTTTTTTAGCATTAAATTTTTTTTACAATGTATGAGGAGTTGGTTCATAGCATCAACCCCCAACCTGGAGGACCAGAGACTTTTTCTGGAGTCCACCATAGATCAGTTGCTTTCACTGCTGCTAAGAGTCTGATCTACCCTTTATTGCCTCATCTGCCATCTGCATCATACCATAGGTCTCCTACTCTGCTGCATCTGCCATTGGAGTCTTCACCGTAACCCTGGCTAGGGATCCTTACAAGGTACTATCAGCCGGGTCAGCTGAACCTAGGATTTTTAAAGAGGTGTTACTCCTCCCCCTCCTCCTTTTTCATCCGGATTTGGGACTGGCAATGGTGGAGTTCCAAAAGATATATATTCAAAAAAAAAAAAAGGCTATTAATGAATTTTGAAATTCCCAAAGAATATAATTTGATTTGGAGGTTTTTTGGTCTGCCAACAGATGGAGGAGGAAACTTTGAATTACCAATGACTAAACAGTCAAGTATAAACTGAAGATTAAGGATTATTAGTTTCTTTGAAACATCTTAAAAAAAAGACTAAATATGAGGTGAGCTGTAATTTAAATAATATTTAAATATTAGTACCTCATAGCATTACTTCCTATATGTATTTAGTAATTGCTACATCCATCCATCCATAGTAATTCTGCCCAAAGGCAGGTCCATAGCATTGTCATGCTATGCTTGCAGCTTTATTAGGGAATTGTAGGTGTGGTAGCTTCCTGTTGCTTTCCACACCGGTGAAGGATGATGATAATGATGGCCATAAGATTGCGGGGACCGTTTGGGCCTTAAAGTTTTCCTGACATTTATCTTACAGGCGAGGAAAAACCCCGATAAAAACCTCACCCAGAAAAACTGCCCCGACCGGGGATCAAACCCGGGCCTGCTGGAGACCACAGCTGTGGACAATTGCTACATATACATGTAAATTTGCACTATCACCAAGTGCACTTTTTTCACTTGTAACCTCACCATTATCATCTAGTTATCCACATAATGCACTATTATAACTTTTTCTTTCACACGTGGTCCTAATACTACACTGATACCATGATTTCCTTTAGAATCACCACTGGAATAAAACATTCTACATTCATCACTCACTAATTCACCACTTTGTTCCCACCTCACTTCTGATATTCCCATCACATCTGGTCTGTTTCATCTCATTTCTTCCTTCAAATTTTCCAACTTCCCAGCTTGCAGAAGAGTTCTTACTTTCCAGGCTCCAATCCTTAGTCTTCTTTTCTTCTATTGTTTTGACTGCATGATGTCTCCTTCCATAGTATCCCCCTCCCGGACATCCAAATGGGGGGGGTAATATACACCCGGAGTCTTTTACCGTGGAAAGACTCATCATGCCATGTTTGCAGCTTTACTAGGGATATATAGGTGTGGTAGCTTCCTGTTTCGTTCCACACCTCACTCTCTCTTTTGCATCTTAAAATCTTAAAAGATCTTAAGAAGGTCCCTTGGAGGTGAGGAGAGTGGATTTGGCTAAGTTAGACCCTCTGGAGTTCACTGAAATTCACCCCAGAGGTTAAGTATCAGTTCCATCAGGGTTTTTGACCAGATCAGAGATCTGGAAATCCCAATTAGCCTCTGCCCCCCCCCATATATAATCTCCAAGGTTCCCATTAATGGCAAAATATCTATGATCTACAGAAAATTCTTAGTCATATTTCTGATGAGTTCAGTAGATTTAATGCAGAATTAGATTCTTAGACATAGATACCATCACATACCGACATAAATTGAAATTATATTGCTATGAATTAGTAAAAGAAAGGCACAAAATTGCACCAACAAAATAAAACTATGAGTACACACACATTAGATATCAAAATAAACACAAAATCAGAAACAGAAATACTCCACAAAATCAATGAATAATCACAAGGAAAAAAATTGACAGGAATCAATAAACTTTGGAAAACACATAGTTCAAAACCAAGAAAAGAAGCTATCATTGGCTTCGGATTCAACACCAGCCATGACTGCCCTGTAGCACATTTCTGCAAAATTGGAATCTACAACATTGAAGAGTATCTCTTATGCAACTTACCAGGTTCATCTATGGAGCACTATTTACATATAACCAAACTGAACAAAGAAGCACAACAGAATAAAAAACTTACCTTTATTGTAATGAAAAGCCAGAAGAAAATAGGTTAAATGATCCCAAATGCAGCTATTAGAAAATAACAATAACAGTTTCCTGATCAGCAACAGATGAAGGATCACAATATTGAAAATAATTCAGCATAAAACCAGATCTAATACTGGTATATTTTGTGCATTTCTGTGATATAATCTTCTAATTTAGTACATTGTTTAAAATACACTTTACATTTTGGCTTATTTAAATGCTTAATTAGCCTATAACATTGTTGCCAATCTGTTATAAAAATGGATAATATTGGTGGAAGAACATTAGCTTATCAAAATGTGTTTCAAGGTGTACACTATTTTTTGTTTCTCCTGTAAAATTTTAATATTTAGATCTGTGGGGTTTTACAATAAACAATTCAAATAATTAACAAGATTTTATTATCATAATCATAATTAATTAGTCAGCAAATTGTGGTGATGTATCAACCAATCTAAAAATAATAGATGGATGTAGAGATTAGTTGTACACTAGTGCCACCTGTGAATGAAATAGGAAACTTATCAAGTTTTCTCTCCTCATAATTTTTGATAATTTAATGATAATTTGTTTTAATCATTACTTGCCAGAAAAAAAAAAAGCTTATTTGACTGTAGCTTGTCAAATTAGATTTATAATATGTATCTTACTTGTGAAGGAAATTTGCAAAAATATATATATGGTAATTATGAAATTTTATCATATGTTATTAAATATGTAATCAAATTTAATCTTAGGCTGGAATTGTTATACATATTAGCACATTGGGATTAGAAAAAGCTATATATCTTAAAATTCAGGGAAATTAGATCATGAAATAAATTAGTAATTTAAGAAATCATTATTCCTTTATGCTAGTCTTCGTCTAACATTAAATTCTCATTTACTTAAGCCAACTGAGAAAAGGGTTAGTACTATTCATTAGACTTGAACCTAGAAAGCCAACAAAAATTATTCATCCTATCTATATATCTGGGCATGAAGAGACAGATAAATTTTGCTTGGATGTCACTTCTTTAAGGCTTTAGGTTCTTTTATATGTATAAATACATACATAGTGTTCTGCCCAAGAGCAGGTTCTTCTTCTTCTTCTTCCTTCCAAGTATTTCCTTCCGGGAAATTCTCGTATAAGACTAGAAAGCATAATAATAGTCCCTTCGATTGGTTGCTGGCCAAAGGAAGGCAAGACCAGTGATGGGGCTGCCATCTTATAGCCTCTGGTCAGGCTTTTCTGGAGAAGAAAAGAAAACAAAGGAAAGAATAAATGGAAGAAAGGAAAGACTCCCCTAGCCCTCGGATGCCCTAATAGCATCGGGGTCGAAAAAAACAAGAGTTAACCAAGAGAGGTTAGATAGTAAAGTTAAAAGAGTGCAAAACACAAGTAAGTGGAAGAAATGTTTTGCTCAGCTTGGGCACCTTGTGGTCGCCATCCACATATCCCCTAGATGAGGACCCCTGAGGTTCACTGCAAACTCAGCATTCTCCACTCTGTCCTTAATTCAGCTTTCCTTTTTGTATCTGCATACAAACCATTTATTTTAATATTGTATCATCTGATGTCTTTTTCTGCCTCTAACTTTCTATCCGTTGACCATTTCTTCCAGGGCATCTGTCAGCAGGCAGTTTCTTCTTAGCCAATGGCCAATCCAATTTCTTTTAAATATAACATACAAATTGGCTTTAAATACTTCCCTTCCAAAGGAAGCCATACTCATCCTATCTGTATATCTGTGCATGAAAGACAGATAAATTTTGCTTAGATGCCACTTCTTTAAGGTTTTAGATTATTTTATATGAGTAAATATAACTTTCACCGGTGCTTTTCATTATATATATGAATAAATTAATAAACAAATGGAGGAAAACACAATGAGGATACATACCCATCAATAGGAACCTCAAACTCGATGCTATTCTTTTTGCAGACGATTTAGCTCTTCTGGCACTTTCCGAAAATGATTTGCAACGATCAATTTATAATTTACAAAAAATAGGTGCCAAATTTAATATGGAAATATCAATTAACAAAACTAAAATTATGGCATTTCATGGGAAGGACCCCATACAAAGTAAAATCTGTCTCCAGAATAAAATTTTAGAGAGATCTAATCAATTTAAATATCTTGGATATTATCTCTCTATCTGGGATGAAAAGGATATCCCTGAAAAAATTACTAGTTATAATAAAAGTTTAGGAATTATTAATCAAGTTATGAAACCATCCCTTGTACAAAAAAAACACCAGATTGCGTTTATATAACACTTTGGCTAGAGCAGTGTTGACCTATGGTAGTGAAGCATGGACACTACAAAGACAACATGAAAGCAGAATAACGGCTTGTGAAATGAGATTCATGCGCAGAACAGCGGGTTTACACCAGATGGGATCGGAAAAGGAACACCGATATCTTAAAAGAATTGAAGACTACACCAATTTTGGAATATATTAAACAGTACCAACTAAATTGGAAACACCATCTTGAAAGAATGAGTTCAAATCGGATCCCCAAAGCTGTTTATAATTATATACGAAGAGGATGAAGATCACTGGGCCGTCCTATGAAATGCTGGAGGGAAAATTTTCTATAGGATCGTAACAGGCCTTGGCCTAATACTTGGAAGGAAGAAGAAGAAGAAGACATATAACATGGAACTTGGCTTTAAATACTTCCTTTCCAAAGGAATCCATTCTCGGATTTTATGCCCTCAAAATTCATTGACCTAACTGGGTTTGAATCCGTGAGCCTTGGAACCTAAGGCGGGTAAGTAAGAAAATGTTTAATAAAGATGGAAAAAGTACATAGAACAAAGGTATTACAAGAATGTAAGTATGGCAAATCAGGTAAACAGGTAAAGATATTCTAAACTTGAACCACCATTTGTCCACTGGGGCTGTTTCAGTAGTAGTTGGTAATTTGTATGTAGTAGTTAATGCTCTATAGAGTTAACAACAAAGTTATTCTCCTTCTTGCTTCCCAATACTTGGATGTCACATCTTGATAATTTTGAAGAACTACACAGTTTGTTAAATGTTCTCCATCCATTTCCACACCTTGAGAACAAAATATACACTCAGGAGACGTTAATACACCAATTTTATGAAGATGTTTTCCTAAGCAGTCATGTCCTGTAGTAAGCCTCAGTATAGCAACTGCAGATTTTCGTGGTAGTCCCAGAATTATGGATGGATTTTCTATATTTTTATATTTCCTACTTTTTCAATTAAATTGGAATTGACATAGTATAATCATAGTAGACATTTTGTCTACTGGTGACTCTGGATGCCTTCCTCAGCTGACAGCTACAGATGTGTCAGCTGAGGAGTTCACAGAGGGCATGCATAATCTGTTGAGAAAAATTACCACAGCTGTAAGTGAAACATCGAGTAATATCAGCTCTTGACCATTCACCCTGGAAGACAATTTTAAGTATCTAGTAATTATACATGACCACCCCTCCTAGCCCTGAACATTTTACAATAGAGTGCTTAGAAGCCAAGGGTGACAAAAGGTTAGATTTTCTTGTATTATTTCTTCTTTCCTTTTAAACCAGGACATAACATTCCAAGTAGCAATTCTTAATGTTTTTCTTTTTCCAAATTGTAGACCTTTTCCTAGCATTGTCTTTTTCCATCTTTGATCCGAAGCCTGATCCTTAGGACTGCGAGCAATGTATAAGATTCACCTTGAAGTGGGTTGCTAGCCCATTTTCATGGCGGGATTATTATTCAGGGTTTCCTCCCTAGGCTGATTGCCTTCACCCAGCTCCAGAGCTCAGCCTCCTCCGTTTTATTTTGGAGTTGTCTCTCCTAGATGGGTTGTCTTGCAAGACTAACAAACCCAATCTGCCCGTTTATCAATCTACAAGGCAGTAGATGTAGAGTTGCCTCTTCTGTCAGGTACACCCTACCGAAGGACTCCTTCTCTGCTGTATTTGCCGTTGAGGTCTTCACCGTAACCCTGGCAAGGGGCCCTCACAAGGTACTATCAGCTGGGCAAGCTGAACCAAGGTTTTTTACGAGGTGTTACTCCTCCCCTTCACCCTTTTTCAACCTGACTTGGGACAGGTTATGGTGGGTTTTGGAGCAGAAACTAGGGCTGATACAACAAAAACTAAACAAATAAAAAACCCATGTGAAATGAAGATCTTAAGAACTATTCAGGGGAAAACATTATTTGATAAAATACACAGCACACAAATTAGGGACAAATATCATATTCAAGACATAACCAGATTTATTAAGATAGACGAAAATATTGGAAGGGCCATGTAGAAAGAATGGAAGACAACCAACTTGCAAAAAGAGCTAAAGAAGATAGACCAATGGACGGGAGAAGAACAAGAGGAAGACCAGCCAAGAGATGGATAGACAATGAATCATATCCAATACGTCTTCATCCGAGGAGTGATTTTGGAAATAAACAGGATGAAAATCCTATAAATTATGATTAAGAAGAAGAAGAGGTTAGATTTGAGTAAATGATGTTCAAAGTTAAGACACTCCATATATATCTTAGCAGTTTTCTTTTCAGCAACAGACAGATTTTTAAATGTTTTTATTATTCATTTCATACATCTCAATGATGGTTAAATTATATTTGAAGAGAAAAATTATACACTCAGACTGGGCTTTGAAACCCAGGACCTTTAGCTTTCTAGGACAATGCTCTTCCCCTTAGCTACCTGAGCACTCTAATTTAAATGCAAATTTTTCTCTTATACTCACTGTTGAATGAACTATATACACTGTTGAATTAACAGTGTATATAAAAAAAAATTGCATTTAGATTGGAGTACTCACGTAGCTCAGGAGAAGAGCATTGGCCTTGAAAGCCAAAGGTCCTGGGTTCAAACCCCAGTCTGAGTATATCATTTTTCTCTTCAAATATAATTCAAACAATTTTTACTTGTATCCATTGGTCATCCAAATTAACATATGCTTTAACTACTAAAATCTACACTTAACTCCAAAATTAGCAATTTGTCACTTGTACATCTTGGCTTCTAAGAGTCTCGATTAAAAGCGTCCACCGTGCTGGCACTGATGGTAGCATGACTGGTTCCTGATTAGCAGGCCTGGGTTCAATATCTGGTTGGTTGAAAATTTTAATTGTAAATTTTTTTATCTCTGGGGTAGGAGAAGTGGTGGTGTACAATTTTTAATCGCTAGATTTGTGCATTAAATTGTAAATCCCTCTGCAGTACATATGTTGAGAAGGCAAATGGTACTGTTATAGCGATTCTCTGTTGGATGGGGACATTAAGCATGGCAGCCCTCATATGCTTTTCTACATGAGTAGGCTACATGCCGGCGGCACCAGGCTTCCACTTCTCCTTTCTGTTCATCATCATCTCTCATACAACACACTTTACACTACACAAACACATAAGTATACTTTTTTAAATTAATGTTGGGAAGTAAACATTATGAGGTTATACCATTAATATTGAGTGGAGAACATATTTTTAATAACTCACCTCATACAATTTCAAATTTTTTTGAGACTATTGGTTTCAAACAAATTTGAAATTGTACGAGGGCGGATCGGAAAGTAACGGACAATAATTTTTTTCTGCCTTGGTATTGCAGCTAGAATGTTGAAATTTCACAGAGATATAGTTTGAAGTTTTCACTACAGATGGTATTTTTTTCTCAGGTGCACTTCTTGCGAGAGAAGCTTGAACTATGCAACAAAGATGGCGCGCATGCTACAGTCGTCCACAGGGCGGATCGAAAAGTAATGCACAATAATTCTTTTTTAAAAAGTTTAATAGTAAAAAAAAAGGAAAAAAATCACAAATGAACTTACATCTTTTACCTACTTTTCGACATAGTCACCAACTTTCTCAACACATTTTTCCCATCGTGTTACCAGTTTCAATATGCCCTGTTCGTAGAAGTCCGTTTGGTTGGAGTGTAGTCATCTGCGCACTGCTGATTTCACTTCCACATCTGTCTCAAAGCGTTTGCCGGCCAGGAATCACTAAGGCGAATCACGTGGCGAATCACTAAGGTTCACGCGTCCCTCTTGGAAGAATGTGCACCACCTGGAGACATTGCTACGGTCCATACAATCATCCCCATACACGCCACGCATGTCCCTGTGAATTTCACTGGGTTTATGCCCTTTGGCCCACAAAAATCGAACAACACTTCTCTGTTCCTCACGGGTGGACGACTGTAGCATGTGCGCCATCTTTGTTGCATAGTTCAAGTTTCTCTCGCAAGAGGTGCGCCTGAGAAGAAAATACCATCTGTAGTGAAAACTTCAAACTATATCTCTGTGAAATTTCAACATTCTAGCTGCAATACCAAGGCAGAAAAAAATTATTGTGCGTTACTTTCCGATCCGCCCTCGTATGAGGTGAGTTATTAAAAATATGTTTCAAAATTTTTTGAGACTATTGGTTTCAAACAAATTTGAAATTGTATGAGGTGAGTTATTAAAAATATGTTCTCCACTCAATATTAAACATAAGTATACAGTCATCCTATATTCTTCTCTGTACACTATACAAGAATACATCATATATGTAAAGTGGTCTGCCAAAATGGTACATAAATTGAAAATAAACCACATTAATGTCATCTATAGTCCACTGCTGTGGTCTCGAGGTAGTGTGCTGCCTTGTCACACAGTGAGCCCGGATTTCATTCCCAGTCGGGAGAGGCTGCTGGGTGAGGTTTTTTCAGGGTTTTTCCTCACCTGTAAGACAAATGTCAGGAAGCTTAGTGCCAACGGTCCCCGAAAATCATCCAGCCATCATTATAATCCTTCCCATTATCATCATCATCCTTCACCGATGTGGAAAACATTGGAAACTACCACACCTATATTTCCCTAGTAAAGGTGCAAAGTATAGCATGAAAATGTTATCTGTCCTGTGAAGAACCCGAAGCATGAAAAGTGTGGTGGGTGGCATTAGAAGACACACACACACAGTTAAAAGTTCCAACCCATCAGGTATTAAGATATTAAATTTTATTTGAAGAGAAAAATTTTCGCCTAGACTGGGACTCGAACCCGGGACCCTTGGCTTTCCGGGCCAAGTGCTCTACCAACTGAGCTACCGAGGCGAGTTACGATCTAGATGCAAATTTTTCTCTTACGTACGTTGTAATTCCCTCGCGCCAAATGCTTGAAACCATAGCTTCTATCTTGCAAATGGCGGCTTCTTAGTTAAGAAGACATTTATTGGGAATTTAACACTACTTTTTAAAGCCAGTAGGGCTTCTATTGACGATTTTATTATTAATTTAACACTTCTCATTGAAGGATAAATTATATTTGAAGAGAAAAATTTTATAATTTATATATATAATTTATCCTTCAATGAGAAGTGTTAAATTAATAATAAAATCATCATTAAGATATTAAACCTAGTCAGAAAGCAGGCACGCAGTCACAAGTTAGACTGTTTTAAAATGTTAATATATTTGTTTGTAAATTCACAGATAAAGAATACCCACAACCTAGAAGAACATTGAACAATGTTTATGCTGTGGTTGCCAATCAATTGAAGAACCCACTATACAAACCAGAAGTGAATTATTGTAGGTTAACAATGAAAAAAGAAAAATCAAACAGAGATATGTGGAAGTGTACGTACAAATTGAAATGGCCTTACGAAGCAGATTTTTCATCTACAATGAGATCTAAACTTCTTGCAACCAATTATGCAGCACTCAAAGGATTAGATTGGTTGCAGATCCAAGGGAAACTTACCAGGAATGTATCACCACGGTTATATTATCCAAGGGATGTTAAGAAAATTATTCGGATCCCTGCAGATGTAACAATAGATCCTGCCTTGATGCCAGACTTGGATAAACTTATCACTTATTATCATAAGGTTAGTTAACAAACTAGGTATTGAAATTCTGAAAGTATTTATTCAAAATTAAAGTGGGAATTAACACTATGAGGTATTTTTCAATTTATAATGAGTTGGAAAAAAGTAAGATAAAATCAAATGTTTCATACTTCTCCTCATACTAATTTTCTAAGTAGATCACGATTTCAAGACCATAGCGGTCCCATCTTCAGTACCATCTTGACAACTCTGAGTCATATGAAACATTTGATTTTATCTTAAATTAAACCTCATAGTGATTTATTCCTATAAAAGTTCAATATATGGAAAAATGTTTTTATATATCTCATAAAATTCCATGTTTTCACAATACTGAGTTGGAGTTTGACTGAAGATAAAAGTGAAATGATCCTTGAAACCAGTGTAATGAAAACATGGAATTTTATGAGGTGAGATATAAAAAAAAACATTTTGTCCAACCCATTATATCCTGAAAGTATCATTACAGTCTATAAAAATTCCAACCATCTCTTCCTTGGCCATCACAATGATTTTTTACCATTTGGTTAGTACTTCAAAATTGTCTTAGGAATTCTGAACAACATGGTCCATATGCTGACAGTTCTGCTGATACTAATGCATGTAGTATTTGTTGTTACAGCATATTGCTGCTTTAATAGATAATCCTGAGAATTCAGAAAGAATGTCAGAGTGCAGCGATAACTGGAAAAGTGATGATGATAACTTCAAAGAAGAAGAAGATTCTGGCAAAGTAGAAAGTAAGTTGATAGATATAATCTGTTAATTAGTGACAAATGGAAATTTTAAAATTTGCACTCACATTTTTTAAAAATTTTCCAGGACTAGTTTCAAAGAAGTTCTTCCTTATTCTCAACTGGAATCTAATGATTGATTTTACAGTTGTATTTCTGTATACCTACTCTTCCTCCGTCTGTTAGTGGAACAATGAACATCCAAATAAAATTTGATAATGTTATTTTTAATTTAACATTTTTTAGTCCTGGACAAATATTTTTTAAAAGAAAAATTAACGCTTGAGCCAGCATTCCAATCCTGGACCTCTGACTCTATGCATCAACATTCAGTCCATTACACCATTCAAGACCTGATACAAACATTAAATTTTCTTTCCTCTCATATAATTTTTTTATGTCCAAAGGCAGATAGCTAGCGGTATTAACAATGATGAATGATCTAATCTGAGTAACTACTGTTTTATAATCATGAGTCTTAGTGGGGATACTAAAAATTATAGTGCTTGGCTACTGCTATACTGAGGTTCAAGTGATCTACAATGCAATTATAAACCAGCATATAAAATATAGAAGTATATTTAAATAAGTAAATATGAGTCAATTATAATGAAAGAATATAAATAAATAATTAGTTCCTTCTTTACAAACATCAACTGAAATAAACATTAACAAATAATATTGCATAATATAGCAGACTTTAAAAGCTTGACAAATAATATAATATAATAAACAACATCTATATCTATCTTCAGGTTTTTACAGCTGCTGCCGTCTTCCCATGCCAAACCTCCAAAGCCTACGATCTTGGGCATCTTCAATGCTTAGCCCTCTTGCTTGCATTAATGTCTTCATGTTTTCTTTCCATGTTAATTTCGGTGTCCCTCTCTTCCTCCTTCTGGTCGGATGCCATTGATATAGTTGCTTTGGCCATCGCTCATCTTCCATTCTTAAAACATGTCCCGGGTTCGAGTCCCGGTCTAGGCGAAAATTTTTCTCTTCAAATATAATTTATCCTTCAATGAGAAGTGTTAAATTAATAATAAAATCGTCAATAGAAGCCCTACTGGCTTTAAAAAGTAGGGTTAAATTCCCAATAAATGTCTTCTTAACTAAGAAGCCACCATTTGCAAAGATAGAAGCTATGGTTTCAAGCATTTGGCGCGAGGGAATTACAACGTACGTAAGAGAAAAATTTGCGTCTAGATCGTAACTCGCCTCGGTAGCTCAGTTGGTAGAGCACTTGGCCCGGAAAGCCAAGGGTCCCGGGTTCGAGTCCCGGTCTAGGCAAAAAAAAAATTTTCTCTTCAAATATGTCATAACCACTTTAATTCTTTCTTCTCAATTCTTTCAATTATGCTTTCTTCTGTTTCCATTATATTTCTAATTCCCTTATTTGTGACATGTTCTAATTTTGACTTTCTGGCACTTCTGCAAAAATAAACCATTTCTAGAGCTATTAGTCTATTCTTGTAGTACTTATTGATTGTCCATACCTCACTTCCATACATTGCAACAGATTCCACCAATGTTTTACCAATATATTTTTTTCTGTCTTTCCAAATATGCTTATCCCACCATATGGAATTTAACAATGATATTATTTTGCTACTCAATTCAATTCTATGTTTTATATTCTCTTTGCCTATACCTTCAATGTTATCCATAATTATTCCCAAATATTTAGTTTGTTTCACTTGCTTTATTTGGATTCCTAATGATTTATATAATAAATTTGGGAATTGTTAACAGTATGAGGTTTAATTCTTATGATATAATGATTCATACCAATATCATTCAATCCATACAGCATTCTCTCCTAAATAAACCTTGGTTCCCCGCACAGCATCTCCACGCTAACTCCATATTCCTGGAAGCTGGAGGAAACCATAACCCAGCGATATACGCCACAACGTAACTTGAACCCAGAAGGGAAGACTGCCTGGTCAGCCCGACGTTAGTAATTGACTGACCGACCCTGGTCCTTCCGTGTCGCAGGACTATATTATGTCCAGCGCAAGCATTATGCCGGAGTACGTAACAAAATGGAAGAGGAGAGGAAAGGGCGAATTCAGGAAGAATGGCACAGATATACAGATACAATATCGGTGGAATAGAGTCTTATCACAGGGGCAACACACAGATATCTTCCGCACGGTGCAATTCTATCAGACAACTTCTATTCAAAGTATTTTTAACGAGAATTTTGCATTAAAAATACTTTGAATAGAAGTCGTTTGTTCACATTGTTAATAGTGCCTCTGGATAGAAGAGGAAAGAAAATCTAGCAATTGTATCAGTTCTTGAATGGTGTAATGGAATGCATGCTGATGCATGGAGTCAGAGGTCTGGGGTTTGATTCCCGGTTCAAGTGTTAATTTTTCTTTTAAAAAAAACTCCAAATTAAATCTTTTTCCCTGGGAATTTAAAAAAAAAGTATTCTGTTTTTTGTATTTTTGGATGAAGGTTTTGTACCAAACTGTGAATTCTTTAGTTTTCTCTAGTTTTCTCTAGTAGTTTAATTCATTTATTTCAATGCTGTGCTTTTCTGACCAAACATGAGCAGCTATAGCAAAATGTTCTATTTACCCAGTTTTTACACTCCTAGATGATCATTCATTCCGATTTTCAAGTTTCTTTTTGTTGAAAGTAAGGAAGAATTTCCTTAAAACTAATCTTGGAAAATATATAAAATATGAGCTAAGGTGTAAAATCTAATTCTTTTAGTGATTGTTAAGTGAACTTTTCTATTGCAGATCTGTTTGGAAATCGTGAACTAATCAATCCAATAACAGGATTTTATTTTAAGGTACAGAACCCAAAAATTATTGGTTTAAGGAACAGACAGTTATACAATAATTATTTACAAAGGACAAATACTGATAAAAGGCGAGAAGATTCTAATGTTTTACCTATTTCAGAATTTAAGTAAGTATTGTATTTTTTTTTTAATTTCAGGAGTTTCTCTTAGGACCAACATGCTTTTAACATTTTAATTTTCAGTTATCTTGAATTTTTCAATCCTATACAACCATATTAAATTTCTGTCTTCCAACCTTTCTCCTGCCTTCTTGCTGTTATTTTTTGCTCCATCCACAATCCATGTCCTGTCCACTCCAATCCCTTTCTTCTAATATCTCTTACCATGTCTGAAATCCTATAAAAATTCATCATCATCAACATTCATGGGTTATATTTAAATTAATATTGGGAAGTAAACATTATGAGGTTATATCATTAATAGTGAGTGGAGAACATATTTTAATCGACTCACCTCATACATTTTCAAACTTCTTTGATACCGACGGTTTCAGACAAAATCATGTCCTCCTTCAGTCATGGCTTCCACTGATGAAATTCCATGATTGTTGATTTCTTTAGTGACATCACTTCTTGTGCTGCCATCTTTCGTTGGGATTATAAACTTTGTAATTAAATTTTCATCCACCGGAATATCGAAATTCATAGATAGATATTTATTCTTCTGAATGAATATAATTTCCCAAATTGTCAATTCCAACGGTTTATCCAATTGTTTCGAAAGTTTCGCTTCTTTTTCAATTTTATGATGTTCTAGTAAACTATGTGCAGCAATTGCTGATTTTTCAATTTCACAATATTTAATATTTCTAAAATGTTCTTTAGTGTGTGTTTCCAAATTCCTTTTTGTTTTTCCTATGTATACTTTGCTACAATCATTACAATTAATTTGATAAATTCCAGATTTCTTACTGTCTGGGATGTTGATTTTTTTATTAGTATTTAGAAGTTTTTCCAGACTAAATTTATTTATTGGTGCCAAAGTAATGTTGTATTTGTCAAATATTTTTTGAAATTTCATGGGTTAACCTTTAAGGTTCGTTTCAGTCTCATAGATTTCAATCGAAAAGTTGGAATCCATCTCTTCTTTGGGCTATCAGTATTTTTTTTACCTTCTGGTTTAAACTAATTTTTTGTCAAAGTTTGTAGGAATAATAACATGAGGTATTAATAATTTATTATTAACTAGCTAATATCCAGTGTGCACTGCTACACCTAAATAATGAAAATTAATGTGCTTTTATGTTTAGTTGAATAAGTAAGGGGAAAATTAATTATAAATTTATATTTTTTAGATACCCCGTGCTGATTACCCAGCATTGCCCGGGAATCTACTTATCCCGACCCTCTTGACATAAATGAGCTGAAATATGAAAATTAATGTGTTTTATGTTTAGTTAAATAAGATGAGGGAAACATTTATATCGTAATTATTTTTAGATACCAAGTAAAAAAATGAACGAATAAGTAAAATGAAAAATAATTATAAATGTATATTATTTTAAGATTCCCTGTGCTAATTACCCGGTGTTGCCCGGGAATCTACTTATCTCGATCTTCTTGGCATAAATGAGCTAAAAGACAAAAATTCGTTATTGTGAGTTATCTCTAAAAGAATACCTGCCTTGTGCTGTTACGTTTGCACAGAAATCTACGTACTTGTCTCGATCTTCTTGGCATCAATGAAAGACAAAAATGGTTATTGTGAGTTATCCTAAGAGATAAACATATGCTGTCATGGACGTTTTTGTAGAGCTTTTTGAGATTTCAATTCTGTGTACATTAATTTTGTGTATTTGTTATGTTTAGGCAGCATAAGCCATTTAAGCATTCAAAGAACTACTTTCTTCACATTTTCCACTACAAAGGGCGATTTTTAAGGGTGTAGGAGTTGAGTATCACAACTCTCTTATAGCCTATGTTCATCCCGGGAATCTCCTGAACATTTTGCAAAAAGCCCCATCACAATCGGATCAATGGTATGACCGCACATAAAGTACGAACAAAGAAACAATCAAACATTCATTTTTATATATTAGATAAAATAACACCTCACTTAATATGTTGTCTTCTTTTTAGACCAGTTTTGGGGTAATTAATTTTCCATTGTAGTCTTTTCTCGACCATTGCTCTGTGAAGAAACTGTGAATCACTATGATAAAACAATGGTCGAAAAAATACTGACATCATCATCATCCAGTCCAAAGGATAAAATATTAAAAAAATTGCTGCTGGAAAACATGATATATAAGAAAGAACAAGTTAGGTTCAGTTCAAATATACTTGAAAATATACATAACTTAATAGTTCACATTATCAACATTTAGCCTATGTTTTTAGTAAAATTATTCAAGAATATAACATTATTTAGTCTAAATAAGTTAAATAAATAATTTTCTTTTTGCAAATATTTTCAAAGAACACATCTTCAATAATGTAACAACTTTGGGCACAATGAGCTTCTCTGAACAAAATATTTACAACCCGCCAGGGTAACGGTTGAGAGCAAACTGGGTGGTTTGGTTGTTTACAGCAGGCAAAAAGAAACAGCTACTCAGATGCCCAGTCGTCAATGCCGTCTGAGGGCAGTGGAATGGGACAAAATTGACAATCTGTGCCTCTCAGATCAGATGCACCCAACGAAATGTTAAATAGGAGATTTAAAAATCTGTATTCAATGTGTTAAAAATTGGTTGTGTGTATGATTTAAATTACTGACCTGGAATTATATAACCTTCAGTTGTGTCAGTGAGTTATTATTAACTCAAGAAACAAAATACTTTGTTTGAGAAATGGTTCTTCTGCTTTAATAAATGAGAGGTTCATAGCAAAAGTAGACCAAGTTAAAAAATCGAAAATCCTAGTTGTATGTGAATTTGGGTTCAAAATATAATTTCTTCAGAGGAATGGTGAACCAAGTATTGTATTTATAATGTTGAGTGATTCCGGGTTATGTGGCCGTGGTCCATAGTTGGTGTTGATACCAGACGTTTCGCCCTCAACTGCGGAGGGCATCTTCAGTGGCGAGTGCTTCTAGGCGTGTTTCCTGGTCGGAAGATCTACTTAGAGTAGTGGCGAGTGCTTCTAGGCGTGTTTCCTGGTCGGAAGATCTACTTAGAGTAGTATCTACTCTAAGTAGATCTTCCGACCAGGAAACACGCCTAGAAGCACTCGCCACTGAAGATGCCCTCCGCAGTTGAGGGTGAAACGTCTGGTATCAACACCAACTATGGACCACGGCCACATAACCCGGAATCACTCAACATTATGATTACCGGCCGTGAAAGCCTGCATTCAACAAGTATTGTATTTGTTTTTAATCAATATCAAAGTGGGAGGTAACTCTATGAGGTATTTACAATTTATAAATGGATTGGAGAAAATATCTACCTCATAAAATTGCGCATTTTCATGATACCAGTTTCAAAAGTAAATTTTACTTCCATCTTCAGTCAAACTCCAACTGTCGAAATTTTGCCTTTAACATCATCTTCTGAATGCCATCTGGTGTCGATTTAATGAACTTGGAGATCAAATTATTCTCGCCGGGCATTTCAAAATTCATGGCTCTATATTTATTCATCTGAATGTATATCTTTTCCCAATTTTATGAGGTGAGATATTAAAACATTTTCTCCAACTCATTTATAAATTATATTTGTAATTTTTCACTGTAAAAAAAATAATATTTAATTTTTCTTCTTCTTCTTCTTCTTCTTCGGCTTTCCCCACTTATAGGTTTGCCGTCTTCAGTTTCCATTTATCTCTATCATTCCAATCTCTCTCTTCCAAATTCCTATCATCCATTATAGTTGTGACGTAGGTTTTCCATTTCCATCTTGGTCTGCCACGTTTCTTTCTTCCATTGGTATATATCTTTTGGCCATCTTCCATTTCCCATTCTTTGTACATGGCCATACCATCTAAGCATTTGATTTTCAATCCTCTTAACAACAGATGTGGTGACATTCATTTCTCTCCAAAGGAATTCATTTCTTATTTTATCCTGTCCTGTTTTTTGGAGGCTTCTTCTAAAATAATCAGATTCAATATATTTAATTCTTCATATGTAATTAAATGCATTACTTTAACTTTGTATCAGTTTTTCTCAAAAGAGTAAAATGTGAACTTGGTCCACTTTTGCTCTGAACCCTGCAAGTATATAATTTGGAGGTTTTTATTTTTGGTATAGAGGGTCCTTTGACATGGAATGACCCTGAGATCAATCAGGCTAGCAAGTCAGTGCTTAACTTCTTTCATGAAATAAACTTATAGTTACAAGAATGTCTAGAAAACTAACATTACAATTTTGTTTTGCAGATCCGAGATTTTGAAGAAGGTAGAAGAGAACAATGTGTTAGTTATCAAAGGAGAGACTGGATGTGGTAAAAGTACCCAAGTGCCACAGTATATCATGGAGCAGTGGGAGTCTGCACAGAAAGGATCAGAATGTAACATCATTATAACACAGCCACGTCGCATCAGTGCTATTTCATTAGCTAACCGGGTAGCACAAGAGAGGCAAGAGATGGTAATATGTGTTTACAACATTTGCCCTTTTATCAGCTTAGTGTTCTAGAGATTGACTTCCTTGGTTCTGGTCTCGAGGATTGCGGGTTCAAACCCAGCCAGGTTGATGGATTTTTTAGGATAGAAAAATCCAAAGGATAAGTCCTCAAGAAGGAATATCTAGTCGGGGTCCCAAGTCTGAACATATTTAAGTTTGTAAAAGAATCTCATAATAAAAGCCTCTGGTTCTCCATACTAGCTCTCCAAATCACTGAACTATTTAGACATCTCAATTTAACCTATTCGCCTCAAAAGATGAGATAAACTCGCCATCAGTTAAATGGCCTTCAACTCAGAAGATGAGGTACACTCGCTTTATTCTGCTGTTATATGTTTTGCACTATTTTGTACATCCCTTGGCAGGGTAATGTTTTGTTAACATTTGTGAATAGTAGAGGAATGTGTTTTGGCGTTCACCCTTATTGTGTTCTCAAGTAATGTTATCTTTTGTTTGTTTTGAATGTCTGAAAATAGACAATATTATTTATGGTAATTTAAATTTGGGGTCTGGGGAAATGCATAGAGCATTTAAATCTGAAGCGAATTGGTTAAACAGACATTTTTCTTTTTTTTTTTTTTAACATTTATAGGAATTAATCACTATGAGGTTTAATTTAGTGAAATTAAATGTTTCTTACCTCTCCTCACATAAATTTTCTAAGTAGATCGCGATTTTGAGACCACAAAGGTCTCATCTTCAGCACTTTATTGGCGACTGATGTTATGTCGATCGGAAGAAACTCTTCTTCTTCCCTCTGTTGGTGGACCGATGAACCTCTGGACCAGGTCAAAATTTGTGGGAATTTCGAAGTTCATAAGTTTTCCTTTGTTTTTCTGAATGTGGATCTGGAAAAACAAAGGAAAATTTATGAATTTCGAAATTCCTGCAAATTTTGACCTGGTCCAGAGGTTCATCGGTCCATCAACAGAGGGAAGAAGAAGAGTTTCTTCCGATCGACATAACATCAGTCGCCAAGAAAGTGCTGAAGATGAGACCTTTGCAGTCTTGAAATCGCCATCTACTTAGAAAATTTATATGAGGACGGGTAAGAAACATTTAATTTCACCATAGACATTTTTCTCTCTCCTATTCAATCCCTGTATGGCCGATGCAATAAACCTTCGTTCCACATGCCATCTTTCTGCTTCTTCTCAAGAAGACTAAAAATTTCCATTTAAATTGAGATGCCTAAATAGCTCAATGCATTAGAATGCTGGTACGGGGAAGAAGAGATCTTGGGTTCAAATCCCAGTATAGGCTTAAAATTGTTCTCTTAAAATATAATTTATATCATATTGGATAATTAATTGTTACAAATTACAACTGCCTTATTGATGTGCCATTCTTCTGTTATCTTCTACTTCTCTTTCACTGCATATCTAACCTAATGCATTTTTATCTTCATCCATCTGCACTACACTAATAATAATTTAAGGCAATTATGACAATGAAGTCCACCACTGTGGTCTCGAGGTAGTGTGCTGCCTTGTCACGCAGCGGGCCCGGGTTCGAACCCTGGTCGGGGCAGTTTTTCTGGGTGAGGTTTTCATTGGGGTTTTTCCTCACCTGTAAGACAAATGTCAGGAAAACTTTAAGGCCCAAACGGTCCCCGAAATCATATGGCCATCATCATCATCATCATACTTATCATTATCAACATCATCATCATCCTTCACTGGTGTGGAAAGCAACGGGAAACTACCACACCTACAATTCCCTAGTAAAGCTGCAAGCATAGCGTGAAAGTGCTATGATTGCAGTGAAGGACCTACCTTTGGGCAGAATTACTATGGATGGATGGATGACAATGAACTTATGTTCTCATAGCACTTATCAAATTATCATAAGTAATGCCACGAGATTTCCAATTTATCTAGAGAATTTGGAAATCAAGAGTGGCATTTGTTAGGACTATTTAATGAATAAAATTAAGCTGTTTACTCACAAATCATCATTTAAATATAGTTATTTTAAAATATTTATATATTTAACGTAAACAGCGACGTTTGAAAACAAATGAGAAACGATTGGTACGCTTTATTTGCTTCTTTTGTTCATCACTGCAACCAGATCATATTATGTATTGCCAAAGGAACGCAATATTGTAAGAATTCACTCTAGTGGAGAAAAAATGAAACACACCAAAATGTATATATGATGTCCTATGATGTAAATATGACAATTATATTTTTATGGAATGTTATTACATGGGAAAAAATACATTTAAGAAAGTGCAAACAGTGGTTTCTTTTTTTGGTGGTATAATCAATTGCTACAAATGTTTTTATATTAACTCCCACATGCGCTGTGTGTTGACATTCATGCACTATATATACAATCTGGTAGCCATATTTCTTAGGGAGTCAGTCACTGCAAAATAATGCTATGACCAATTCAGAATGTTAAAAAAGAAATGCTTTCTTTATTATGATAAACTTTAGGTGGTAAATTCTAGGCGAAACACAACTGTGATTGATTGTAAATCAAAAATCATTGAAATGTGATTGGTCATTGACTCCCATTTGCGGCATGAGTTACATAGTCGTAATAACTAACTTCATCATCATCATCCTTCACAAATTAGATCTTTGCCTGCTCCGATCTCACATCTGTTCAGCCCAGCACTTTCTTGGTCTTCCCACTGATCATTGTCCTCCAGGATTATACATCAGTGCCATCTTTGGTATTCTATCTTCTGTCATTCTTTTGCAGATGTTCTATCCAATTGTTCCTGTGTTCTTCTATTTGTTGAAGAAGTATTTGTACTTTTAGTTCCTCTCCAATCTTCTCATTTCTAAATGTTCTACTCTTGTACAACCTTTCACAGCCCATAGGAATCTCATTTCCGCTGCCTGAATTTTACTTTTTTCTTTTTCCTTCAGGACCCAGTCCTCACTTCCATATATTGCCACTGGTAGTGCTACCGTTGAGTAAAATCTTAGCTGCATCTCCTTTCTAACTTTCTTCCTCAGTGTTCATCTATTGTTCTACAAATATATTGAAATTTCTGTATTTTCTTATTTACATCTTGTTCTTCTTTATAAGTTATATCGCAGTCCAAAAACTGGAAGTGTGTAACCTGTTCCAACACTTTATCTTCTATTACTACAGTCTGGGAAAGCTGACGATAAAACAGAATTGTTTTGAAACATGTTCAAGAACAAATCAACATTAGTATTGAGGAAGATGTCCAGACTAAAAATAATATAATTCTATTACTATTTTTGTTTTTACTTTCCATGGAATGCCATTACTTTAGTTTAAAAATACTAAATATAAAATGATAACCAATGTGACAATTAACAGTGCTGTATATAATACAGTTTGCACCAATCACAAATATGGATAAAATACAAAGTGCAATAATTGCTACTTTTCAAAGCTTAGTTACACCAGGACAAAATGTGGTATGGCAATATACAGATTTCACAGCATGAAAGAGTGCACCATAATCTATCCAAATTGATGTCAAACTCAATTTTGTCCAAACTAACTAACTCACTGGCACTTATCGAACCCATAGATTAATGGCCATGCAGACATAAGCTCTCCATACATCTCTATCCCAAGCTAATGTTTTCCAATCATTCCCTGTATAATCTGCTTCCCTCAAATCATAGTTAATGTTATTCTCCCACTTCATTCTTGGTCTACCAACTGGGTGTCTTCCCTCTGGTTTTCCTATCAGAAGTTTCCATGCACATCTTTCATTCCCCCCATTCGTGCCACATGTCCTCTCTACGAGACTTAACTGTTCTTATTATATCTGGCTTCCTATAAAGACCATGTAGTTCACTGTTATATAGTCTTCTCCATTCACCTGTCTGTTCACCTCTTTTTGGTCCAAACATTTTTCTAACAACTTTATTCTCAAATACTTGTAGGGCCACATGCAAATACATTAGTCTCTACTCAAATTACTTCCAATCACCAGTGAGCTGACTTTCCGTGAGCAAGTGCAAAGATTGAATTAGGGACCCACTAACTGGTCATGCATGAAAGTCGTCATTTTCGTAATATTGGCAAGAAATTACCCAGAATTCTCAGCAATAAAACCACTTACGTTATTTTCGTCTGCTAGAGGAACACATTTTTGCTTGCGTCCCGCAAATAATACCGTATATGACGACGTCTGCATTGTGCGATATTACGCCGATTCTCCTGTTCTTCCAGTTGAATTCTTTGGTAGACTCTATCAAATTCCTCTTCTCCACGTATACCAAAAACGTGATCGAAGTCTTCAAGGTCCGACATCTTGGATAAAGCAGCAAGGTATGTGGCAAGATTTCAAACTACATCGGTTCCCATCAGGTTGCTCACAATTCGTTCTCTGCAAAGTCACCTCGCCAGGTAGCTTACGGAATTTTGACAATTATTATCGCATGAACAGATTTTTGAGTATGCAAAATGTCTTTGGATGCAACTTTCTCAGCAGAGAACGACTTTTACGGTCTAATGCGTTCATAGATATGACCCGTAATCTCCTTTCCTCCCTTAGAGTAAGAGTCCATGTTTCGCATCCATATAATATAACTGATAGAATAACTGTTTTATATGTTTTCAGTTTAACATTTTTGAAAGGAGTTGTGACGTCAAGAGTCTCTGTAATGCATAATAGCACACATTTCCAGAATTGAGCCTATGTTTTATTTCATTGTGCATCCAAAAATGGACATAATGTGGTTTGCAGTGATGCTCCTCATTTATGGTCCCATTTTGTGTATCCTGCAGTGCATCTCATAAATCTCATTTCATTGCTGTTATTCTGCTTTCCTCCGTTCGTCTCAATGTCCATGTTCCATTGCCATAATACAGAAAAAGATCTTGCCCAGGTCTTATATAGACATATTCTCAGGCTTTTCAGTAAAAAGGAAGGTTTCATTACTTTCTTTCATTAATTTTTTAAAGGAAGTGACACTATGATGTTTATTTTAATTAATAAATGAGTTAGAATTTAACATCATGAATGAATGAGTGTCCACTGCTGTGGTCTCGAAGTAGCATGCTGCCTTGTCATGCAGCGGGCCCGGGTTCGATTCTCGGTTGGGATAGGCTCCTGGGTGAGGTTTTTTTCAGGGTTTTTCCTCACCTGTAAGACAAATGTCAGGAAGCTTAGGGCCCAACGGTCCCTGAAAATCATCCAGCCATCATTCATCATCCTTATTCTCATCATCATCGTTCATCGGTGTGGAAAGCAACTGGAAGCTACCACATCTATAATTCCCTAGTAAAGCTGCAAAACATAGCATGAAAATGCTATGACTGCACTGAAAAACCTGCCCTCGGGCAGAATTACTATGGATGGATGAATGGAATGAATGAGTCATTTCTTAAACACGGGAACTGCAGTTTTCAAGAGGAAACATCTGTCCCATTTTCAACTGACATTATGACTACCAAATTTTCATTGGAATCTCCATCTATAACATTGCCATCTGGTGTAAATTTGATGAACTTCAAGATCAGGTCCCGTTAATCAGGAATTTCAAAATTCATGGATCTAAATTTGTTCTTCTGAATATATATCTTCTCCCAAACTGTCATTTCTAAAGGAGGCCAAACTTCTAAAACATTTGGAAAAACCTTTAGAATTGACAGTTAGGGAGAAGATATATATTTAGAAGAACAAATTTATATCCATGAATTTCAAAATTCCTAATGAACGGGACCTGATCTCGAAGTTCATCAAATCAACACCAGATGGCAACTTTGTAAATGGAGATTCCAACAAAAATCGGGTAGTCATAATGTTAGTTGAAAATGGGAGGGATGTTTCCTCTTGTAAACTGCAGTTCCCGTGTTTAAGAAAACATAAACTATGAGGTAAGATATATAAAAAAACGACTCATTCGTTCATGAATTAAGAACATCTTAATGTTATTTCACATATTTAACTATTAACACCTTACCTCATAATTGTAGATTTCTCAAGGATGTTTCAATACTTCTACATATTATCTTCAGCTTTATCTAAATTTAATCAAGAAATTTGTAATTCTCTAAATTTAGATAGAGCTGAAGATAATATGCAGAAGTATTGAAACATGTCCTCGAGAAATCTACAATAATGAGGTGAGGTGTTAAATTCTAATTCATTTATTAATTAATTTCATTATTTTGTTAATTATTCCCATAATCAAGTTCTTTTTTTTTTTGAATCTGGTATCATCTTACCTCAATTTATTATTGATTTGTTCTTGAACATGTTTCGATATATCTTCTATATCATTAACAGCTTTGGCCAGACTGATGATGATATAGAAGATATATCGAAACATGATCAAGAACAAATCAACATCAAATTGAGGTAAGATGATACCAGATTAAAAAAAAAACTTGATTAAAAGAACCTCAAAATATAACTTCCTAAAATAAACCATATTCCCATAGTTTTAGAGTATTGTACAATTTTGCTTCCTATATCCATATCATTAAATGTTAACTTATACCTGAGATGTGAAATCATTAAATTTTTCTAACATTTTGTTTCTCAAACATATTTTACTGAGGACAGGGTCAGTTTGAATTTTATATTCAAAGTGCGACTTTCTTTAGAGATATGGTGTATTAGCTAAGGTCCTCATAAGGTTTATAGTGGGATCACTGTATGCTTTCTTGTAATATTTGGCATCCTCTGATAGAAGTACCCTTGGGTCTCCTTGGTTTATGATCACATATCTACCTGATAATTCATGATTATAATTATTTCTACTGAAATACTCTTTTAAATTTTAGGTAGGAGATGTTGTAGGCTATCAAGTTCGACTAAAATCAGTATTACCACGGCCTCCAGGTGGTGCTCTGCTATTCTGTTCTACTGGCATTTTATTACGTCGCTTACAATCCAACCTGGGATTATTTGGTGCCAGTCACATTATCTTGGACGAAGCTCATGAACGTGACATCAGTACAGACATGCTCCTTGTCCTGCTACGTCGAGCACTTTCTTTAAATCCTGACCTACGTCTCATCATCATGAGTGCAACTATAAATGCAGAAGTCTTCCAGGAATATTTTGGCAATGCTCCCATGCTTAGTATCCCTGGATTTACATATCCTGTCAAATCTGTTTTCCTGGAGGATCTACAGTTTGAAATTGAACCATATACGATGTTAGAACATCCTGTGATTGATTGTGATCTTGTGGCCAATACAATTAACTGGATTGATAAAAATCGACCTGAAGGAGCAATATTGTGCTTTCTACCAGGATGGGCACAGATATCTAATATAACGACGATTTTAAAGAATAAACGTTATTGGGTGTTGCCAGCACATTCAAAACTAAATCACAAAGATCAACATAATATATTCGAAAAACCTCCATTTGGATATAGAAAAATTATTCTATCAACAAACATTGCCGAGACCAGTCTTACTATTAATGATGTTAAGTACGTAGTGGATGCAGGAGCACATAAAGAGGAAAGGTAAGTGAATATCACCAATATTACATAATTGAATCATAAAAATATCTGTTTCTCACTTGACTAGTTTTCAAAGGCAATTGACTCCTTCATCAGCTAAACTCCGATTGTATAATTGTAGTCTGACCGTTGAAATTGAGTAGTTATCTCCAGCATCACTTTATGTCAGCCGGGTTGTCAACCCTGCGTGACAGCCGCCTTTACCTCCAGAACAAGCACCTGTACTCATTTCCGTTAGAGGCTGAGTCGACCCCAGGGCCATAGTGCCGCCAGAGGGTTTGGGTCAGTTTAAAAATCCTGACCCCAACGGGACTTGAACCCTCGACCCTCCGGCTTGTAGCTCAGTGCCTTAACCACTACGCTACGGCGTGCCCCCTTTATGAGGAGAGATTATAAAATTTAATCAGAAAATGTTGTATGAGGAGAGATATACAGCATTTTCTGATTAAATTTTATAATATTAATAGTTTATCTCAAAGTGTTACTCCCTTTAAATTTTTTATTAAAAACATCTGCAACTTCATACATCTAAATCATCATCATCATCATTGAAGAGAGATGCCTGTGAAGAAGGCTAAAAAGAAGTTAATCAAACATTTTTATCTCAGGTTGTAATTACATGGCATTCTTATAATTTTTGTGCTAATTAAAAGTACAGTTAGCTTTAAATAAATAAATAAATATGTATATACACATAGAATGTTTCCAACCTTGAGGGTTAAAACTACACAGATAATAAGAGGACTCTAAACTGAGCATTGTGTCATAAGATACTAGATATCAGAAATGGATATTTCAGGTGCTACAAGATCTCGAAGAAGTATGAAGATTGCTTTGGGAAGCTGCTTGAATTTTGACACTCATAACGAACTTAGACCTCAGAGCAGTTGTTGAAAATGGCAACCACCTACCTCATTACATGCGTTTCAAAGATGTATGAAATTCTGTCACACCCTCTTCAAAATCCCTTGCACAGTGAGAGTTGCATTGAGGAGCCTAGCAAACAGATCCTCATCATATTTATATTTGAAGAGAAAAATTTTCATCTAGACCGAGACTTGAACCCAGGACCTTTCGCTTTCCAGGCCAAATGCTCTACCAACTGAGCTACCGAGGCGAGTTGCGATCTAGATGCAAATTTTTCTCTTCATACGTTACATCAATAGAAGCCCTACTGGCTTTATAAAGTAGTCTTAAATCCCCAATTAATGTCTTCTTAACTAAGAGGCCGTGCAAAGTAGAAGCAACGGTTTAAAAGCATTAGGCATGAGGGAATTACAATGTATAAAGAGAAAAAATTGCAACTAGATCGCAACTCACCTTGGTAGCTCAATTGGTAGAGCATTTGGCCCAGAAAGCCAAAGGTCCTGGGTTCGAGTCTCAGTCTAGGCAAACATTTTTCTCTTCAAATATAATTTATCCTTCAGTGAGAAGTGTTAAATTAATAATAAAAACATCAGATCCTCATCAGTTTCCACTGTGGTTTATATACCATTGAATTCATGAGCAATAAAAATAACATCATGATAGTGCCAATTAGTATTTTATGACAAAGGAGGATACAGAAATATTCCTCACATACACTTTCAAGCTCTCATGGTATCTGAAATATTGATTTCTGACAATTGGTTCTATATTACAAATTAATGTGTAAAGATTGTAATAAATTCTACATAGGCAGAAGTTTCAATATAAGATACAAAGAGCACTTTAAAGATTTCAAGTACTCAGAAGGAAAATCTAGCTATGCTAAACACATCATCAACGCCAGGCACCACATAGATAACAATAGAAAACACTCTTATGATAGTTCATAAAGAAAGAAATCCAATGAAGATAAACCCACTAGAGGAACTTGAAATTTTAAAGGAAATAAACAATGATTTTATTTTAAAATGAGAACACATCTAACTCATACTGCCCTCTGCATGAAATTACAAAATGATGGTCAATAGCCACTGATGACTTTGGAAGGCCGCTGATGTCAAAAGCATTGCAAAACAACAACAGTTAGTAGCAAATATCCTTCTGCTGATAATGGAGGCTGGTTTCCGAAAGACCTATAATTCCTAAAATTAAAAAAAAAAAACCTAGTTGAGGATGATGGCACCTGCCAGATACCTATTTTAATTAATATTTAAATTTAATATTTAAAGGAAATAACACTATGAGGTTTATTTTTAATTATTATTTTGACTCATCTGCATATTTCTGATTTTCTTGCAGACTGCAGTTTCTACACTCTATGTGTCATTGTCAATGTGTCCTAACTGTTGAATTTGTGGTTGGCGATCTTGTAGGTTGATTTCTGCTCCCTCTGTTGGCTGACTGATGAACTTCCAACTACATTTTTTTTTCTTTTTCCCCGAGAATTAAAAAATTCATTGTTTCCTTTTTATTTTTGTGAATGTAAATTTTCTCCCAAATTGTGAGTTCCTTAGATTTATCTGTTTCAATAATTTGGAATTGAAACAAAGGCCAAGGTTTGGGTCAATTTAAAAATCTTGATCCCACTGGGACTTGAACCCTGGATCTTTCAGCTTGTAACATATTGCCTTAATCAGCTATGCTACTGCATGCCCCCCTTATTACATCTGGCTTTCTATAAATCACTGTTACGTAGTTTTCTCCAATAAGCTGTCTAATTGTTTCTCTTTGGTCCAAAAATTTTCCCAAGCATTTTATTTTCGAATACTTGTAATCTTTTCTCTTCTCTCAAAATGAGAGACTGTTTTTTTACATCCATATAATAAAAGAAATCTCTGTTACTCTTGAAAAATCTATTGAATACTCATCATCATCATCATCACTCCAGGGATTAGGCTATTGCCCGTTCCGACTTCATAATGCATCAGCCCAACGTCTTCTAGGTCTTCCAACATCACGTCTTCCTCTTGCTTGATAATTTCTTGCTAACAATGGATATCTCTCCTTACTCATTCCATCCATATGATCAATCCATTTCTGTCTGTAATTCGTGACCTTATCCAATAAAGGCTGTACTTTCAATTCTTCTCTTATATCCTCATTTCTTATTCTATCAAGTCTTGTACATCCTTTTACTTGTCTTAGGAACCTCATCTCCGCCGTCTGTATTCTATCCTTCTGTTTTTTCATTGGAGCCCAAGTTTCACATCCGTAGAATATTGTGGGAACCGCCATAACATTATACATTTTTACCTTGGTTTCTTTTCTAATTTTATTTTTGAATGTTCTCTGTATTGTTCCACACACTGCCTGAAATTTATTTATTTTGGAGTCAATATCTCTTTCCACATTGTAGCCAACATCACAGCCCAAATATCTGAAACTAGACACCTGTTCTATACTTTGATTTTCTAAAATAATTTTGGATCTCTTCCTCTAAAAGCATGGTCTTCGTTTTCCTTACAGAAATCTTTAGTCTATTGAATACGAATACTATATGAATAAAATAAGTTTTTTTTAATTGTCTAAATAATTCTCTTTCTTCTTTATTATGTTGTAGGTTAAACATGGATCTAGGAATGTCAAGTCTTGCCAACCACTGGATATCTAAAGCAAATGTTAGCCAAAGAAAAGGTCGAGCTGGAAGAGTTCAACCAGGTGAATGTTTCCATCTCTACACCCGGGAAAAATATGAATCATTGGATCAGTTTCCTATGCCAGAAGTACTACGTGTGTCTCTTGAGAAGACAGTCCTCGACTTAAAGGTAATCTAGAAATAAAATCCCTTAAAATGTGAACTATTGACCTCTCCTCTGCAGTGGCACCCAGTCCTTAAGGGGACTTGGGCACATGCCCTTCCATGTAGTCTTTTATTTATAATTTATTTATTTACTGTAGGCCTACATAATTAAATTGCTCTTGCAGTTTACTTGTTTATATGATCTATATTTATTAACTAGATTGATAATGGTGATTTATTTTTATATAGTGTAAACTAGTGAACCCTGCCTGAACATACAATTCTCATATCATAGCCGGATGATAAAAATATGTTACTTTTTTTTACCATCCATCCATAGTAATTCTGCCTGAGGGCAGGCCTTTCACTGCAATCATAGCATTTTCATGCTATGCTTTGCAGCTTTACTAGGGAATTATAGGTGTGGTAGCTTCCCGTTGCTTTCCACACCGGTGAAAGATGATGATAATAATGGTGATGATGATGGCTAGATGATTTTTGGGGACCGTTGAGCCCTAAACTTCCTGACATTTGTCTTACAGGTGAGCAAAAACCCCAAAAAAACCTCACCCAGGAGACTGCCTTCACCGGGAATCGAACCCGGGTCTGCTGCATGACAAGGCATCATGCTACCTCGAGACCACAGCAGTGGTACCATAAATTCACTAATTAATAAGTTCACAAGAAAACTCTTCACTGCCATCTGTTGTGGCTCAACAAGCGTGAATTATGACATCACATTGTTGTCATGCAGAATATTGTCAGTAATGCAGATGACTACACATCTGACATAAAAAAAATATCCTATAAATCGATCACAGCGCCACCTACCAGATCCAATAGTGAATCTAAACCATCCAGGGACCAACTCAACCACACACAAAAAATTTAATCAAAATTGGTCCAGTCATATAGGTATTTTTAAATTTTGGATTTCAAGTAAACCTCCACTTCTAATTATCACATTTTTCTCATTTGTGGAAAAATACCTACCTCTTGGGAAAAAATTTACATATGCAAGAATGAAAATACAACTATGAATTTTGAAATACCCGGTTATAAAGAAAGAGGACTGATTTGGAAATTCTTCGGTCGGCCACCAGATGGCACGGAGGTCAGTCTGCAGGATAGAAGGCCGTTGGACGTCAGTTGTGAACGTGACGCAGCATTGACAATGTCACAAATTACGTGAAGAACCCAGGGTCTGCTATGAATTATGAAGTATGAGGTGAGTGAAATAATAAAAAATAAACAATATTAAAGAACCTCATAGTGTTATTTCCTATCTACATAACTTAATACCTACCTCTGTTTATTTTAATAGGATATACTGAGTTTCGTTATAAAACATCGAAAAATGTGACCGCTAGAGGATTTTTAAATTTTCACTTCAGGTGAACTCCTACACCTGATGGTTTTTGAGGGTTTAATTGTAAATCTGAACCATCCAGGGACCCAATCAGACACTCACAAAAATTTCATCAAAATCAGTGCAGTTGTTTAGGTAGTTTTTAATTTTGGATTTCAAGTAAACCACTTCTAATTGTTGGATTTTACTTATTTTTTGATAATACTTACCTCGATTTATTTGAATAGGATATACTAATGTGAAACATTGAAAAATGTGACCGCTAGAGCAATTTTTACATTTTTACTTCAGGTGAACTCCTACACCTAATGGTTTTAGAGGGTCCAATTGTGAATCTAAACCATCGATGGACCCAATCGGACACACACACATAAAATTTAATCAAAATCAGTTGAGTCATTTAGGAGTTGCGAGACTAATCCATGGCAATTGATTTTTCTATATACAGGATGTTGCAAAAACACAGACAACGGAGGTGAGGTAGTATATTGAGATATTTAACTTTCATAGGAATTAATCACTATGAGGTTTAATTTATGGTGAAATTAAATGTTTCTTACCTCTCCTCATATAAATTTTCTAAGTTGATCGCGATTTCGAGACTATAACTGTCTCATCATCAGAACATTGTTGGCGACTGGTGTTATGTCGATCGGAAGAAACTCTTCTTCTACCCTCTGTTGATGGACTGATGAACCTCTCGATCAGGTAAAAATTTGCGAGAATTTCGAAGTTCATAAGTTTTCCTTTGTTTTTCTGAATGTGGATATTTTCCCAAACCGTAAGTTCCTTTTGTTTGTCTGTTTGTTTAATTAGACTGGCTTTTGATTCAATTAAATGTTTTTCGGACCAAGCGTGAGCAGCTACTGCTGACTTTTCCACTTCTCCATTTTTGATGTTTCTAAGATATTCTTTCACCCTTGTTTTCAAATTTCTTTTCTTTTTCCAATATAAATTTTGTCACAATCCCTGCATTTGATCTGATAAATTCCTGATTTGTTTTCATTTTCAATTCTTTCATTTTTATTAGTTTTAATTATCCCATTAAGGCTGTAAAGCTGTTGAACATTCAGAGTAGAACTATAAAATTTACCATGGAAACTGAAAATGAAAGACAAATCCCATTTTTAGATCTCACTTTAAGAAGAAATGAAGAAAACAAGATAGAATTTGGAATTTATAGAAAGAATACACATATTGACAACTACATTAAAGCTTCAGGATTCAACCACAAAGAGGCTCACAAAGAGGCAGTATTAAATAGTTTGACACACAGATTGGGTAAATACACCTATGAGCAAAGAAAACTATGAAAAAGAAAAAGAACACATAATTAATGTTGCAATAGATAACGGTTATGAAGAAAATATAGTACACAAGAAAATAAATAAATTTAAAAGACAAAAATTAATAAATGAAAGCACACTTATAAAAGAAACAGAAAAAAATAAAATTCAAGAAATTCACTTACCATCCATCGAAACACTATAAATTTCAAAACAATTTCAAAAAGTTTAATATAAGATTAGCACCAAAGAATGAATACATCCTTAATAGGATAATTAAAACTAATAAAAATGAAAGAATTGAAAATGAAAACAAATCAGGAATTTATCGGATCAAATGCAGGGATTGTGACAAAATTTATATTGGAAAAACGAAAAGAAATTTGAAAACAAGGGTGAAAGAACATCTTAGAAACATCAAAAATGGAGAAGTGGAAAAGTCAGCAGTAGCTGTTCATGCTTGGTCCAAAAAACATTTAATAGAATCAAAAACCAGTCTAATTAAACAAATAGACAAACAAAAGGAACTCACTGTTTGGGAAAAGATCCACATACAGAAAAACAAAGGAAAACTTATGAATATTTAAATTAATATCGGGAAGAATTTCATCAATGGACACCATGACTGATGAAGGACATGATATTGTCTGAAACCGTCGGTATCAAAGAAGTTTGAAAATGTATGAGGTGAGTCGATTAAAATATGTTCTCCATTCATTATTAAAACTTATAAACTTCGAAATTCCTGCAAATTTTGACCTGATCCAGAGGTTCATTGGTCCACCAACAGAGGGAAGAAGAAGAGTTTCTTCCGATCGACATAACACCAGTTATCAACAAAGATCTGAGTCTCGAAATCGCAATCATCTTAGAAAATTTATATGAGGAGAGGTAAGAAACATTTAATTTCACCATATATTGAGATATGTTGATCATTTTTAATAAGGTACCAATGTCCGGAAATGATGCGTTTTTACACTATGACTAATTAATTATGTCTCAAGATTAGTGTTATTTCAAAGGATTTGAAGACTCGTTACTTGACCACACCTCACAGGCATGGAATCTGTAATACATGGCTTCACAATGGAATGTGGCTGCAACACTACGGAGCTCCAGCTCACTTCGTTGCCAATGTGAGGAGATGTTTGGATACAATGTATCCAGATCATTGGATTGGCAGAGGGGGACCAGTCCCATGGCCTCCGAGATCACCTGATCTTAACTCTCTCCATTACTTTTTGTGGGGTGACATGAAACAGTCTGTTTATCAGATTCCAGTACAGTCACGCATGGATATTATAGCCCAAATCCATGCTGCTATAGAGACAAATCAAACGAGGCCAGACATATTTGGACGTGTGTGCCAATCACTACACCACCTATGTACGCTCTGCAATGAGATGGAAGATGGATATTTTGAAAACTTGATGTGACTGTGACAGTATGATTATTGTCAAGTATTAAGTCTTGAAATCCAACTAATGGAACTCTTGAGAAGTTAGCTTCTCATAATGTGAAAACGCATCATTTCCAGACATTGGTACCTTATTAAAAATTATCAACATATCTCAATATACTACCTCACCTCCCTTGTCGGTGTTTTTTTGCAACACCCTGTATAGATAAGTAATAATGAGAGTTATGAATGCTATTTGGGCACAATGCCCTGTCTCTTAAAATATGTGTGTAAGGACAGTATAACCATTGGCAATATTCCCAGGTCAGAAGGTTTCAACCTTAGTAGCATCTGGAGCACAACTATAGTGACGAAAGAATGCAAACAGAAAAAATGAAGCTTTCTGGCTGTGTAATGTAATGTTAAAATTCACATTTAAAGTCTTTTTTTGAATAAGAAGTCACCATTTGGTTTGTTGAACAATGTTTCATAGCCTTTAGCATTCTCAAGAATTGTATAAGAGAAAAAATTGCATTTAGAATGGAGGCCTAGGATAGCTCAGTGGCAGAGCACTAGTGTATAAAACTAGAGGTCCTGAGTTCAAACGTCAGTCTAGACATAACATTTTTCCTTTCAAATATAATTTGCCTTTCACTGAGAAATATTAAATTTTTAATAAAAATATCAAAAGAAACTCTACTGGCTTTATAAAGTATTGTTAAAATTCTCATTTAAAGCCATCTTGAATAAAAAGCTGCCATTTGGTGTGTTGAACAATGGTTTGTAGCCTTTGGTATTCTCAGGAATTATATAAGATAAAAAATTGCATTTGGATTGGAGACCTGGGATAGTTCAGTAGCAGAGTGCAAGTGTATAAAACTTGAGGTCCTGGGTTCGAACCCCAGTCTAGGTGTTCAATTTTTCTCTTCAAATAGAAAAAATACATATTTGAAGAGAAAATTATATGCTCAGACCGGGGCTTGAACCCAGGACCTTTTGGCTTTCTAGGCCAATACTTTACCGACTGAGCTACCTGAACAAGTTACAGTCTAAATGCAGATTTTTCTCTTATACACACTGTTAATTCTCATGCACCAAATGCTATGAACCTTTGTTTCTATCTTGCAAATGGTGACTTCTTTATTAAGCAGACAGTTATTTGGGAATTTTACATTACATTATTAAGCCAGTACGACTTCTTTTGAAGTTTTTATTATTCATTTCATACATCTCAATGAGTTAAAAAAAAATATTTTCATGGTTCTAATATGGTTTAAAAAATAACCATATTAGAACCATGAATTTTGAGTTTCTGGACAAACCAAATTTGATTACAAAGTTCTTCAAATCAACACCAGATGGCAGTTTAGAAAATGACCGGCATAATGAAGAATCAACTGTTGTGAAAACAGTTGATGATGGGAATGATGTTTCCCAATACCATGGTTCTGTGTTAAAGAACATAGTTGTATGAGGTAAGAAGAATTCACAATTCATTTGATTTTTATCTTTAAATTTTACTTAAATAATTGTGACCTACTCACTTCTCAATTTGTGAACCACAACTGCTTTTCTCTCTCCTTCATGCTTTTACCTGTATAGATTTTACTTTACAATCTCTATCAAACAATTTGAATTTTTTATGAAAATACAATAGGAAGTAACTCATGAGGTTGTACTTAATAAATAAGTTGAATCTTAAAAGAAAAAATAATCATCAGAAAAAAATGTGAAGAAATTTTGAATAAAATAAAGAATACAAATAAAAACCCAGTTTGTAAGGAGAATTTAAAAACACTCAAAGAAATAAATAACAAAAATGTTGTATATACAAAATCAGATAAGGGTACCAAATTATAATTCTGGACAAAGAAGATTATCAAAATAGAATGGAAGAACTTTTGAAAGAAAAAGAGTATGAAAAAATTAAGAATGACCCCCTACCAAAAACCATAAAAAAAGTGAAAAACTGTTTTAAAAATGTTAAAATTCTATCCAAGAAAGAAAAATTTCAATTAAAAGTAAGCAACCCAAGAAACCCTAATATACATGGACTTCCAAAAATTCACAAACCGGGAAACAAAATGAGGCCAATAATTAACAATATTGGATCACCAACCTACAAAATTTCGAAATGGCTGAATAATCAATTTAAAAGAATTAATAATTTTGAAAGTCTGCAGATTGAAAATTCATTGGAATTAGTTAAGAAATTAGAAAAAGTGGAAATTGAACCCACAGATAGGTTGGTTTCGTTTGATGTAGTTTCACTATTCACAAATGTACCGAAACAAAAAACTTTGGAGATATTGAACAATTGGTTAAGAAAAAACAACATAGACAGAGAGATCAAAGAAGATTATTTGAAATTAACTGAGTTATGCATTGATCAAATGTTTTTTACATTCAATGGGAGTTTCTATAGACAAAAATCAGGGCTCTCAATGGGAAACCCATTATCACACCTTTCCTGGCAAATTTATTTATGAGCGATTTTGAATGTAAAATCACTAAAGCACATCCCACAATGTTTAAATTTTGGAGTAGATATGTTGATGATATAATTTGTATTGTTAAAGAAAAACATGTAGAAGATTCCCTAAAACTATTAAATTTACAGAGTACAAACATTAAATTCACCAAAGAAATAGAAGACAATAAACAAATACCTTTTTTGGATCTTAAATTGGTCAGAAACGAAGAAAAAAGAAAAATTGAATTCAGGATTCATAGGAAAGAAACTCATACGGAAAATTTTATAAAATCAACAGGCTTCAATCCAATTGGACATAAATTAGCAGCATTTAATAGTTTAACTCATAAATTGGTAAACTTACCCTTAAATGAAGAAGATTTCAAACATGAGAAAAAACACATAATCAAAGTAGCAAGAGAAAATGGGTTTGATGAAAAAATGGTACATAAAAGGATAGAAAAGTATAAAAAACACAAAAATGGTAAACAGAAGTAATCTTGAAAAAGAAGAACCACCTATGAAAAAATATAGGAAATTCACATATCACCCCTGGGTACATAATAAATTTCAAAATATATTTGAGAAGTTTAATATTAAATTAGCACCAAAAAATAACTACAGTTTAAATAAACTAATAAAAACCAACAAAAATGAAAAAAAACTGATAAAAATAAAAGTCAGGAATATATCAAATTGAATGCATGGGTTGTGAAAAGATATATATAGGGAAAACAAAAAGAAACCTAAAAATTAGAACCAAAGAACACATAAGAAATATTAAAAATGGAGAAATTGAAAAATCTGCAGTTGCTGCTCATGTTTGGTCTGAAAAACATAATATAAATTCAGACACTAAATTATTAAAACAGTTAGAAAATACAAAAGAGCTGACTATTTGGGAAAAAAATTATATTCAGAAGAACAGAAACAGAGTTATGAATTTTGATATTCCGATGGAGGGTGACTGACCTTGTTTGGAGGTTCTTTGGCCAACCACAGGATGGAGCTGACATCGACATCCAGGTGGTGCAACATAATGCAACATAAATAAAACCTATTTTTTATATTTTTATATTTGTATTTGAAGAGAAAAATTTTCGCCTAGACTGGGACTCGAACCCGGGACCCTTGGCTTTCCGGGCCAAGTGCTCTACCAACTGAGCTACCGAGGCGAGTTACGATCTAGACGCAAATTTTTCTCTTATGTACATTGTAATAAAATCGTCAATAAATAAAACCAGTCTGGGAAAGCTGAAGATAAAACAGAATTGTTTTGAAACATGTCCAAGAACAAATCAACATTAATATTGAGGTAAGATGTCCAGACCAAAAATAATATAATTAAAATAACCTCAAAATATAACTTCCTAAAATTAAATATTAAGTTGAATCTGTTGTCATCTTACATCATATTGGTTGTTTCTTGTAGGATATGTTTCAAAGGGTCTTTGCTCTATCGTCAGCTTGTGTAGACTGATGATCTTTAATTTGTCGACCCTGGATGTCAATTCCTGCTTCCTCTTTTTTGTGGCCCGAAGAATTTGCGTATTAAATCTCTCTCCCTGGGAATTTCAAAATTCACAATTCTCTCGTTCTTCTGAATGTAGATTTTTTCCCATATGGTGAGTTCATTTGTGTTTTCTAACTCTTTTAATAATTTGGTGTTTCAATTTTATGTTTTTCTGACCAAACGTGAGCAGCTACTGCAAATTTTTCACTATTTTTTTTATTTATTTCATATATGTTCCTTAGTTAATACAAATTTTGTTATAAAAACTAGAAATGAAGTAAGTAAAAATAAAATTCATACTAATCAAGGAGTTAAACAAGGATGCAGTATCTCTCCAGTTTTGTTTAACCTATACATCAATGATAAAATAAAAAAAAAATGGAACGAAGAAACAAATAAAGGAATAAAATTAGATAAAATACACTACTTGAAAACATTATTATATGCTGATGACCAGGTAATGATAGCAAATACGGAAGACGAACTTCAAAGGAATATTTTTAAACTATATAATATATGTGAACAATATAATCTCAAAATATCCATAGAAAAAACTAAGGTAATGGCATTCCAAGGGAAAAATCAAATCAGATCCAAAATAGTAATAGGAAACAAAATCATAGAACAGGTGAACCATCTCAATTATCTAGGATATGACATTTCATTTAATTATGATAATGATATAACTAATAAAATAGCAAAATTCCAGGGAATATGTGGTACGATAAAACGATCACTAAATAACAAAACAACAAGAGAGACCCAATTGAAATTTTACAAAACGTTGGTAGTACCGGTACTGCTCTATGGTTCAGAAGCCTGGATACATAAAAAACAAGATCTAAGTAGGAAAACGGCGGCAGAAATGAAATTTTTGAGATCTGTTAAAGGGTGCACTAAGGAATACAGAATCAAGAACACAGAAATAAGACAGGAACTTGAAATATTTGCAATAACTGATAAAATAGATACATATAGACAAAAATGGAAGCAACACATAGACAGAATGAATGAAGATAGATATCCAAAACAAATAACAAAATACAAACCTAAAGGCACCCGAGATGTGGACAGACCTAGAAAGAGATGGGCTGAAGTTGGAACGGGTCAACAGACCTAATCCATGAATGCAGATGATGATGATGATTTTCCTTAGTTCGAATGGTTAAATTTTTCTTTATGGTGAAATTAAATGTTTCTTACTTCTTCTCATATATATCTTCTAAGTAGATCGCGATTTCGAGACCACAACTGTCTCATCCTCAGTACTTTCCTGGCGCTTTCCTTTTGCCAGGAAAGTACTGAGGATGAGACAGTTATGGTCTCGAAATCGTGATCTACTTAGAAAATTTATATGAGGAGAGGTAAGAAACATTTAATTTCACCATAAATTAAACCTCATAGTGATTAATTCGTATAAAAGTTAAATTTCTCTTTGTTTTCCATATGTCTATCTAATCCCAATTTGAGCACTTTATTTGGTTATTTGGTATATTTCTGTTTTTTTTTCTCTTTTCATTTTTGTTGGTTTTTATTAGTTTATTCAGGTTGTAATAATTTTTTAGTGCTAATCTGATATTGCATTTTTCAAAAATCTTTTGGAATTTATTGTGGGCCCATGTAAAAAAAAGCGGAAGTAGAAAAATCTACAGTAGCTCACGTTTGATCAGAAAAACATAAAATCAATGTAAACAACAAATTATTAAAGCAGAAAACACAAATGTACTAGCATCTATATCCAGAAGAACAAGGAGAGAATCATGAATTTTGAAATCCCTGGAGAGAGAGAGAGAGATTTAATAAGCAAGTTCTTCAGACCATAGAAAGAGGGAGCAGGAATCAACATCCAGTGCTGACAACTTAAAGATCATCAGTCTGTACAAGCTGATGATAGAGCAAAGATGCTCTGAAACATGTCCTAACTAACTAATTAACTCACTGGCACTATCAAACCCAGAGGTTAATGGCCACACGGACATAAGCTCTCCATACATCCCTATCCTGAGCCAATGTTTTCCAATCATCCCTGTATAATCTACTTCCCTCAAATCATATTTAATGTTATTCTCCCATCTCATTCTTGGTCTACCAACTGAGCATTTTCCCTATGGTCTTCCTGCAAGAAGCTTCCATGCACGTCTTTCATTCCCATTCGTGCCACATGTCCTGCTCTGAAACATGTCCTACAACAGACTCAACTTATTTATTAATTTAAATTTTATAATATTATCATATCATCATCGATTTGCCCAGCGTAGAACCTTAGCACAAGGAGTGCAGTGGGTAGCATTAAAACATACACCACATGAGGCATTTACAACCAGGCCAGGAAGACATCTGATGGCATCCTCAGGGCTTAAAGTGATATTTTGTGTGAATTGTTAAATAAAATAGAAACTAACAATTGAATGTCATAATTATATTGTTTTATTTGCAGACATACAGTCCATATGAGAAAGCAAAAGATTTTCTGTCTGAAATGCCAGAACCATCAAAGGTAGAAGCCATATCACAAGCAGTTAATGAACTGTATCAGCTGGGTGCACTTGATGAAAATGAAAGACTCACTCCTCTGGGTAGACGTATTGCTCTGTTCTCTACACATCCTAAACTTTCTAAAGCTCTAGTGCTTTCTGCAATTTTTAGGTAAGTAATCAGTAAATGAATCGGATTTTACACCTTGCTTCATATTTTTGTATCTCTCCAGGACTACTTTCAAGGACATTTTCCTCATTTTCAACTGGTATCTGACTTTTATTATTTTGAAAAGAAAAAAATGAACATCTGAATCGGGATCTGAACCTGAAACTTCTAGCTCTGTATGCTAGTATGCCAACCATTACACTAGGGTACAGAGCTAGAGGTTTCGGGTTCAAATCCCAATTTGGGCATTCATTTTTCTTTTCAAAATAATAATTGTTTATCATTCCCAATGTTAAAATTTAATTTTGATGTTATATTTTAAATTAAAATTTTCTAGAATTAGATATAGTTTTATTTTAGAAAGAAAAATTATGTTCAAACTGGAGTTTAACTTCTGGTTCAAATATAATTTTCTTCTTTCTTCATTACATGTATGTAACTATGGTTGATAACACGAATCCATTGCATACTTATGCTCTAAGTTGCAATGGGGCTGCATTTAAACATGCAGCTTATGTGGGCATTCAAGGTGAGTGTCCACAAGGTTAAAAGAAAGAGAGATGGGAAAGACAAAAATGTACCATTCGGCCTCGAATACTCTAATACTATCAGGGTCGAAGAAAATAAGAGGTCAGGCAAGGGAGACTCGATAGGAAAGCAAATAGAGGGATCTGATACTGGAAAAGAAAGAAATACCAGATTGGTCTATAACCTCCCAAGCTGACCAGTGCTAATTGGTGGGTAGCCCATCCCTTTGATTCATATGCATAAACAATATGTTAACAGCTGCACCATGAGAAGGTAGGGATTGGACGCTGGGTTATTGTCCAGGTTGGTTCCTGTAAGCTTTCAATTTGGAAAGAATTAGAGGGTCTCCTCCCTGTTAAAAACAATAATAAACATTTGCAGCCACATAATTTTTCTTTCTAAAATAAAACTATATCCAATGCTGGAAAATGTTAATAATTAAAAATATAAACACCAAAATAATAAGCTTTACCACTTAAAAGTAATATTTAAATTCTCAATAAAAATAATTTGAATAGAAGTCGTCAGATGGCATTGTTGATAGTGATGGCTATCAGCCTTTGGATGAAAAGAGAATTGTATAAGTGGAAAGAAATTTGACATTCCTATCGGAAGTTCAAATTGCATAACTGTTATCACACTGATGTATAAAGTCAGAGATCAGGGGTTTGACTCCCGTTCTAATGTAATTTTTCTTTCTAAAATAGAATAAAAATTAATACATCGTAATATAATGCTCAAATGTTATATAAAGTTATGTAATTTCTCATTGAAAATGCCTTCTTGAATAGAAGCTGCCAGAGAGCATTGGTAGTGATGACCATCAGCTGCTGACATTAAAGAGAATTGTATATGAGGAAGAAAAATTAGTATTTAATTTTAGGAAGTGATATTTTGAGGTTATTTTAATTATATTATTTTTGGTCTGATCATCTTACCTCAATTTTAATGTTTGATTTGTTCTTGAACATGTTTCAAAACATTTCTATTTTATCGTCAGCTTGTTCAGACTGGACAAATTAACATTAAAATTGAGGTAAGATGATCAGACCAAAAATAATATAAGAAAAATTAGTGTTTGCATCGGAAGCCTGAAATAGTGTAATGGTTAGCACACCAGCATACAGAGCTAGAGGTTTCGGGTTCAAATCCAGATTCAGGCATTAATTTTTCTTTTCAAAATAATAACTGTCCATCATTGCGAATGTTAAAATTTAAATCAATACATGGTAATAAATAAGTTTGGTTTGTCTTCATCTTTCTTCATATATAATTAGTAAGTTCTTTGGAACCACAGAAAGAGGAAGCAGGAGTCAAGATCCAGGGCTGACAACTTGGGAAAAATCATCTGTACCAACTGAAGATGGAGCAAACATGCTTTGAAACATATGTCTTATGGAACTATATGAGGTAAGAAGAAATCTTCTTCTTCTTCTTCCTTCCAAGTATTAGGCCAAGGCCTGTTACGATCCTATAGAAAATTTTCCCTCCAGCGTTTCATAGGACAGCCCAGTGATCTTCGTCCTCTTGGTATATAATTATAAACAGCTTTGGGGATCCGATTTGAACTCATTCTTTCAAGATGGTGTTTCCAATTTAGTTGGTACTGTTTAATATATTCCAAAATTGGTGTAGTCTTCAATTCTTTTAAGATATCGGTGTTCCTTTTCCGATCCCATCTGGTGTAACCCGCTGTTCTGCGCATGAATCTCATTTCACAAGCCGTTATTCTGCTTTCATGTTTTTTTTTAGTGTCCATGCTTCACTACCATAGGTCAACACTGGTCTAGCCAAAGTGTTATATAAACGTAATCTGGTGTTTTTTTGTACAAGGGATGGTTTCATAACTTGATTAATAATTCCTAAACTTTTATTATAACTAGTAACTTTTTCAGGGATATCCTTTTCCCCATATGTCTTATGGAACTATATGAGGTAAGAAGAAGACATAAAGTGATCCCACAACAGGCCTCAGGAGGCCTTTGGGGTAGTAGGAGGTTAAGGCTCCCACTTTTTCTAGACAATCGGCACTTGATGTCAGCCGGGTTGTCAGCCCTGCGTGACGGCCGCCTTTACCCCAGAACAAGCGTCTGGTACTCATTTCCGTTAGAGGCTGAGTCGACCCCAGGGCCATAGTGCCGCCAGAGGATTTGGGTCAGTTTAAAAATCCTGACCCCAACGGGACTTGAACCCTCGACCCTCCGGCTTGTAGCTCAGTGCCTTAACCACTACGCCACGGCGTGCCCCTAAGAAGAAGACATACCAAACTTATTTGTTAAGTAAAACCTCATAATGTTACTTTTTATTGGATTTTAAAATTAATACATGCTATCTGCCTGTTGATTTGATAGTTGGTATTCCTTTCCTTCTCTCCCCCTGTTAATAGACTGATGAACTTCTGAATAAAATTTTTATTCCTGGAAATTTTAAATTTCATTATTTCGTCTTTCTACTTTGGTTGCAGATTTTTCTTCAGATTATGAGTTCCCTGGATTTCTGTAATTGTTTTACTAATTTTGCTTTTACTTCAATTCTGTGCTTTTCTGACCAAGCATGAGCAGCTACTACAGATTTCTCTATTTCTCCATTTTTTACATCACATAAAGTGTTCCTTCATTATGATAGTCCGGTTTCTTTTTGTTTTTCCTATGTAGATTTTTTTTACATTTCTTACATTTCATCATCATCAATGGCAGGCATGGATTAGGCCATTGGCCTGTTCCGCTTCAGGAAAGAAATTGATCCCTCCATCTCTTCTTAGGTCTTCCTGGGTCTCTTCGCCCTGTGGGTCTGTAGTTCAATAGCTGCAGAGATAGTCTATTGTTTGGCATTCTCAGAAGGTGTTCATGCCAATTATTTTGATATTTTTGAATGATTTCAGTTATTGCTGGTGTGTTGAGAGCTTTGCGGATATCTTCATTACGTATGTGATCATAAAGCGTATAACCCGCTAAAGGTCTTAATAACTTCATTTCTGCAGCTACTATCCTATTTAATTTACCTGTAGTAAGAGTCCAGGTTTCAGAACCATAAAGTAGAGTTGGAAGAGCCATTGTTTTATAAAATTTTAGAATTGTATCTGGACGTACTTTTCGGAAAAGAATGCTTTTTATTAATGAAATTAATGTTTTTATTACCTCACCTCATATCCTTTTTCTTCTATACTGCAGTTTCGGAGCTTATCTCCATCGTCAGTAGCCTCTAGTCGACCGGTGTTATGTGGTTTCTTGGCGGTTTCCAAGAAGGAAAGGCAATGAATAACGATTGTAATGTCTCATTATTTTGTTTACAAAGCACAAGGCATAACAAGATTGTTTATTTCCACTACTAATGCAAAATGCAACTAATTAATTTAAATTAAGTCACTTTAATATCTAATTTCATTATAAAGTAAGTCCTGGAGTATTGCATCGCTTCATACAGACAGTTTCTAACAGGGACGGTTGTGGTCTAGTGGAGGGAGCTTCTGTTTCCCATGCATGAGGTTGCATGTTGAATCCCACTATCATGCTTTTATTTCTCTCTCTCTCTCTCTCTCTCTTGTCCTTATTTCAATTAATTTTCTTTGTTTTGTTTTATTTGTTTTGCTTTGTTTTATTTATAGCATTTAGTTATTTATGCAAAATTATTTTCCATCGCAAGACACACAACGAAATAGAACAGATTTCAGTTTCTCAAATAGTTGTATACTTGTGAACCAAATAGCTGACCTCTCGTCATGTGCAGTGGCTTCGTTATGGGACTTGGGAATTATCTGTGCACCATAAATTATTTCAAAGGCTGTATATATTTCTTAATTTTATATTACATAAAATCTGGACCCTAGTAATAACTTTCTGCTGATGATGGAATGTTCTGAAAGGACCCTTCAGTTAAAAACATAATTAATCAAGTTACTTTGCAGTATTAACCTTTATGCGCCCAAGTTTAAATGGCCAGGTAGCGGCAGGCTGCCCGGGTTTAAATGTCCACCTACCTTTTAAACTCCTTGACTTTTGACTATAATTTTTACTAATTTTATTAACTCATATTTTAAAATCTGTGGAGGTCACAAACATCAAACAATATTTAAAGTGTTAAATATTATTGTAAAATCGGTGGTATGCATGGCAAAAACCCGTAATGATATTTTATACCATAGAGAGAATTTTTAAATTCACGATAGTTACCAAATAACTTTAGGGATTTTAGAGTGTTGTGAATCAGGTTAGAAGTGAAAAACTATATATATTTAGGTATATTCCAACCCTCTTGCATTCTTTTGTTTAGAATTCGTGTTATGTTGCATCCGGTCAGTTTTCCCACAAAGCAGAAAAGCTTTAAAAAAATACAGGTCACATTCCAACACAGCCCATATTCATTCATAGTTTTGTGACTCACAGCGAAGTTTACGATATGTCTGGTACAAAATCACTACTTTCTGCTGAAATATAAGAAATTCTTGGACAATGACGAAGACGATAACAATGACAATCACAAGCTACAATCAACTGACACTTATACCTGTGAGACACCTGACTTACGGGTAGAGTCTTGGGTTCGTGAAACTAGAATTGACAGTGAAGAAAACTGTACTCTTCCTCCCGACATGGCAGAATCAGAAATGTACCTTTTTCTTGGTCTAATTATTCTAATGGGATATGACGTGTTGTGGGATAGTAAGACCTAAGAGAAAAGGGATGCCTAATAATCTAAGAATAATAATAATTCCATGGTGCGACAGGTGCGACAGGCCCTTATAGAAGGCCCTTAGCCTACCAGCCAGCTGCTGGCCTCACACCCACATGTGTCAATCACAAAGGTAGATGATCATCTAGCCAGTGCATGGGTGGCATGTGGTCAGCATGTCGAGTCCCCCAGCCGTTATAGCTGGTTTTCTCAACCAAGAAATTATTTTTTCATTTGTTAGACTTGACCATTCTAAACAGTTTTCTTCTTCTGACTTCATTGGTGCCAAAACAACACATAGAGACTTCCGACTTAGACTTGTCAGAGACTTTTTGGAAGAGGCTGGTAGAACACCCTGTAGACGACTCCCTGGTAGACCTAGTATATTGAGTACAGACATTTCGTGACTTGAAGTTAACTTTAGTCAACATTGGCCGGTAGCTTTACAAAGACTAATTTGTCGTGTGTGTTCGGCATGGGGAATCAGAAAACGTGTGCAAGTGAAGTGTAAAAAGTGTGATGTCAGTTTGTTTATTGGTGATTGTTTCAACACACAAAAACAAACCTTTAATAAACAAATGCTATCTTCACATCATGTTGCCAAGCATCTGATAACCCTGAAAAAAGGTATGTAACAAAAGTAGTATTATCCAGTATAATTTCAAGCAACCAAACAGGTCCGCCTGCTCAGAACCCATATTCTGGGTCTGCGGGAAAACTGGACGTACAATTTAAAACCCAGCATATGGGCTCTCGGGCATTTAAAGGTTAATTTTATATCTTGATCAATACTTCAATAGGATTTTATCATGTATTTTATTTCAGATGTGTAAGTCCAATGCTTACAATAGCTACGGTGCTATCTGGTGAAGAAAAAGTATTTAAAGGATCTTTTGATAACAAAGGATATATAAGAATGTTCAAGAAACAATTCCATCCATCAAGTGACCACATATCAATAGCATGGATTTATCAGCAGTGGGAAGCAATACACGAAAAAAATCACATTGATGCTTGTAACTACTGTGATGATAATAATCTCAGCAATTATAATCTAATACTCATCCAAAGTAAGTACTTTTTTTTTACAGAGATTTCACAAGAAACTCCTGCTAGGGGAAACATCCCTATCTCTGTGAGGGATGTATGGGATATATACATACATTTTCTTTTTTTAAATTATCAACAGTAATCTGACAAGAGGTTGTGTTTTTTCTGAAAAAAATCGCAAGCAACAAAGTCGTGAGTGATTTTGTCTAATGAAAACTTAACCTCATGTTGGATTTGGAGTGACTATTTAGCGAATAATACAATATCAGAAGCTAAAAATAATTATAATGTATAATGTTTAATATTTACCAAATGTCAGGTTATGTATTCTGATATTACTTCCGGGTGATTTCTAAGCCAGCTGTATAGTTATAAAGAGCATATCTTTACTGTTAAAACAATAATGCAGATTCATTATACAACATTTAGTACATTTTTTTAGAGCAACAAAACAAACTTTTTCTTTTTTTGGTAATTTTTGAAATTGTTTTCTTTTGGCATTTCTGCTGTACCATGTTGACCATATATTGTTGAATCAATATCCTTGTCAAGAAATTAATTTGCAAAAAATATCTCTCATTACGAATTTTAATGTCCACTGCTGTGGTCTTGAGGTAGCATGCTGCCTTGTCATGCAGCGGGCCTGGGTTCGATACCTGGTCGGGGCAGTTTTTCTGGGTGAGATTTTTATCGGGGTTTTTCCTCACTTGTAAGACAAATGTCAGGAAAACTTCAAGGCCCAAACGGTCCCTGAAATCATATGGCCATCATCATCATCATCATTATCCTTAACATTATCAATCATCATCATCATCATCACCATCCTTCGCCGGTGTGGAAAGCAGCGGGAAGCTACCACACCTACAATTCCCTAGTAAAGCTGCAAGCATAACATGAAAATGCTATGATTCCAGTGAAGGACCTGCCTTTGGGCAGAATTACTATGGATGGATGGACGAATTTTAATTAAAAAAAACAATATTTGTGTTGGCAACACTGACAGGAAGAGGCAATTTTATCAACAGGAAGAGGAAATTTTATTGACAGGAAGAGGCATTTTTATCGGTCTATGAGATAAATGACTAATTATTTTTTTAAAAAGAAAAATTAGTGCTTGAACCATTTTTCTTTTCAAAAAATTAATTTGTCTAGGTCTGGAACTTGTTAAACTAATTTTTTTTTTAAATTCAATGCCCCAGGTTGTCATTTCGACATTTCTGATGATCTCTCCTGGCAATGGCATAATTGTGACACACTTCTGAAGTTGGGGCGCATGGAAGGTGGAGTTACGTTACCCTGATGATATGATGGGTGATAAATGATAATGAAATACAAAACATGATTTACACTATTGAGAAAATTGGTAAACATATAGTCTTATGAAGGATTCCAGCCCATTGTGGAATGCAAGGGAATGAAAGAGCTGATATACTTGCAAAAAAAGGGAATAAAATTAAGCAGAAAGTAACAAATGCATTTTCTTATAAATCAATTAAAAGAATTATAAAGAAAAAAATTTAAAGATAGTTACAATTCCAATTTAATTTAAAAAGTCAGAAACAGAAATATAAAAATACTGTTGGAAAACCCTTCTATAATTCTGGAACTACCACTAAAATCTGTGGTTGCTATGCTGAGGCTTATACAGGACATGACTGCTTAGGAAAAATCTTCATAGAATTGGTATATTAACCCATTCAACTCGTATGACGTGACGTTCACGCGCGCTCTAGTGAGGCCCAGTCTTCGAATGACATGACATTCACGTCAAGTGCACGAGCTCATATATTTTGCAATAACTTCCAAACTACCCCATAGATATATTTAAATTATGATTTTGTCTGAAACCGTCGGTATCAAAGAAGTTTGAAAATGTATGAGGTGAGTCGATTAAAATATGTTCTCCACTCACTATTACCCCATAGATATCTAATGTGTTAGCTTTGCTAAGTTCCTCAGAGAAAGCATGTTGGACGACCTGCTTTTTTTTGTAAGAATTTGTGAAATTAGAAGCTGTCTGTTTGTTGGAAATATATAGAAAAAATTTGTAGTGCTAAGTCTTTGAAATGGCATCTAAGATGGTGTGTGGTGATGATTGTAACGGGATTCTGAGTTTATTAGAGAGTTTTGTCCTCGAAACATTAGACAGAACACCGACAAGAAAACTGAGGAGGGTAAAAGGGCAAAGACCTAGGGAAGAAATAAAAAAAAAACAAGACTGCCTGAAGTACCAGGATGCAAGGCGTTGACTTGCAAGACCAGATCACTGCCCTTTTCGCTATAATGCATTGCACTGTAAAAGGACACAGAAAATTATTTTTATATTTGCTGGACATATTTATATTTAACTCTTTTGTGGTCTACAATAATTTCATAGATAGCAAGACAGCATATTCGACCTTCAGAATAGTTGTCGCCAAGCAGTTATTGGAGACAATTCAGCTGCCATCCTATAATGTGAGAGGCCCCCCATCATCAAGTACAACCCCTGTCAGGTTACAGGCATGGAACTGGGCTCACTTTCCATTGTATATCCACAGCACAGACAATAAAAAGAAACCCTACAAACGTGTGTTCAAAACAGAACAAAATAAATGAAACTACATTTCAGTGCAAAAAGTGCGAAGTTCCACTTGATGTCCCGGAATGTTTTGAGATTTACCACACCAAAATATCGCTTTAGGCAAGTACAATTATTCAGAAGTCTTCACTAAAATTTCTAAAGAAAAATATTTATTAAATTCCATTCTATGAGCATTTTTGTGTTTGCATGTAAAGAGCATGACACATCCTGTCTTCTGTGGCCATTTAAATCTGAGTGGATGGGAAAGTTAGCAGGCATTTAAATAACAGTCCATTGGGTTAATGTCTCCTGAGTGTATGTTATGTTCTCAAGGTGTGGAAATGGACAGAGAACATTTAACAAACTGTGTAGCTCTTAAAAATTATCAAGATGTGATATTCAAGTACTGGGAAGCAAGAAGGAGAATAACTTTATTGTTAACTCCAGAGCATTAGTTACATACATACATGATAATGAAGTGTCAGGAGAGTTCTTAACCTAAATTCCAGACATTGGGCAACCCATCCAAGCATAAATCCTTCCTTTACCTTACTTGCTTGGATGGGAAGGAAGCCTGGATTAGCTCAATGGTTAGAGTATCAGCACGGAAAGCTGAAGGTTCGGGGTTCGATTCCCGGTTCAGGCATAAATTTTTCTCTTTACCATTTGATTACAATAATTTAGTAGTGTACTTTAATATACTTATTTCAATCATAGTAACAGCTTTAGCTTCTTAATATTAATTTAATCCAAACTTATGTTTATGGGGTGCCAGATTATCCTGTAAACTGTAAACTAATTTGGTGTACACTTACTTGCCTATCTTCTCATCTAATGAAATCAAATAAGTACAAAATATTATGTGGTAAAAAGACTTTGTAATGTGTGATTAAATATATATAAAAAAACACTATCTGATAGCAGAAATTAGTATTATTATTTCTAACCAAAATGAAAGTGGGAGGTAACACTATGAGGTATTTACATTAATGAATGAGTTGAAGAAAATGCTTTAACATCTCACCTCATAAAGTTGCATGTCTTCACGATACCGGTTTCAAAAGCATAATTTTACTTCCTACTTCAGTCAAACCAATTGTTGAAATTTTGCCGTTTACACCATCTTCTGAATTAACAACTTTATGAGGTGAAATGTTAAAGCATTTTCTCCACCTCATTTATTAGTATTATTATGTTGACTTAACATGACTGAAAGAATAACTTGTTTGATGTATCTTTAGTCTAAAATATTTGGAGAGAAGTTGAGATGACAAGAGTCCCTGTAATGGATAATAGTGTATACTTCCAGAGTAGAGCCTATATGTAATTTCTTTCTGCACCTCATTCCTATTTCTTATTGTTCCAAGGTATTTGAATTTAGCAAATTCTATAAAATTTCAATCATTTTTTCATTAATGTCCATTTCCATTTTATAATGTGTTTCTCATGTGACTGTCTACTGGAGATAATACTATTAAAAACTTACCTTTCACATCCATAAAAAGAATAATTAAAAACAAATATAAAATCAAACAAAACCAAGAACTATGTAATAAAGCCAAAGACAAAAAATGGAATATTTTAGTAAACAAGCCAGATATTATTCCAGAAATTCCACGTAAAACTACAGTAGCAAAATTTAGACTGCTTACAAAACATGACTATTTGGCCAAACATTTATATAAAATAGAAATCTACACGAATCCAAATTGTCCTCTATGCAACAAAGATGAAGAAATGAACGAAGAACACCTACAAACCTGTGAAGTATTACCTGTTGGATCCACCATAGAGAAATATTGGAGAGCAAGAACGCTAATGGCTTCGTTGCCAAGGCCCAGCATTTGAAAACGAAACAACATATTGAACAAATTTCTGTATTGTTATTTAGGGACCAAAGTTAGGGTAATATTCATAGTTATTTTTGTGTGTTACAGAGTTACGTAAACTGTATTCAGACCACCTGTGGCAGAGTGAGATGTTGGATGATAGTGAAGAATATAAAGATCTTTCTGGACCTAGAAATAAGTATGCAGGAAATGATGAACTTGTCAAAGCCATTTTCCTGTCTGGTACAGGAACACTGCTCTACAAAAGACGTTTTGATGATAAGGGATGTTTGGTTAATAAGAACGTCTTAATAACAGAGTAAGTAAAAAGTCCTAAAAAGAGAAACTAAACATTTGTTCCGAATATTATTTTGAAAATAAAAAATAAATGCCTCAATTGGAATTTGAAGAGAAACCGCTATTCTTCTTCTGAGCTAAGTTTCACATATAATGTAAACAAACCAGATGTATGGACTGCATTTTCATTGGTCTAATAACTGTTTACCTTCAAGCGTGCAGGAAAATGTAATTCACTTTCTAACACTCAGAATAAATAAAATAAAAATTATAAAAGTATATATTATCTAGCGCAAGTTATATGAAAGAATTTTAAAATATATAATTACAATTTTAATATATTAAATTAATAAATATTTCATTGAACTTTTATAGGAATAAATCACTATGAAGTTTAATTTAAGATAAAATCAAATGTTTCATACCTCTCCTCATATTAATCTTCTAAGTAGATCACATTTTCAAGACCATTATGGTCCCATCCTTAGTACCATCTTGACGACTGATGTTATGTTGATCGGAAGAACCACTTCTTCTTCCTTCTATTGGTGGACCAATAAACCTCTGGATCAGATCAGGATTCGCGGGAATTCCGAAGTTCATGTTTTTCTTTGTTTTTCTGAATGTGGATTTCACAAAACTCACTGGCACTAATTTTAAGGTATGAAATCAGTGGTGAAGTTAGAGAAAGATTTTGGGAATTTTTTGAGATTAGAGACAGATGTGCTCAGGGCTTGCCGAAAATATTTCAGAGCAGTTAAAGAAGATTGACATTGACAAATTTCCCAAAAAAACTTATATGTCAGACTTGTGTTGGTGCATCAGTAAAGAAGGGTCAAAATGGAGGCGTGTAGTGTATGATCAGGAAGCAGTATACAAATGCTAATTATGTCCACTGTTATGCCCACCAAGGAAACATTATTCTTCAAAATACAACATCCTCCTCCACGCAGAATAGAATATTTTTACAGGATATACAGGGAATTGACCCATCCTTTTCAAAATCACCTAAGAGAATGGATTGCTTCATTAAATTTGTAAAAAAAGAGAATATCTTCTGTTCCCCCAACTAGGTGGCACTTTCAACACAGAATTGTAAATACGGTGCATGAGCATAAAGAGAGCTTGATAGACTGTTATGAGTATAAGAATCAAATGAATAATGAATTCTTCTTACCTAATACATCTATGTTTTTTAAAACAGAACTGCAGTATCGGGAAACATATCATTCCCATCTTCAGCTGTTTTCACAACTGTCAATTTTTCATTATGCTGGCAATTTTCTAAAATGCCATCTGGTGTACTTTTGAAGAACTTTGTAATCAAATTTGGTTCATCTCGAAGTTCATGGTTCTAGTATGGTTTTTTTTAATATATATCTTTTTCCAAGCTGTTAATTCCAAAGGTTTAGAGAAATGTTTCAAAAGTTTTGCTTCTTTTTCAATCTATGATTCTCTAATAAACTATGTGCTGCTATTGGTGATTTTTCAATTTCACCATTTTTTATGTTTCTAAAGTGTTTTTTTCTTTTTTGTGAGTGACTAAATTTCTTTTTGTTTTTCCTATATATATATACTTTATTGCAATCTTTGCAATTAATTTGATATATTCCAGATTTTTTATTGTCTCAGGTGTTAACTTTTTTATTAGTTAACTGAAGATTACTCAGTCTGAATTTGTGAAAAAGGTTACATGAATGCACCACTCTGTAACATAATTCCAAGAAAGATGAAAAATTCAAGAAATTTACTTACCATTGCGATGTTCATAACAAATTTCAAAAGATTTTCAAAAAATTTAATATGACATTAGCTCTAATTAACAAATTCCGCCTGGGCAATCTTCTGTTAACTAATAAAAAAGTTAACACCTCAGACAATAAAAAATCTGGAATTTATCAAATTAGTTGCAAAGATTGCAATAAAGTATATATAGGAAACACAAAAAGGAATTTAGTCACTCACAAAAAAAGAAAACACTTTAGAAACATAAAAAATGGTAAAATTGAAAAATCAGCAATAGCAGCACATAGTTTATTAGAGAATCATAGAATTGAAAAAGAAGCAAAACTTTTGAAACATCTATCTAAACCTTTGGAATTAACAGTTTGGGAAAATATACACATTAAAAAAACATACTAGAACCATGAACTTTGAGTTTCCAGACAAACCAAATTTGATTACAAAGTTCTCAAAAGTACACCAGATGGTAGTTTAGAAAATTACATGCATAATGAAAAATTGATAGTCGTGAAAACAGCCGAAGATGGGAATGATATGTTTGCCGATACTGCAGTTATGTGTTAAAAAACATAGATGTATGAGGTAAGAATAATTCACGACTTATATGATTCTTATTAAGAAAATCTCATAATGTAAAAATTCCCAACTTTATTATACTAATGTTTTGAATTATTCATGATACAGAATTCATTGACAGGAATGCAGTTAGTCAAGCAGCTGGATTTGTGCAAACATTAAATGACCAATAATTTTCAATTTGGCTAATATTTTATCATAAGGTTCTATATTCTTGGATTGTATTCAGCAAAGAAATATTGATGCAGTGAAAGCTAAGGACTTTCTTAACCACTTTTGTGATGGCATTTCTTCTGTGCATAATATCTTTGAAGAAACTCAGCCAGCTACCAGTGAGTCTCCAAACAAAAGAAAGTGCTTTTATGTATCAAATTTGGGAATTTTTAACATTATGAGATTCAATTCATAAGAATTAAATGAATCGTGATTTCTTCTTACTTCACACTTCTATGTTTTTTTAAACACAGCACTGCAGTATCAGCGACCCATTGTCACCATTGTCAGCTGTTAAAAAAAAAAAAAAGAAAGTGCAATGAATATAAAAACAGTCGTGTAGCAACTCTTGATATTTGTGACACAATTGTAAGCAGTATTAAAGATAGATTTCAGTTTTAGGACATTTATGTGCTGCTAAATTATTTTTCATTTACAATTTCAAGAAGTATGTTTTAAATTTCCAGAAGATGACTTTCAAGCCACTCTACGAATATATACAGCACTAAATGGGCAGAAACTAAAAACAGAACTACATGTTTTGGGTATTCTTGCGAGGATTTGCATGTTGCAACTGGCACCTATCCTTTATTGCAGTTTTTTTTAAAAATAATATTTCTCGCACTTTCTCCGAATGTGTTAATTTGTTGAAAATATTCATCACCATCTCAATGACTATAGTTGAAAGGGAATGCTGCTTTTCAACCTTAAATTGACTCAAGAATTTTTTAAGGAATACAATGGGAACTGAAAGACTGACCGCATTGGCTATGTTCTCCCTAGAGAAAGTGATGATCCGTGGCATTCCAGATTTTAATAAAACAGGTTATTGAGGAATTTGCTTCAGCTAAAGAGAGGAGAATAGACTTGATATACAAACATTCATTTAGCAGATATGTTCATTATTTTGATTGATTCTTAGACTTCAGTAACTGTGCCCCACTCACTCTAACCTCATGAACCGCCACTGGTGTTAGTGCATCCTGCTGTGTGGTTTAGCGGTGAACAGTGAAGAAGATAAGACAAATTAAACCTCATAGTGATTTATTCCTATAAAAGTTCAATATACTTCTTCACTTGAAGAAGATGTTGATTCTACATGATATCATCCAGACTGTTGCAGAGTACACATTTGTTTGCTTTGTATATGCAGATTCTGTGTAAATGTTAGGCTAGGCAGTCATGTTCTATCATTGTTCTGAATTTGGCTTCTGCTTCTTTTCAGGTTTTGTGTTTTACTTCTGTTACTAGTTCATCTTTTTTCTTCCATGTTTTTCCCCTGGCTGCTTCAAAATTTTCTTGTGCATATGCTTTGCTTGGAATACTATCTTCATGTCATTGATTTTATTTTGTAGGTATATGTATAATCAATTTGGGTGGACTAGTGGTTATGCTCCTTGCCTCTGGTCCTGAGGGTTGCGGGTTCAAACCCGGCCGGGGTCGATGGATTTTTTTAGGATGGAAAAATCCAAGGAGCAAGTCCTCTGGGAGGGACATTAAGCTATGGGACCCGAGTCTGAAGATTTTCAGGCTCGTAAAAGATCCTTAAGCCTGAATGAAAAGGCCTCTAAGTAAAATTTACCAAATTTTCCCGTCCTAGTACTACCTTGGTTTCCTAGATGTCAGTATGAGGTGAAACGTTGACCACGGACCACTCAAATGACATCTATACAAAAACAAGTGTAACTAAATTAGTATGGTTCAAATACTTCCCTGTAGGGGGAGAGCGCCTAAATCTTTGTTAAGGGAAACATGGGCTTACAATAAGAAGGTATATGTATATATATAATATTTTGTATTTCAGGGGTGGTCAACATACTGCACTAGCTTCTGAAAGTGTCAACTTCAAACGAGAAAATTTTCCGAGTCCATATGTTACATACTTCAGGCAAAGTGAATCTTCTGAACGACGCATTGTGGTTACTCAAGACACTAGTGTGCTGTCTCCATTGACAGTTCTTCTGTTCAGCAATGGAGAATGTCAAGTCAGTGAGGTATTAATTAATTACGTTTAATAGTTCTTTATTAAATAAATATCCTTGCTTTCAGAAACTCTGTCACCTATGAATTGTGTAAACTAAGTAAATTCCTCGGCAAGTCAAATTTCTGGTCTAATTTTGCTTGTTTACAGGATATATCTTTGTTTTGTTAACCCTTATATTGAAGAAACTAAATCTTTATATACGCCAGACCATAAACAATCATAGGAATAATTCCCTTTAAGAAAAAATTCCTGTGATGTGATCAGGAATTGAGCCCGGGATCACACAAACTGTAGTCACAAGTTCTAACCAATAACACTGAGAAACAAAAAATAAACTTTTTTTTTGTCTCAGAAAGAAAAAATATGTGATTCTGATAGTATTATTTTTCCTAAATTCAAATATGATATTGGTTTTTCTCCATCATGCAAGGTTTCCGAGAGACAGGAATTTATAATTTAAAACAATTTAATATTTTCTACATTTGTAACTACACAATATTCGAACATTCGGACTCACCTGGAAAGTAAGAAATGATGATTTTCTGCTATATTTCGCCTGTGGAGCATCCCTCTTGATGGTCCAACAATAATCGGCCAGCATATTAGGATTCCATTTGCCTTGATATCTCTTTTCCATAGCTGAAATCTCCTTAGTTAGCTCATTTGGTTTTATTTTACAATGGACAAATGGACGAAAAAACGTTTATTAAAAAAAGTAACTATTTAAATCCATTAATTGAAATTGAAATTAAAAAAAAACTGTGGGTGATGAAGAAATTCCGAATACATATTTGAAAACACAATAAAAAAAACTGCATTAAGTACAACTATTGGTACTCATGAGACAAAAATCATGTTGACCAGTGTAATTGTTTATAAAATGGATACAGTAATTGATTCTAATTGAAGTTTTACAGGACATCTTCATTTCCTTTGATTATTATTATTGTATTAGAAATACAAAACATGATTCAGAATATTGAGAAACATGTAAGTCTTACAATGGATTCCAGCCCATTATGAAATACAAACAAATGAAAGAGCTGATATACTTACAAAAAAGGGGCATAAATTAAGCAGAAAATAATAACTGAATTTTCTTATGAATCAATTAAAAGAGTTATAAAGAAAACATTTAAAGATAGTTACAATTCCAATTTAATTAAAAAAGTCAGAAACAGAAATATAAAAACACTGTTAGAAAACCCTTCTATAATTCTGGAACTACCACAAAAATCTGCAGTTGCTATGCTGAGGCTTACTAAAGGACATGACTGCTTAGGAAAACATCTTCATAGAATCGATGTATTAGTGTCTCCTGAGTGTATATTGTGTTCTCAAGGTGTGGAAATGGACAGAGAACATTTAACAAACTGTGTAGCTCTTCAGTATATAATGGAAATGGACAGCTAATGACAAATGAGGGAAATTTTGAGGAAGTGGCTGAATTCAATTACCTAGGAACAATAATCACAAATAGGAATGAGATGCACAAAGAAATTAAACAGGCTCAATTCTGGAAATGAATGCTATTATGCATTGCAGAGACTTTTGATGTCCCAACTCCTTTCAAAAAACGTTAAGCTGAAAATATATAAAACTATTATTCTACCAGTTATATTATATGGGTGCGAAACATGGACTCTTACTTTAAGGGAGGAAAGGAGATTACGAGTATTTGAGAATAAAGTACTTAGGAAAATTTTTGGACCAAAGAGAGATGAACAGACAGGTGAATGGAGAAGACTATATAACAATGAACTACATGGTCTTTATAGGAAGCCAGATATAATAAGAACGGTTAAGTCTCGTAGGTTGCGATGGGCAGGACATGTTGCACGTATGGGGAATGAAAGACGTGCATGGAAACTTCTTGTAGGAAAGCCAGAAGGAAAACGCCCAGTTGGTAGACCAAGAATGAGGTGGGAGAACAACATTAACTATGATTTGAGGGAAGTAGATTATACAGGGAATGATTGGAAAGCATTAGCTCAGGATAGGGATGTATGGAGAGCTTACGTCCGCGCGACCATGAACCTACGGGTTTGATAGTGCCAGTGACTAAGTAAATAAGTAGCTCTTCAAAATTATCAAGATGTGACATCCAAGTATTGGGAAGCAAGAAGGAGAACAACTTTGTTGTTAACTCCAGAACGTTAACTACATACATACATCATTAATTTTGTAATCTCATTGGAAATAACCTGGAATTAACTATGTATAAGAGAAAAATACGTATTTAGATTGGAGGCCTATACCCGAGCTGTCATATCTCCGGCTTTGAAGTTTGGGTTATGCCAGGGGTAAACGGAGAATTTACCCTCTACTGCCAATAACGATATGGTTGTAGTGGGAGTAGATGTCTGCCATGACCAATCACTGCTCTTGACGCAGGTATAGCACGCTGGTAAGGTTTGAAATTGCTGAGATGTTGTCAGCTGTGTGTCTGCTAACCGCATACATAAAGCGGCCACTCCCACTGAATATCCATATCGGCAACACTGTCCTGAAAATATCAAGGCCGGAGAATCAGTGGCTGCAGTATAGGTAGCTAACTTGGATAGAGCATTGACATAGAGTCAAAGGTCCTGGCTTCAAACCCCAGTCTAGGCATACTTTTTTCTTTTCAAATATAATAACCTGCTGTTGATATCATGAATTTCAGCTCACTGGTTTTCATTCAATGGATGTCCTTATGTCTCATTATCATTATCATCTTCCATGCAAGTATTAGGCCATGTGGCCTGTTACGGTCTCAAAGAGGAATTTTCCATCCAGCGCTTTTTTTTAGACATCCCAGTGATCTTTTGCCTTGAGGGTAGTAACAAAGCATAGCTTTTAGAATTCTGTGAGATGGCATTCGTTGAAGATGGGTTTTCCAGTTGTTCTGGTAGTTTTGTACTGGCGGTGTAACCACATCACCTTAATGTAGAGGAAATGCTACATTAGTGGGAACCCCACAATAATACCCCTCTGGGCCAGCAACCCATTGGGTGAAAAATTCACATTTGCTTTCAAGTCTCAAACAAAGCCTCAGATGTCTCAACCCAATTCTTTGTTATCAACTGGGATCTGACATTGATTTGACTGTTGGTATTTATGTAGGCCAACTCTTTCTCCCTCTGTTGGTGGACCGATGAGCCTCCAAATTAAACATTTTTTTTGGTAATTTCAAAATTAATTAATTTGTCTTTGTATTTTTGGATGTAGATTTTCTCCCACTGTGAAATTAACTGTCAAATCAATAGTAAGATGCCAGATGAAAATAAGGAAACATTTCCTAGAAACTAATCCTGGAAAAGATACAAAATATGAGGTGAGGCATACAATCTTATTCATTTAATGATTGTTAAATAATACTTCATGTCATTTGATGTTTTTTATTATTAATTTCATACATCTCAATGATGGATAAATCATATTTGAAGAGAAAAATTTTACGCTCAGACTGGGACTTGAATCTGGGACCCTTGATTCTCTAGACCAAGTGCTCTACCACCTGAGCTACCTGAGCAAGTACCAATATATACGCAAATTTTTCTCTGTACACGTTGTAATTCCCGCTCACCAAATGCTATGAAGCCTTTGCTTCTATCTTTGCAAATGGGCTCCTTTATTAAGAAGACATATTTGGGAATTATACATTACATTATAAATGCCAGTATGGCTTTTTTTGATGTTTGCATTTAGTTCGGTACCTGCTCAGGTAGCTCAGGTGGTAGAGCACTAGGTCTATAGAACCAAGGGTCCCGGGTTCAAGTCCCGGTCTGAGCATATAATTTTTCTCTTCAAATATGATTTATCCATCATTGAGATGTATGAAATTAATAATAAAAATATTGAAAAAAGCTGTACTGGCATTTATAATGTAATGTATAATTCCCAAATATGTCTTCTTAATAGAGGAGCTGCCATTTGCAAAGATAGAAACAATGGCTTCATAGCATTTGGTGGGCGGGAATTACAAAGTATATAGAGAAAAATTTGTGTTTAGATCAGTACTTGCTCAGGTAGCTCAGGTGGTAGAGCACTTGGTCTAGAGAACCAAGGGTCCCGGGTTCAAGTCCTGGTCTGAGCGTATAATTTTTCTCTTCAAATATGATTCATATCAAGTTATGTAGATAGGAAATAACACTATGAGATTTTTTAATATTGTTTATTTTTTTCTTTCACTCACCTCATACTTCATAACTCCTCGCAAGGAGTTATGAAGTATGAGGTGAGTGAAAGAAAAAATAAACAATGATTCATATCGTTACTTTCTAAATAATCAAATGTATATATACATTTATTTGTATTTCAGTTTAAAGCCCCATCATTTATAGAAGCGAAGTTGGACAACCATATGCTTCTCAAAGCCATCCGTAATGGACGTAAAATGCATTTTCTCTGTGATAAAAGGTAACTTTAATCTCCTAAAATGGTAAAGAGAAAATTTTCTTCTGAATTAGGAATCAAATACTGAATCCTGATTCAGGCAGAAAATTTTTTTTGTTTTTAGTATTCATTTCATACTGGCTGTATAATGAAATGTAAAATTCCCAATTAAACGTATTCTTAACAAAGAAGTCACCATTTGCAAGATAGAAGGAAAGGCTTCATAGCATTTGGTGCATGGAAATTAACAGCGTATATAAGAGAAAGATTTGCATTTAGATTGGAGTTGCTCAGATAGCTCACTTGGTAGAGCATTGACGTAGTGTGCGAAAGGTCCTGGGCTCAAACCCCAGTCTGGTATAATTTTTCTCTTCAAATATAAGAAAATTTTCTCTTTACCATTGATTACAATAGCTTATTTGTTACATTAATTTACTTATTTTGATCATAATAATAACTTAACTTCTTAACCGTTGAATTTGGAATGTATCCTATGGATACATCCTATAGGATGCATCAATTGCCTTAATACATCTAATGTTTTTAAGAAAACACAACAAATTAGCCCCGGTAGCTCAGTTGGTAGAGTATTGGCCCAGCAGGCCAAAGGTCTTGGGTTTGAGTCTCAGTCTGGGCGAAAATTTTTCTCTTCAAATATAATTTATCTTTCAGTGAGAAGTGTTAAATTAATAATGTAAACATCAATAGAAGCCCCACTAGCTTTATAAAGTAGTGTTTAAATTCCCAATAAATGTCTTCTTAACTAAGAAGCCGTCATTTGCAAAGATAGAAGCAAAGGTTTCATAGCATTTGGTGCACGGGGATTACAACGTATATAAGAGAAAAATTTGCATTTAGATTGGAACTCGCCACAGTACTCAGTTGGTAGAGCATTGGTCCGGAAAGCCAAAGGTCCTGGGTTCGAGTCTCAGTCTGGGCAAAAAGTTTTCTCTTCAAATATAATTTATCCTTCAGTGAGAAATGTTAAATTAATAATATAAACATCATATGTAGAAATTACTTAAATTTGCGTTGAATTACACAACTTACCCAATAATTTACAGTTGTGAAAGATACAGTTTTCATTGCACTCCGCCATATTTAATTAACTAACACAAGAAATGAGTATTTTATCAATTTAAGGGTTAATATTAATTTGTCCACCGCTGTGGTCTCGAGGTAGTGTGCTGTCTTGTCACGCAGCAGGCTCGGTTTCGATCCCTGGTCAGGGCAGTTTTTCTGGGTGAGGTTTTTATCGGGGTTTTTCCTCACCTGTAAGACAAATATCAGGAAAACTTTAAGGCCCAAATGGTCCCCGAAATCATATGGCCATCATCCTTATCCTAATCCTTATCATTATCATCAGCATCATCATCCTTCACCGGTATGGAAAGCAACGGGAAGCTACCACACCTACAATTCCCTAGTAAAGCTGCAAAGCATGTCATGAAAAATGCTATGATTGCAGTGAAGGACCTGCCCTCGGGCAGAATTACTATGGATGGAATACTAGATAATTTGATACAATCTTCATTATCTAGTTTCATGTCACAATGGGTTAAAGCAAGGAGATTCATTATCTCCTCTACTACTAAATTTTGTACTGGAGCATGCCATCAAATGTTTAGAGGGTGAAGAAGGTTTACAACTCAATGGTATTAATAAACTGTTAGTTTATGCTGATGACATATTATTAGGTGATACTGAGGAATTACTAAGGGCCAACACACATACTCTATTGAGTAATACTAAGGAATTGGGATTGAATGTAAACAGTAAAACTAAATTATATTTGAAGAGAAAAATTCAGTGAGAAATGTTAAATCAATAATAAAAACATCGTCAGTAAAACTAAATATATGTTCACACACATAGAAATACATTATATAATGGAAATGGACAGTTAAAGGGCCGCATGCAAATACATTAGTCTCTACTCAAATTACTTCCAATCACTGGTGAGCTGACTCACCGTGAGCAATTGCTGAGATCGAATTAATGGCCGACTTACTGGTCATGCATGAAAGTTGACGTTTTCGTAATATTGGCAACAAATTACCCAGAATTCTCAGCGATAAAACCACTTCCGTTATTTTCGTCTGCTATAGAGGAACGCATTTACGCTTGCGTCCCGCAAATAATACTGTATACAACGACATCTGCGTCGCAAAATATTACGCCGATTCTCCTGTTCTTCCAGTTGAATTCTTTGGTAGACTCTATCAAATTCCTCTTCTCCGCATATACCGAAAACATGATCGAAGTCTTCAAGATCCGACATCTTAAATAAAGCTGCAAAGGTTTCAAACTACATCGGTTACCATCGGTTCCCTTCGGGATTTTCACGATAAGTTTCTATCTTGAGCTATGATCTTAAGGTACCTCATCAGGTAGCTTACAATTATTATCGCATGAATAGATTTCTGAGTAAGCAAAATGTATTTGGATAAAACTTTCTCAGCAGAGAACGCCTTTTACTGTCTAATGCGTTCAAACATTCGACCCTTAATGACAAATGAGGGAAATTTTTAAGAAGTGGGTGAATTCAAATACCTAGGATCAATAATTACAAGTAGGGATGAGATCTATGAAGAAATTAAACATAGGCTTAATCTGGAAATGCATGCTATTATGCATTACAGGAACTCTTGTCATGCAAACTTCTCTCAAAAAATGTTAAACTGAAAACATATAAAACTATTATTCCCAGTTATATTATATGGATGAATTTTAACTTTAAGGGATGAGAAAAGATGACCAGTATTTAAAAATTAAGTTCTTAGGAACATTTTTGAACCAAAGAGAGATGAACAGGTAGGCAAATGGAGAAGACTATACCAGGCACGCTATTAGAAGACATATGCAATAAGCCAATCCTGCTTCACAGTTCATGCACCGTTGTCAGATATCAGTATGTAAGAGGGAAAGAGACAGACGATATGTTGTGCGAGGTACTTGTAGACCTACTGTTATTATCATAATAAAAAATACACTGCTGTCTAATTCTGCTCATCTCATACGTTGTTTATATATTGTGTCAATTATTCCATTAACTAAAAATATAGTATATCTAAAAATATTTATTTAACGTGTCATTAAGTCTATGAATAAATACGAAATATCATACCTGCATTATTCAGGTAAAGGTATCGCTAGTTTGTCTTTGTCCTCCCCATCCTCTTCATCCATATATTGATCACTTACGTCAAAATCACTGTCCTGAAGATTTATTGTGAGATTCTGCTGTATACTGTCTCTTGCCATTTCTTTACGAAAATCTTCCTCTTGTAGATCTGTGTGTGCAACACGACTGACCCAGTCCTGTACTATTACATTATCAAGGGATTGATGCATTAGCCTCTCAACATCCTCAAGCCAAAATGTATTATTCTGATCCGCGACCTCAGCTTTAACTTTGGCAGTGGTATGGCAGCAAACAGATTACTGTATGTCCCCTTTCTAGAGCAATTTCGTCTAATTCATATCTTTTTTCGTGGGTTCTGAACTGATTTACTTTTTGTAGTAATTCTAGTTTTGTTTCATAAAAAAAATAATATAATTAAAATAACCTCAAAATATAACTTCCTAAAATTAAATATTGATATGATATATTATTACTCTGTAACCATTCCTGAACTTCCTGTTTTCGAGATTTGTAGAAGGAAGTTTGTTAATGACTTTCGAATGAGATTATCCATTATAAAGATTGGCCCCTCTTCTAATAAATTATTACATCTATTAACCCCTCAGCATGGGAGTATTTAAATATATATTCTATGTTAAAGGAAATTTTAATATCTCCTCTATGAGATGGCAGTTCATAAAGCCTGTTTTCTTGGTATATTTTCATTAAGAATCATAATAAAACAAACGTGGTGCATGTTGAACATGCTCGATCAGCACTCTGCAGAGAAATAGTGTTTATTTTATGCAGGCACTGCACGTCATTCCACGCTGATGGGTTAAGGAACCACTGTTTGAAACTATCAGCGTTCATTTCTGAATGGTAATCCAAATTTCTATTTTGCGGTTGGGAACGAAAGACCCATTTACTCTCTTGTAAAAATCCAGTTTTTGCAGAACCTGCATGACAAATAATAAGCCTATTTCCTTTACCTATAGGGATTTTGAGGTCACCTCTCCCGGTAGATTCCTGCCAGATATCTTTCCTTGAGTGATTTAGATTCACTCACGTCTCATCAAGATAAAATATGGGGCGAGTGTCACCAGATTCCCTAAGGTCATGCACAATTCGCAAAAATCTTATTCTTGAACAAACTATGTTACTTCTTTCTAACAGAAATGTTCTACTATCTTGTCCTTTTATAATTAAAACCAAGGTTTTGTAATATCAGTACTGTAGACATAGTGCATCCCTCATATTGAATTTTGTCTGACATAATATAAACCAGTTTCTTAATTGTGGGATATTCACCTCTCTATCTATCTATCTTCGGGTTTTTACAGCTGCTGCCGTCTTCCCGTGCCAAACCTCCAAAGCCTACGGTCTTGGGCATCTTCGATGCTTAGCCCTCTAGCTTGCATTACTGTCTTCATGTTTTCCTTCCAAGTTAACCTTGGTCTTCCTCTTTTCTTCTTTCTGTTCGGATGCCATTCATATAGTTGCTTGGGCCATCGCTCATCTTCCATTCTTAAAACATGTCCTAACCACTTTAATTCCTTCTCCTCAATTCTTTCAATTATGCTTTTGTCTGCTTCCATTATGTTTCTAATTTCCTTATTTGTGACACGTTCTAATTTAGACTTTCTGGCACTTCTTCGTAAATAATCCATTTCTAGAGCTATTAGTCTATTCTTGTAGTACTCATTTATTTTAATGATTGTACAGTGAAGGACGTCTTTCTCAAAATCATCTAAACACGTAATTTGTTTTTGTTTCCTATAGTGTTTACCAGGGGATTTGAATATACATATACCATTTTCTATATTTGACTGTTTGCTCTGTTTCAGATTATGTGACACTATACTCACGCTTACATTACATGCCCTAGCTGTAAGTTCTTGACATTTGAGGGGCTCAGTGGAATAAGGGCCCATCCCAACCAATGGATGATTTTTAGTTATTTGCAGATTATGTATCCTATAGCCATCTTTTGTTAATCTTTAGAAGCTCATAATTCTAACTTTGCTCAAAAGAGGTTAAATGAGACTTTATGTCTAAGAAAAATTTCTAACTTCTTCACGCGCGCGGGGAATAAAGGTCCATCCCAACTGCTGACACGTGACCGTATATTGTCCGCTACTGTGTGGTCCGCTGCAATACTGACTAGCATTGACGGCAAATATCAGTAAATGCAGAATGGCTGATGCGGCAGGTTCTTGTGCAAATGGAAATAGTGTAATAAAATATAAGAAAAGAAAAATAAATGTGCAACAGTAGAATAAAACGAAGCAGAATATTTTACGCAACAGTGGAAAGGAATATATAACGGCCTGAATCAGTTGCTTCAAGAGGTGCAGACAAAATTGCTAGTTGTTTATTAAAAGCTGTGCCACTGATTGAAAAAGGTGCTAATAAAAAGAAACTTATAATGCATATAGTGATTCATGTGTTGTTCAAAACAAGAATTATACAATAATGTGACTTTGGCTATACATGATTGATTGTGGTTGGTTTGAAGAAATTGAACATACATTTCTTGAACCAGGTCACACTTTCCTTCCCTGTGATGCTGACTTTGGTGTGATTGAAAAAGTTAAAAGAAAAACACAAGTGGTTTATACACCTGAACAGTGGGCTCACCTCATAAGAAAGAGTCGAACAAAGAAGCCATTTACAGTAATTGAGATAAATGCAGAAGATTTTAAAGATTTGGATAACTTAAATGTTCACAAGGAGAAATGTGACGCTGGACAAGCATAAGGTAGACATCAGAAAAGCATCTCAGTTTTGTTTTGTAGGAAACAGACATGTAATGTATGTAAAATCCAGTTTCGGTGATTTGGCTTTAGAGGAAGTAATAAGCCTTTAAAAAAGGGAAAGGAAAGTGTCCTGTATTACGAGATGTAATATTGACAACGAAATATCCTAATGATAGGATGATAAAGAAGACATCATGACTCTCATGACATTTGTACTACCTGTACACCAGATATTTTAACAGTAGCCTTAAATCAGATGATGATAATGATGATGATGATGATATAAATGCTGCAAACGTAGAATACGTAGATTAATGCAATATTCAAGTTAAAAAGTGTTATTTAATTTGTTTATTTATGTTATATTTTTTATATTCTCAATTTTCTTTTTCTTTGATTAAGACACATGAAACAACATAGTGATCTATACATTTGCAGGCAGAAAGTTTATTTTATGTACAAGACATGTACCAAATATTATCAATGTGTGCTCTATATATTTTACTCAATGTAGAATTTAATAAAATGCAATTTTTCTCCAAACTTAGTGCAGTTGGGATGGGCCCTTATTCCACTGACCCCCTCATTTAGAAAATTCTGTCTTAGCATGCACTTCTTCTGATGATAGTTATTTAAAATAAGTGTACACATTAAAAATCATAGCACATTCCTGCGAGTGTATAATTTTTCCTTTAGGCCTGTTACCTACGACACTGGTACTTGGTTTAGAAAGATACATTATTTACACTATGGAACACTTTAGCATAAAAATGAAATAAATATATAGAGTTTCCTAGAAATATGAATGTTTTCGATAACCGCATAGAACTATCACTTAAACACTTAAGAGGGAAATTCTCGTTCCCATACAGTACGTCTGATCATAAAAAATTCATAATGAAGACTGATTTGTATTAGGTAGGCCTAAAAAAAGGAGAGTAAAGCTGATTAAGGATGAAACGAAAACAGATGGAAATGTATTGTTTAGCTGATTCCAGCATTTGTGTCAACAGACGTTCATAACTGTAGGTACATAACACGTACGAAAATGGTCTTTGTACAGTCAGATCATAATTTCATGCCCTATTCAGTGGTGCACTTCAAATTGAGATCTGATCAATATTTTTTTTGAACACAATGAAAAATGAGAAATGTGGATTTACAGCTAGGAGTCTCCTTAGCACCAACTGTACAACACCACATGAATATGAAAGGCTAGACGAAATGCACTAGCCACGCACAGCTCTGCCCGATATGTCTTCTAATAGCGTATGGCTTATACATAACTATAAACTACATGATCTTTATAGGAAATCAGATATAATCTTCTTCTTCTTCTTTCTTCCAAGTAGTAGGCCAAGGCCTGTTATGATCCTATAGAAAATTTTTCCTCCAGCGTTTCATAGGACGGCCCAGTGATCTTCGTCCTCTTGGTATATAATTATAAACAGCTTTGGGGATCCGATTTGAACTCATTCTTTCTAGATGGTGTTTCCAATTTAGTTGGTACTGTTTAATATATTCCAAAAATTGGTGTAGTCTTCAATTCTTTTAAGTTATCGGTGTTCCTTTTCCGATCCCATCTGGTGTAACCCGCTGTTCTGCGCATGAATCTCATTTCACAAGCCGTTATTCTGCTTTCATGTTGTCTTTTTAGTGTCCATGCTTCACTACCATAGGTCAAAGAACAGTTAAGTCTCATAAACTGTGATGGGCAGGACATGTGGTACAAATGGAGATTGGAAGAGGGGCATGGAAACTACTTACAGGAAAGCCAGATAGAAAACCCCCTGTTAGTAGACCGAGAATGAGGTGGAAAAATAACACTATGATTTAAGGGAAGTAGGTTTTACAAGAGATGATTGGAAAACATTACCTCAGGATAAGGATGTATGGAGGGGTTGTGTCCATGTGGCCATGAACCTATAGGTTCAATAGTACCAGTGAGTTAGTTAGATTTAGTTATTTAGTCTCGTGCTCCTGTTCCAAGCATCAAGTCTCCAATCTATCTGAGTCATTTCTTATCTTCTATCATTTCCACTCTTTTCTTGACAGTCTTTGTAACTTGTTCTTCCCATCTATATCTCAGCTCACTTGTTAGTTTGTTCCTCCCTAATTTAAATTCCAGTGTTTATCTTGGTATCCTTCCAGTATTCATTCTTTCAATGTGGCCATCCATCTCATTCTACTATCCTTCATTTCAACTTGTATTTTTTGTACAGTGATATTTAGATTTATTTAGATTTATTTATTTAGCCTGGTGGAGTTAAGGCCATGTGGTTTTCTCTTCCACTCACCAGGGCAAACATATATTACATCAGAATATAACAATATCAATTAACACTAATATGAAATATTAAATAAAAATTTGACCAAAAAAAAAAATATCTATTATATTATGATCTATAACTCAACCAGTTAATGTTAGTTGAAATTAAGACCAACTTCAAAATTTCTCTTACTTTATCTCTTCTGTTTTTTCCAAGCATGCTTTGTTTCTGTTCCTTGAATTCCAGTTAAATCCTTCTTTATTATTGTCCATGTTTCGGTCCCATAATTAATTAACTTAAACTCATTGGCACTATCGAACCTGTAGGTTCCTGGCCACATGGACATCAGCTCTCTGTACATGTCTATTCTGAGCTAATGTTTTTCAATTATTCTCTGTATAATCTACTTCCCTCAAATCCCATCTCATTCTTGGTCTACCAAGTGGCTGTTATACCTCTGGTTTTCCTATAAGAAGCTTCCATGCACTTCTTCCTATTCGTGTCACATGTTCTGCCCATCGCAGTCCATGAGACTGGAAGAAACAGACATTGCCCTAGTCACATTCTCTAAAATAGAGGGAAAAAGAAAAGTTGAAAGTCCTTTTATCAGATGGCTTGACTGTATGGAACAGGATCTGAAGGTTATGGGAGTCCAAGGATGGAGAGGAGGAAGGCAGAGGACAGAGATAGATGGAGGCGCATAGTTGAGGTGGTCAAAGCCTGCAATAGGCTGTATCACCAAACATGATGATGATGATGATGTCAAGTCAACTGTATGTTGTCAAATCCTTGGAAGACGACACAATTCATTGAAGGCAACATAATTCGTCTGCAGCACTGTTTCTGAATATATCACTCATTTGATCAATCTAGAGCAGTGGTACTCACTAGAAATTACAAGAGAGCCAAATATAAGAAACCATATCTGTTTGAGAGCCACACCAAATTTCGCAGTTCTCAGTCTTGGTAACACGCAACTTTTTTTTTTTACATTTATGGACAAGACACAATTACTGATTACTGTCATTTAATTTTTGTTAATAATTAACTGTTTATTATTTTATTATTACTATTATTATTATTACTACAGTGCTGTACATAATTTTAAGGCAACTTACAGTTGTGTAGATTACTGCTGTGAAGTTGATGGTCAAACTCTGCTACTCTCCTGCACAATTTTGTCAATACGAGCTGGTTGATTTGCCACACATATCCGCAGCAGGTATTCCAAGTTCACATTGGTGAGACGAGATCTATGTTTACCCTTGATGAACTTTATCTTACTGAAAGTCATTTCACAAACATACGTTGATCCAAAAAGACACAGAATTTTATATGCACACGACACCAAGTTTTCGAACTGTTTTTCTGGAGCTGTATCCCAAAACTCTAAAATTGAATTCGTTTTTCGTTTCTCTTGAAAAATACCTTCCAGTTCTGAATCCTACCGGGGATCAATAGGTTCATTTTTTAGATTTCTAATCTCAGGACCAAAAATTGACAACCCAGTTACATCTGTTGTCGTCATTAACCAGGGATTTTCAACTAATTGAAATGGGTTTCGAAACTTTCTAAAATCATTAAATCTCACGCTGAGATTATGGTGTAGTACAGTAAGCAATTCTATGAAGGGTTGCAAGTTTCTTCCTCTGAATATTCTTCAATAAGATGTTGGAAACATGGGAAACTAGTGAAATCATTATTACTAAGTTCTTCTGTATACATTTTTAATTTTTCTTCTAAAGAAACAATTTGCACTTGTGAGCTGAGCAATAAGTTTATTTGTATCTTGCATTTTAATTTGGACATCATTCAGTATTCCTGCTATGTCAGCCAGGAAGCCAACTTTTAATCACCATGAAGAAGAGTCTAGTTCAGGGTATTCTTTATCTCGTTCACTTAAAAAGAGTTTTATTTCATGTCGAAGATTAAAAAATCGTTCCAAAACTCTTCCTTTACTCAGCCACCTGACTTCACTGTGATAAATAACATCATACTGTGAATTAAGCTCTTTGAGAAATTCTATGAATTGCCTATGATTTAGTTCACGTGATCTAATGAAATTAACAATGTTAATTACTTTCTTCATCACAGATCTGAAAGTTTCGTCAAATTTAGCAGCAAGATTTTCTTGATGTAAAATGCAATGGTATGTTAATAAGTGGTCTCTATTTAAAAGTTTTTTTAACAGAGAAATGAATCCTGTATGACAACCTACCATTGAAGGACAACCGTCAATGCACATTGATAAAAGTTTGTTTAGGTCTATTTTGTATTTGTCAAAAAAATGTTTAACTGTTTAAAAAAAATCTATTCCCCGTGTCTGACCTGTCATAGGTATTACAGTTAAAAATGCTTCCTTTATAATCCCTATCTTATTACGATATTTAACAAATAAAAGCAACTGAGAAGTGGAACTAATATCTGTGGACGAATCCAGAGCAAGGCTGAAATAGTCACATTCACGAATTTCATCGAGAGTACAAAGGATCATGTCTACAGACATTTCGTTAACTCTCCTAACACAAGTAGAATTGGAAAGTTGTAACTTTTGTATGTCACTTTTATCTGTTTTGCATTTGGGAATTTAGAAAATAATGTGTCACAAACGACTAGAAAACACTCCTTAAAAATCTCTGCATCGGCAAACGGTTTCATTTTGCGTGCTAAAATTTCTGCTACTTCATATGATGCTTTTGTTATCAATTTATTTTCACTTACGGTATCCAACATCATTTTCCGTTCAGACACTATTGACATTTTTAATGTTTTTAGTTTTTCTGTCTCAATTTGGAATCTTTAGGATATTTGCACTCATAATTTGAATGCACCGTTTTATAATGCCTATTAAGATTAAATCATTTATAACCTTGAACTACATCTCGACATAATAAACACATCGCACTGCCTTCCTTTTTAGCAGGTATGAAGAAAAATTCATGCTCCCAAGTATCTTGAAAAACTCTTCCTTCATCTTCGAGTTTTCTCTTTTTCCCTTTCAAAAAAACACCAGCCATTATTAAACACTGAAATTCACTTCACTTCAGCTGATAGGTAACACACAGTATCCAGTCTCTTGTTCATAGAAACTAAATTGTATAATATTTCATTGTGAAAGATTCGGACGACAATGTAGAAGTTTAAACGGTTTTAAAAACAAACATACACATATTCAAAACCAATAACACTAGCCAGGACATTGCATTGCATTGTTGAACATGTGCGGTACTGTACTGCTCCGAATGACACAGGTATATCCAAAGTTTTGTAGAATTTCAATAAAGATAATATTATTTTATACTTAGAATTAAAAATTTAAATGTAATGTAATGAAGGTAAATTTATTCCAAGAGCCTTAAGAAATAACTTCAAGAGCCGCATGCAGACGGACCGCGTAATGAGTACCGCTGATCTAGAGTTTTCTGGATATCAAGTTTTGATTGAAATTGAATGCCTCATAGAAAGTTCTTTGATCTTTAAGAATAAGTTAATAAGTTATATTCACAACGACTCCTGTCTGGTGAATTTGGTTGTTGCTTGAGAACTTCCCAATTTCACCTTCTAAACAAATTCTACTGAACATCTTTTATTAGGGTGGCATTACTTACTATATGTGAGAAACACTGAATGTATTCACAAAAAAATTGTTATTTCGAGATTTCCAATATTACAAATTTATACAACAAAGACTGCTCAACAACATACTGCAAGATTACAATGGTCACCACTAGGATCGCTAATTTACAACAGTCTTCTTCTTCTTCCTTCCAAGTATTAGGCCAAGGCCTGTTACGATCCTATAGAAAATTTTCCCTCCAGCGTTTCATAGGACGGCCCAGTGATCTTCGTCCTCTTGGTATATAATTATAAACAGCTTTGGGGATTCGATTTGAACTCATTCTTTCAAGATGGTGTTTCCAATTTAATTGGTACTGTTTAATATATTCCAAAATTGGCGTAGTCTTCAATTCTTTTAAGATATTGGTGTTCCTTTTCCGATCCCATCTGGTGTAACCCGCTGTTCTGCGCATGAACCTCATTTCACAAGCCGTTATTCTGCTTTCATGTTGTCTTTTTAGTGTCCATGCTTCACTACTATAGGTCAACACTGGTCTAGCCAAAGTGTTATATAAACGTAATCTGGTGTTTTTTTTGTACAAGGGATGGTTTCATAACTTGATTAATAATTCCTAAACTTTTATTATAACTAGTAATTTTTTCAGGGATGTCTTTTTCATCACAGATAGAGAGATAATATCCAAGGTATTTAAATTGATTAGATCTCTCTAAAATTTTATTCTGGAGACAGATTTTACTTTGTATGGGGTCCTTCCCATGAAATGCCATAATTTTAGTTTTGTTAATTGATATTTCCATATTAAATTTGGCACCTATTTTTTGTAAATTATAAATTGATCGTTGCAAATCATTTTTGGAAAGTGCCAGAAGAGCTAAATTGTCTGCAAAAAGAATAGCATCATGTTTGAGGTTCCTATTGATGGGTATATATCCTCGTTGTGTTTTCCTCCATTCGTTTATTAATTTATTCATATATATAATGAAAAGCACCAGTGAAAGTCCACATCCCTGTCTTATTCCAGTGCTGATCTTTTCCCAAGAAGATAATTTGCCAATTTACAACAGTGTTGCCATTATTTATTGAATATCCTAGTATTTTTGGAGGTACCTAAGTTCCTCATGATGCTTGGTAGTTACTGATCCCATCCAGTGGCCGTGAGAAAATTTCTTCTCACTTGGTTATTCAAACCAGTACAGATTTCATGGTCCTGCAGCAGGCATAATGCCTTAGACTACCCATAGCCTTGCATATATCTCCCTTTTAGCACATGGACTGCAGTAACATTGTTATTATTACTTATTTTAGGTATTAATATTATGAGTAGAGTCCGGATGTTAGGCACTTAAAAAATTCGAAATAGGCAAGCAAAAAGGCACTAAAATCATTATATGGGCACTAAAAATTCAAAATAGGCTCTTACAAAAAATGGAATACAACATAATTTTTTACAGCCTTACGTACAGAATGTAAACATATGCATAAGAAGATGTCAGAGATGATTCTGGAACTTGTTGTTATACTATACTAGGGCCTAACTGCAATAATAATAACATAATATAAAAAAGCGATAAAGGATAGACACATATACATGTGTATTATATCAGAAAATAAGGAAAAATGATACACACTGAAAAACATATTAATTCATACGCATATAATATAAAAAAACGCTAGTAAAAAGGCATAGCTCTATATCCTGGATCTCTATATCCTGGATCAAAACCATGTCAAAAGATTCCAGAATTATTTGGTCAAGAAAAGATGACCACATTAGATAAAGATAAAGTGGGTTGCGTGAAGTGAAAGTGGAACAGGCTTTCCATTCTGACATGGATGAGGGTTTCAACTAGTTCACACACCCAAATTTCCCCAATTAGAAACTTAAAATTATCATATAAATATTCGCGATTTTTTTACCGAAGGCAGAAGGGCGGCGGAGAGAACAGCAGCGGGACCGATTGCGGTCCCCCCAGCGGGGTCCAGCGGGCCGGTGGCAACTACATGGGTAATATGAAACCTTTTATCATTCTTTGGTCATTTTCAGACTTAGAATTTAAATAAGGGACCAAATGGTCCTAGGAACTTAAAATAACGAACAAAGTTGAATATTTTAAAATGATTGTTCTCTCTCTCTCTGAATTTTAGCACTTTAATATTTTGAATATTTTTACGTTTGACAATGTGGCGATTTCAGCTGTTTTAAATAACTTGTTTTATATGTTATTGATATAATATCTCTTTATGTTTGACTTTATTTTAATAAATTATGTTAATTTTTCGTTTACTGTGTTTTAACATATTTAATTGTAGAACTCTTCCTCCAAAACCAAGGCCAACCGCTCGGGCCAAAGACCACTTAAACAATAGTAGTCTTCACGCTATCAATACGCTGGGGCTTAACAGACGCCGCGCGTAATAAACTGGATGGCAGACGGATGGTATATTCGTGAAAATAATGTTCTATTATATTCACGGATAAAGAAACGAACCTTAGACCACAAAATTAACCTTCAATTCGTATACAGTAAAAATCTATATGTTTTTTTTTTCAATCGGGAAGAGAAGAGTCACATTGGTACTAATGAATAAACTATGTCGTTTAAAAACAGAGAGAAACCAGAAAATCTTCAACTTTGGGACATTATTATTAACTGGCTTTAGGTTATTTTATTTTTTTTAGGATCTAATTTTAGGATTTTTATGGACAATGGGTAAATTTTGGATATATCGCTGTTTTTAGGTTATATTTTTGGTATTGATGTTTTTCAACAGATGTTTTATCTTTCTGGGCATAATTATTGGTTTTTTTTCAATGGGTAAACTTTTTGGATATATACGGCAAATTTTGGTGTTGTTGATGTTTTTTTCATAGAGATGTTATTTTCTTTATAGGCAGACATCTATATATATATACATATTTTTCTAGGTTATGTTTTATGTATTATTTTCAGAACTTGATTTTTTTTTGGATACCTATAAGCTTTATGAATTATTTTGGTGTTGTTTCAGTCAGAGGATATTTTTGGTTGTTAACCTAGGTTATGATATATTTTTTTCAGGATAATTGTAGAATGTAGTAATGAAATTGATTTAGTATTTTTGTGTTGATTAAGGCAATATCTCATCTAATGATAATAATTGTACGTTAATAATGACATATTTTATTTCGTCTATCGGGAAGGCGTGGCACGATCACAGGTACACATAAATCATTTCTGAAAGCATCACCACGAGAGATAAGCCCAAGGGATCATAGGTTGCTTTACACGCCACTAGATTGGAATTTTTTTTGTCATATTGAACTTCTTATTATTTTTTAGAAAAGGGTAATAAATTTAAGCAAACAAGATGGCGGACACCTCTTATACTTACGCCACTAATGCACTAAATACGTTTTGTACTATGTAAACATTCATTTTTTTTATATATTCACGTAAAACACGATCTTGGATATCTTACTGAATCATGGATAGAGATAGGATACGAAAAATTAATTTATGGTTTATTAATTAGGTAGTTTGTTTTGTTAAGAAAAAATGGAAGTGGCCGACGTATAGTATTTTTTTTTCTCATTGGCAACAGAGCCATCTAACGGGGGCTAGGTTAACCATTACAGCACTCCGTATGAAACTAACCCAAATCCATCTCAACCAATTAAAATTCTAATTATATTCGGGATAATAATCATTCCAAATATAAAACGACAAGACAAATAAATCGATTAATATTTAAGTCTCCATGTAACAACTCGTGCATCCACACTGGGACATTTGCACTAATGCTAATTAGGTAATTAATCTTGGCCACGTAAGGCTCAAGGAACCGCATGATAACTTGCAATGAATGATTTATATTGGGAAAATAAATTAACAATTATTCTAATAATAAGACTATAAAAATTTAATTACAAAAAAGAATAGCCGAAAACTAGCAGGAAAATAGTTATGGAGTTGGAAAACATAAAAATCAGAGGATTTGGAAATAGAGTAATAACAGTGAAAAATAAAGTAACATTTAAAGTAACATATTTCCCCTACCGGAGATCTTGAGGTAACGGAAATGTTAGGGCTCCCAATATTTCTAGACAATCGGCACTTAATGTCAGCCGGGTTATCAGCCCTGCGTGACGGCCGCCCTTTCCCCAGAACAAGAGTCTGGTACTCATTTCAGTTAGAGGCTGAATCGACCCCAGGGCCATAGTGCCGCCAGAAGGTTCAGATCAGGTTAAAAATCCTAAAAACACCGGGACTTGAACCCCCGACTTTTCGGCTTGTAGCGCAGTGCTTAACCAATATGCTAGTAGAAATAAATATTCATACTAAATAAATCAAAGAAATTTTAAACCCTATTAGAGTTAAACCGCCTACCGTGCGACATGGACAAGGCAGGGCATGAGGCAAATAATACCGATTTCGTTATCCTAGGATATTTTTATGGTAAAGACGAGCACCGTATTATATTTAGGAACGTTTTTCAGTTAAAAATAGAGAGGTAAACAAAAAACAGAAAGAACTAATAACTGAGTGGTTTAAAATTATTAATAATAAAACACACAATAAAAATAATAATCAACACACGAAGTTCGGGTACAAATCATACGTTCATAATAAAAGATAATGGAAGAGATTGGATGACAAATAATAATAATAATAACATTAGGGAACGTTCAAGAATATAGAAGTTTTCTGAATAATAAATATGAACTCACCAGCGTGGAAAAATGAAAAACCGCCATCTTGAGAATTATTTTATTTTGAGACACGTCTTTCCTACATGCACGAAGACTGAGTGTCTATTAGGAGGTCACATAGCTGTAAAATTCAGCAAGGCTCTGGAATGTGTTTATTTTGGTGAAAGTTTAGATTATCCACATAGATAAGAATTCCACACCAACTGTATTAGGAATATGAACAAAATTTATACTATGTGCATTTACAGGGAAATAAATGTTATTTTTTTGACATCAGAAAGCGTATTTCAAATAAATAACCACGTAAAAACCCATGACAGTAACAGAAAATAAAAGTGGCATATATTAGCAATCAGAGGGTTCTAGATTCGAAAACCGAGAGAATGAACAAAGGGCATGGAGACTTAGGAGAAATAAACGAGAACTCGAGCATAGAGGGGAATGGAGAATTAACGCAATCACAAAAATGATAACGCACCTAATGAGGGATGTAGATTCTAGTTTCGAAACCAAGAGTATGGAAAAGAGGCATGGGAAACTTAGGGGGAATTATAGAGAAATCGAACAAAGCGGGGAATGGAGATTTAGCGCAATATAAAGCAAAGCAGGGACCACACACCTCCCCAAATAAACTGACATTAGACTCATGGAAAGGAAGACGACCGAACTTCAGGTTAAATAATAGCTTAAAACTAAATTTTTTGATTAACCTCTCATGCGGTGTTGAGAGATTTACAACAATGCCGGCGGGCGCATTCTGTAAAAAAGTTCGACTACAATGTGAGACGTTTCTAAATCATGAGGCAAGTAAATCAAAAGTAAAGTCAAGGAGGCTAGCGCAATTAAGGGAGGACTCGCTTGATCCATAATTCAGATTAAGGTTTCGGAAACAGAAAGAATGGAAATTCGGTATAATTAAGAGAGAGCTCGAATGGAAGAGGGGAATAGAGATTTGGCTTAATTATAGAACTCCGCTAGTGAGGATTACGGAGTGGAGGTAGAAACAAGATGCTTACAGAAGTGATAGAAGAAGGATAGACTTATTCCCAGAAATATTTTCTTTTCGGCTTTATCATGATTTTTTTGGGGTGAAAATTAGGATACTTGACAAACAGTGAGATGTTTTATCCGATCTAGTAGAAAAGTGAAAGTTCAAATGGGAACTCAGGGGCTACACAAATACTATTACTGAGTATGACACGACAAATAATACACTCTGCAGGCAATGGTTCCTGCTGAGATGGACTGGCTTCGTAAAGTTTGGAGGGCCTAATGGCGCCTAGACTCTCTTATACTGAGAGCCTTGTTCCATGTCAGTTAGGACTAGTGACCAGTCGAGTAGTAGACACACACACATATGGGATATGACATTTCGGACATAGATGAAAACTAGATCGCTTAAGACTCTTCATATTTAGGCCTACGAGGGATAATAAGAGGTTAGGCTGCAACTTAGGTCAATCTAGGCTAGGTAACGTGAGAAATACACACACAGAGATGAAATTTTTACATAGTCGCACACAGAGATACAAGTTGGGAAGGACTAAGGACCCTTTTGGAGAGGCTTTGGCCCTCGACAATTTGGCGAGTTGCCTGAACACTTCGCCAACAAGCTAGGCAGGTGCAAGTCGGAAGGTGGGGCACCCCCGTTATGACATGATCTAGAGACAGAGAACTCCAAAATGATCTTGGGGCACTGGCCATAAAACCTTGCCGGCTTGGCACTGACGTTAGGGACCATATGGAACAGCATCGTTTAGGGAATGATAGGCATCGGAGAATTAATAATAAAGGAAAACACAGATATTAAGGTAAATACAGAAATGAAAGATATAGGAAACGCAGAAACGAAAGCGAAACAAGAATCGAAGGAATCGATAGTACATAACGGCACCCGGGTGACAGTAGGTGAGGTGAGCAAGATACGAACCACGTCACGGGAAATCGGATCAAATCCATCCCCACTGACGGAGCGAGGGTTTGGTGACGCCACCTTAGAGGGTGGGTCAGGAAGGGCCAGGGCCACTTTAGACGGAATACATTCTCCGCCTTCATGTCGTGCCCGGTTCTTTCGCTGGCTCACCCGGCTTATCACAGGATAATTCTGGAGCGACAGAATTAGAGGGGGGTGTCAGGAAGGGCCAGGGCCACTTTAGACGGAGTGCATTCTCCGCCTTCATGTCGTGCCCGGTTCTTTCGCTGGCTCACCCGGCTTTATTTGCGAGACAGGAATCGCGCAAGGGAGGGGGCAGGCATGACTAGGGCCACCGTTGGCATTAAGGGAAACGTTGCATAGCCCCATGCCTTCGAGGCTCGTAGCCCAGTCATGGTCTGGGGCCCCCAAGAAGCGATGGCCAGGGACCATCCAGAGTAAATAACGATGCCAGGAAAACCGCGAAGAAAAAGTCGTACGCACACATAGAATATGGTCATAACGAAGGGACAACGAATAATAGTCAGGGACGTCAGAAACGTTGGGACACTAAAGAAGAAGAATACTAAAGGAAACACACATACATACGATTGTGCGATCGACGAGTAGAGCCAAGAGAGACAGATTGACCTAAGTAGGGATATATTATATACCAAAAGAGGTTAAACACATTAGGTAGGGAGATCTCAGGAAAATAGAGGTTAAACACATAGGTGTACATGAAAATGAGAGGTTAAACACATAAGAAATACAAGAAACTAGAAATTAAACACATAAGGATAGTACAAGAAATTAGAGGGTAAACACATAGGTTAAATTCATAAGAAGCAAACGAAATTAGAAGTTAAACACATAGGGTTGTACAAGAAATTGGAGGTTAAACACTTAGGGAAGTACACGAAATTAGAGGTTAAACACATAGGGTAATACAAGAAAGTAGAAGTTAAACACATAGGGTTGTACATGAACTTAGAGGTTAAACCCATAGGTAACATAGGTAAGATAGGGAATAAGTCTACACGTATGAGACCAGGAACTAACTCAAAAACGTAAAGGGAAATTAAGAGGAAAATAAGGAGGTAAGAGGTGATAAAGGGAGAGGTTAAACCATAGGTAAGATGGGGACCCAAAACACGGAATAAAGTCCACGCATAATCTGGAGTAATGTAAAAAGTTAACTAAAGAAATTCAAGAGAACAGATGAGATATTGCCGAACGAATTAGGAAGGGCTTAAGGAAATATTGCCGAACGAATTAGGAAGGGCTTAAGGAAATATTGCCGAACGAATTAGGAAGGGCTTAAGGAAATATTGCCGAACGAATTAGGAAGGGCTTAAGGAAATATTGCCGAACGAATTAGGAAGGGCTTAAGGAAATATTGCCGAACGAATTAGGAAGGGCTTAAGGAAACATTGCCGAACGAATTAGGAAGGGCTTAAGGAAACATTGCCGAACGAATTAGGAAGGACTTAAGGAAACAACATCATTTGGATTTTTTAAAATTAAGTTAACTCTGTGGGCTGTAACACGGGATATCGACAGATAGATTAGAAACGAGAGAATTTAAGATGCAAAGACGCATTTTTATTAAGTTAACTCTGTAGGCTGTAACACGGGAAATCTACAGACAGATTAGAAGCGAGAATTTAAGATGCAAGACGCATCCCGGATTGAAGAAAGGAAATGCTCTCACAATCAGGACCTCGCGAGGGAATGATGATACGGAATTCAGGTTACATAATCGTACAAAGTAGTAGTTACATCTTAAAGCCCTAGCGATTTATGTGTAGGCGAGCACACACGATCGAACCCAGGACTCTAAAGAGGGAAAAGCAAAATTGGAATTTTATCCAAGCAATGGAAAGGTTGAAAACCAGCGGTAAAATACGGTGAGATACTGACAATTTTTGAACCCAGTGAAACCTGAATTGCAATAAGGGCGTAAATGATTCGTGAGAAATCATAAGACCAGAAACATAAGAGCATTTCTTTTTGAGGCTAGCTATAAAGGACAAATAGGAACATGGGGGCACCAAACTAAACGATACATGTAGATAACAATGAGATCTAAAGCCAGGACATCTAATATACAATATAGTATCGGAGATATGATGGCTGAAAATGAAGCCTCTAAGCAATGAAGTTAAATTAAAATGACCAGGAGTGATAAAGAGGATGCGGACCCATGTAGTACGGGATAGCACCAAACCCATAATCGATGTTGTAGTTATCCTCCCAAGTTTTAACAAATGCCATAAGATTGCAGCTTCACGCCTGGACCTGCGGCCACCACCACTACACTACATGATGGGAGGAAGATTAAGAGGGCCAGACTCACGGCGCACCCTATACATCTGAGGACGAGGGCGCAGCATAACGCTGCAAGGACCAACCGCACCCTATACATCTGAGTACGAGGGCGCAGCATAACGCTGCAAGGACCAACCACACCCTGTACATCTAAGGACGCAGGGAAGCTGCCAGGACCATCTACACATCTCGTGACGGAGCATAAGATGGGTGAATGTCCAGACTCGCACCCAGCTAAGGCAAACGCCTTACTAACAGTAAAAAACAAACCCAGACAATTATAAAAAAAATAATAACTATCTCCAACGCCAACCTTGGCCCAACATCCTACATTCCAAATTTTTCCTATAGAAGAGTCAAGAAAACAAACTCCACGTCAAGATTAATTCCTATCAAACCTTTCACAAGTTCTCCTTGGACCTAACTGGGTTTTGTTAAAGAAACTAGGCATGACTAAATCAAAGGCCTACCTGGACCAACGGCAGCTGAAAAGGAACAACGAACTCGAGCATTAGAACATCGCATCCTCCATCGAGGCAAGCAGACACGAAACCTGACCTCCAAGCTAGCCACAGCAGACACCACCGTTCGGATATTTTTTTTACAGTGATCCGGTTCACGTAATAGAACCGTCGAAGTGCATAACAAAAAGTAACGAAATGTGATTAAGTGCGTCGGAAATGAATAACAGTGAAAGTGCGTCGTTTCAAAAGAAACCACAGAAGGTTTAAACAAGGAAGAAGAACGAAGACGAGAAGAATTTTTAGTGAAAATATTTTATAGTCGATATTTTTGTTTTGTTTTTTTTCCAGCAATAAACATTATTTTTTTTGTGGAATCATGCACAGGCATATTGTATTAAAGCCGCGAAGGCTTGCTATATTGTGATTTTTGTTTTTTTGAAGTATAGTGTTCTCACTAAGTAAACGGATCTTACCGATATTTCGACGCAATTAAAGGTATCCGGGGCAATTTACAAGTAAAAGACGATCTAACCTCTTAGGATGAGAACAAAATACTTCCAGGACAGATGGAATCGCCAATTGACGACGTCAGTTCAACTCCCACTTAAAGTTAAGTTAATAAGATAAATGTCAGGACCAACCCCTAGAGGTGAGAGATATCCTGTAAGAAAAAAAAGAGACTTTCGGTTTTTCAACCCTACAGTCTTATTTAGGGGGGAATTGTTATACTATACTAGGGCCTAACTGCAATAATAATAATAACATAATATAAAAAAGCGATAAAGGATAGACACATATACATGTGTATTATATCAGAAAATAAGGAAAAATGATACACACTGAAAAACATATTAATTCATACGCATATAATATAAAAAAACGCTAGTAAAAAGGCATAGCTCTATATCCTGGATCTCTATATCCTGGATCAAAACCATGTCAAAAGATTCCAGAATTATTTGGTCAAGAAAAGATGACCACATTAGATAAAGATAAAGTGGGTTGCGTGAAGTGAAAGTGGAACAGGCTTTCCATTCTGACATGGATGAGGGTTTCAACTAGTTCACACACCCAAATTTCCCCAATTAGAAACTTAAAATTATCATATAAATATTCGCGATTTTTTTACCGAAGGCAGAAGGGCGGCGGAGAGAACAGCAGCGGGACCGATTGCGGTCCCCCCAGCGGGGTCCAGCGGGCCGGTGGCAACTACATGGGTAATATGAAACCTTTTATCAATTTTTGGTCATTTCAGACTTAGAATTTAAATAAGGGACCAAATGGTCCTAGGAACTTTAAATAACGAACAAAGTTGAATATTTTAAAATGATTGTTTTCTCTCTCTCTGAATTTTAGCACTTTAATATTTTGAATATTTTTACGTTTGACAATGTGGCGATTTCAGCTGTTTTAAATAACTTGTTTTATATGTTATTGATATAATATCTCTTTATGTTTGACTTTATTTTAATAAATTATGTTAATTTTTCGTTTACTGTGTTTTAACATGTTTAATTGTAAAACTCTTCCTCCAAAACCAAGGCCAACCGCTCGGGCCAAAGACCACTTAGACAATAGTGGTCTTCACGCTATCAATACGCTGGGGCTTAAAAGACGCCGCGCGTAATACTTGTTTTGCCCTTTTACAAAGAGCATATGTATGTTTTGCAGTGTGTACGTGCTGCAAAACATGACACTTTTTCGCGTGATTCACTGAAATTTTACACACTTTGCAAAACAATATTGAACAGTCACTTGAGAATATTTCCGCACCAAATTCTTTCACGAAATTGGTCAGTTTGTCTTACTGTTTACTGTTGTCCGTTCTTTAGGCATCATAAAACAACTGTTCTAAAGGTAAAAAAAAAGAAAAAAAGCCACATATACTTGTCGCACCACTTTGTCTTTGAAGCATCTGTCTGTGAACGAGAACTACTGACTGATTTCAGTGTTACCAACATAAAAATAATATTGCCAGTCACTTAAAGGTTACTATGCAATGATATGTGCCATGAAGTTTGTCCATTTCATTGAAATACTAAGTTAATTTCGAGTAAAAATGGCAAATAGGCATTTATAGGTATTGTAAGCTGAAATAGGCATTTATAGGCAAAATTAACTTAATGGAGAACAACCCTAGGATCATTGGTATGAACTTATATGAAGTCACTTTTACAATATCTATAATAAATAACTATAGGCATTTTCCCTAACATCCGGTCTCTAATTATGAGGTATATTCATTTATGTAAAATTTTATCACTCACCTCATATTTTCCTTCTTATTTTAATTTAAACTAGTTTCAGAACTTTAGATTTCCATTCCTTCGTCAGTATCCCTGCAACCATTGTTCTGTCGTGTTGAAGAGCCATCTTTCGCTCCATCCATTGGCAGACTAAAAAACCTTGAAACCAGGTCATTCTCTCCAGGAATTTCAAAGTTCATCAATTTCTCCTTTTTTGCTTCTTTGAATGTAGATCTTTTCCCAAACAGTGAGTTCTTTTGGGTTTTCTATTTGTTTTAATAATTTAGATTTCTTTTCGATAAGATATTTTTCAGACCACACATGGGCAGTCACTGCAGATTTTTCTACTTCTTCATTCTTGACGTTCCTGAGATGTTCTTTCTCTCTTGTTTTCAAATTTCTCTTAGTTTTTCCTATGTAGAATTTCTCACATTCTTCAAATTTAATCTGATAAATCCCTGATTTGATTTCTTCTTCTATTTTTGATTAGACCTAACAAAAATGAGAAAATAGAAGAAGAAAATAAATTAGGGATTTATCAGATTAAATGTGAAGAATGTGAGATATTCTACATAGGAAAAACTAAGAGAAATTTGAAAACTAGAGTGAATGAACATCTCAGGAAGTTCAAGAAAGGAGAAGTAAAAAAATCTGCAGTGACTGCCCATGCATGGTCTGAAAAACATCTTATCGAAACAAGGCTAAATTATTAAAACAAATAAAAAAACCAAAAGAACTCACTGTTTGGGAAAAGATCTACTTTCAAAGGAGCGAAAAGGAGAAATTGATGAACTTTGAAATTCCTGGGGAGAATGACCTGGTTTCGAGGTTTTTCAATGTGCTAATGGAAGGAACAAAGTATGGCTCTTAAAGACAACAGAACAGTGGTCGCAGAGATACTGACGATGGAACGGAAATCTAAAGTTCCGAAACTAGTTTAAATTAAAATAAGAAGAAAAATATGAGGTGAGTGATTAAATTTTACATAAATTGTTATTACTGTTTATGTTTCAGTGTTGTATACAAGCTGTTGGATTTCCGAGAGATTATTTGGAATATGATCAATTATTTCATTAAGAAGAATGGCAAAGAAACTGATGATGTAACTTATAAAACAATCAGTAGTTACCACAATGATTTATTGAGAACACTCAGCTGTATTTTGTATGATTCTGGTGCTACAATAGAATACAACAAAGATGGTTACCAGTGTTAGAAACTGTAATATGCAGATGAAGATATGATGTCAGAGGAAATAACGGTATTTCAACTTTATATATTAATATTTCTGTTTTACGTTTGGAAATACTTTATTTCAGACATAAATTTAATGACATTTGTTCATTTTTTAATTGAACCAGAGTCTTAGTTGAAAGGGTTTAAAATTTTATTACTGCAATCTTTTTGGTATTTATATGAATATCATATTATCATACATATTTTTTATCCTACTAGAATGTGATATATGGATAAATATGTGAAATCTAAATAAATAAATTACAGTTTTTAAAACTAATTTCTTAATAATTCTTGTTTTACATTGCCAGCTTAATCCTTTTCCTTGGGAAACGAGTTCGCAGGTGACTGTTGTGTCACATTGCTGATCCATTGCTCAAATTACTGCCTTTGAATTTCATAGGTGGCTGCAGGACTCTTTTTAAGCCAATAGGAATTAGATTTGAGTCTTTGCAGTCAGTGAACAAACTCTCCAGAAGTGCTTTCTGGAGAAATCATTTTCCAGATGCATCATTTCTAGAAGAATATCCCTCTCAAGGCTTCCATTCAAGAGAGGTCTAGACTGACATTCAGATTGTTCCTGCCCTCACCTGAACAGCCAATCATGTCTGAAGTGCGAATGAGTAAAATTATCCTAAGTGCAGAGATAAGTAGATGCGTTGAATGAAGCTGTCAGCGAGTGGTAGAACTAAGTAAGAAAATAAATTATGAAAAGTAGATTCTTATAGCAGCAAATTATTTTAATTTATTTGAGTTGTGTTTTTGTTCACCTCATATTTATTATATCAAATAAATTAAAATAAACCCCATAGTGTTATTTTCTATGTATAATTAATTAAGCAAATTATTTGATTGAACATAGTGAAATGTTGTGAAATAAGTAAAGAAACATTGAAGATTTTGTGTAAAACATTTGTGAAGTTTAATTAAAGAAATTCGATTGTTTCCCATCACTATTGCCATTCCTGACACTCACTTTCTATTCAGAAAATTGATAAATCACAATAAATCTAAGCACTGTAGCTAGTTGAGGTGAAATTATACCAACTTGAACTTATTCAATTCTTAAAGTCCCGATTGTAAAATCTATTGCTTTTCAAAAAAATGTCAAAAATGAGTTGCTCATGGGCGAACATAATGGTAAGTGCCACGGCCATTAAACAAGCAATATTTGACCTCCTCGCTAGTTTTGTGCAACAGAATGCTAAGTGATAGGTATTATTTTCTAAATCAATGGTAAAGAGCAAAATTTTCCCTGAACCGGGAATTGATCCCCGAACCTTTAGCTTTCCGTGCTAATGCTCTGTCCACTGAGCTAATTCAGGCTTCATTCCCATCCAAGCAGAAATCCTTTGTTTACCTTAATCTACTGGTCCCACATTCAATTGCAATGAATCATCATTCACAAATGCACAATGAATGGCTTCTACCCGAAGAAGACATGAAGGGACTCCACACAGCTATAGCATTATTTATTTAATTAATATTTAGAAGCTAAAGCTATTACTATATGATTTGAGGGAAGTAGATTATGCAGGGAATGATTGGAAAGCATTAGCTCTGGATAGGGATGTATGGAGAGCTTATCTCCGCGCGGCCATGAACCTACGGGTTCGATAGTGCCAGTGAGTAAGTAAGTAAGTAAAGCTATTACTATGATATAAATAAGTAAATTTTTCTCTTTACCATTGATTTACAATAATTTAATTGTGTTCATTAATTTACTTATTTCTATCATAGTAATAGCTTTAGCTTGTAAATATTAATTTAATAAATAATGCTATAGCCCTTCATGTCTTCTTCAGGTAGAAGCCATTTATTGTGTATTTGTGAATGATGATTCATTGCAATTGAATGTGGGACCAGTAGAGTAAGGTAAAGGAAGGATTTCTGCTTGGATGGGAATGAAGCCTGAATTAGCTCAGTGGACAGAGCATTAGCACGGAAAGCTAAAGGTTCGGGGTTCGATTCCCGGTTCAGGCAAACATTTTTCTCTTTACCATTGATTTACAATAATTTAATTGTGTTCATTATTTTACTTATTTCTGTCATAGTAATAGCTTTAGCTTCTAAATATTAATTTAATTATTTTCTAAGTTACGCACTAAATGGCAGGAGAAGGCCATGCGGTAACAACCATCTGCTCCTGGAAGCAGAAACATAATGGCAAGAGATAGGTAAGATAGCTGCCAGAATGAATAATGTGTGTAGATCTTGAGTGAAAATGTGAAAGATAGGCAAGGAAATGGAAGGTGGAGATGATTTTGTGATTTTCAAAATAATGATGTTGACTGTAACTCTACAAATATTCAAGTTCTGAAAAAAAATATCATAACCTAGGTTAAACAAAAAATACCATCTGACTGAAAACTTTGTCAAAATCATCTACAACACCAAAATTATCTATAACCAAAAATCTATGTGTATCCTAAATAAAAAAATCAAGTTCTGAAAATAATACATATAACATAACCTAGAGAAAAATACATAGATATCTGACTGTAAAGAAAATAACATCTCTATGAAAAAAAAACATCAACAACACCGAAATTTGCAGTACAGTTACATACCCAAAAAAATTACCCATTGACAATATAAAACATTGAATTATACCTAAAAAGTAGATCCTAAAAAATAAAATAACCACAAAAAATACACGACAGTCCTAAAGCCAGTTATTAATAATGTCCCAAAGTTGAAAATTTTCTGGTTTCTCCTCTGTTTTAAAATACATAGTTTATTCATTAGTACCAATGTGACTCTTATCTTCCCGATTAAAAAAAACATATAGATTTTTACTGTATACGATTTGAAGGTTAATTTTGGGGTCTAGGGTTCGTTTTCTTATCCGTGAATATAATAGAATATTATATTCACGAACATCCCACCGCTGCCACCAGTTGTTACGCGGGGACAGTTAAGCCCCGCTTTAATGTAGCGTGAAAGATCTCTATAGTTTAAGTGGTCTGTGGCCCGAGCGGTTGGCCTTGGTTTTGGAGGATGAATTCCACATTTAAACATGTTAAAACACAGTAAACAATAAAATGACATATTTATTTGAAAAATCAGAACATAAAGAAATATTAGATCAACAACATATAAAACAACTTATTAAAATCAGCTAAAATCGCCATATTGAACAGCGTCAAAAATACTAAAACTGATAAAATTTAGAGAGAGGAAACAATCATTTAAAAGAATCAACTTTGTTCATTATTCTAAGTTCTTTGGACCATTTGGTCCTTTAATTAAATTAATGTATGTAGAATGACCATTTAAAAGAACTGATAATAAAAGATAAAATATTCATGTTACCCATGTAGAGCTGCACTCCTCCGCAGGGGGACCGCCTTCGGTCCCCGCCGCCGTTCTCACTTCGTTAAAAAATCGCGAATATTTATATGATAAATTTTAAGTTTCTAATCGGGGGAAATTTGGGTGGAAAGTATATGATCTAGTTCGAAACCTTCATCTATGTCAAAATGGAAAACTTTGTTCCACTTTCACTTCTTGCAATTCACATTCACCCTTATCTAATGTGGTCATCTCTGATCTTTCTGACTAAATAATTCTGGAATCTTGTGACATGGTTTCGATCCAGGATATAAAAACATTATAGATTTTTACTCGCGTTTTTTATATTATATGAGTATGACTAATTTGTATTTAAATGCGGTTATTTATTCCCTATTTTCTGATATAATACACATGTATATGTGTCTATCCTTTATCGGCTTTTTATAGTATTTTATTATTACGACAGGAGAGATAGGCATCCGAGAAACTAGAGCACAAAGCAATTACGGGCAGAGAGACCCACAGGAAACACAGAAGCAATCACGGGCAGAGAGACCCACAGGAACAGCAGTGATACCCGGGTTTAGGGAGCGATGAGGGCAATAGGGGATCACCATCAAAGAGGTTAGGATAAAATCCACTCTTCCGATGTGGCCGTCGTCCCTGAGCTCAAAAGGCTCTCCCTAAAATTAACGTCGAGAGCAAAAATTCTGAGGCAACAGAATTAGAGAGGGATAGGGTTTGGAAGGAACCGAGTCACTGTTGACGAGGATGGGAGCATCCCGGCCTCCGCCTCGTGGTCGTGCAAGGTAATAACCGAGTCACCGATGTCGGAGGTCGAGCCCATTCCTGGTCTTCATGGTCGTTGCGCGGTGAATTCGCTAGCTCACCCGACAGGAGAAATAGTAAGACAGGAATCGCGACTGAGAGAGGGATAGGGTTAGGAAGGAACCGAGTCACTGTTGACGAGGATGGGAGCATCCCGGCCTCCGCCTCGTGGTCGTGCAAGGTAATAACCGAGTCACCGATGTCGGAGGTCGAGCCCATTCCTGGTCTTCATGGTCGTTGCGCGGTGAATTCGCTAGCCTCCCGACAGGAGGAGTGCAAGGGAAGCACGAAAAGGGGTCTGGGACCCCCAAGAAGTCAGGAATACAAGAAGCGATGGTCAGGGACCATCCGGAGTCAATAAGAGGCCACCTGTGGTTATAGCAAAGCGGAAAGGGAAACCGCGATGGGAAAGCCGTACGCACACATAGAATATGGTCATAACGAAGAGACAACGAATACTAGTCAGGGACATCAGAAACGATGGGACACTAGAGAAGAATACTAATGGAAACACACATACATGCGATTGTGCGATCGACGAGTAGAGCCAAGAGAGACAGATTGACCTAGGTAGGGAGATCTCAGAAATTAGAGGTTAAACACATAAGGTGTACACGAAATTAGAGGTTCAACACATAGGGTTGTACACGAAATTAGAGGTTAAACACATAGGGTTGTACATGAAGTTAGAGGTTAAACACATAGGGTTGTACACGAAGTTAGAGGTTAAACACATAAGGTTGTACACGAAATTAGAGGTTAAACACATAGGGTACTACATGAAATTAGAGGTTAAACACATAGGGTAGTATAATGAGAGATTAAACACTAAAGGGAGTACTCGCAATAAGAAATTAAATACATAACGTCGTACACGAAATGAGAGGTTACACCCGCAGGTAAGATAGGGAATAAGTCTACACGTATGAGACCAAGAACTGACACAAAAACGTAAATGGAAATTAAGAGGAAAATAAAGGAGCAGGAGATGACAAAAGGGAGAGGTTAAACCCATAGGTAAGATGGGGACCCAAGGCAAGGCATAAAGTCCACGCATAATCAGGAGTAATGTAAAAAGTTAAAAAAAGAAATTCAAGAGAACAGATGAGATATTGCCGAACGAATTAGGAAGGACTTAAGGGAACAACACCATTTAGATTTTTTAAAGTTAACTACTGTAGGCTGTAGCACGGAAAATTGACAGACATGTTAGAAACGAGGAAATTTAAGATGCAAAGAAGCATCCAGGATGAAGCATGATAGAAGGAAAGGGAATGCTCTAAAAAATCAGGACCTCACGAGGGAATGATATTCGGAATTCAGGTTACATAATTGTACTAAGTAGTATTTACATCTTAAAGTCTATCGATTTATGTGTAGGCAAGCACACTCGATCGAACCCAGGTCTTGATAGAGGGAAAAGCACAATTGGAATTTTAAACAAGCAATGGAAAGTTTTGAGAACAAGCGGTAAAAATACGGTAAGATACAGGGAACCTTTTTTTTTAATCCCGTGAAACCTGAATTGCAATAAGGGCGTAAATGATTCATGAGGATCATAATACCAGAAAAATAACAATTTCAAAAATATAGAAAACTGCAGAAATACAATCTAGAGGGTTAGTCAGAGATTTATAATGCAAAAAATCCGGTTAAAATAAAAAAAATTGAAAACCGAGTTATTTTTTTCCAAGGCTATAACCTTGGATTTTTTCTAAAAAATTACATATTTTCAAAAGTATAGAAAAATGCAAAAATACAATCTAGAGGGCTAGTCAGAGAATTATAATGCAAAAAATCCGGTTAAAATAAAAAATTTGAAAATCGAGTTATTTTTTTCCAAGGATTTTTCTCAAAAATTACATAATTTCAAAAATATCTAAAACTGCAAAAATACAATCTAGAGGGCTAGTCAGGGATTTATAATGCAAAAAATCCGGTTAAAATAAAAAAATTGAAAATCGAGTTACTTTTTTCCAAGGCTATAACCTTGGATAACCAAGGATTTTTTTCCTTGAATTTTTTCTCAAAAATTACATGATTTCAAAATTATCGAAAACTACACACATACAATCTAAAGGGCTGGTCAGAGATTTTAATGCAAAAAATCCGGTTAAAATAAAACATTTGAAAATCGAGTTTTTTTTCCAAGGCTATAACCTTGGATTTTCACTCAAAAATTACATAATTTCAAAAATATCGAAAACTGCAAAAATACAATCTAGAGGGCTAGTCAGAGATTTGTAATGCAAAAAATCCGGTTAAAATAAAAAATTTGAAAATCGAATTATTTTTTTCCAATAATTTTTTCCTTGGATTTTTTTCTCAAAATTACATAATTTCAAAAATATCAAAAACTGCAGAAATACAATCTAGAGAGCTAGTCAGAGATTTATAATGCAAATATCCAGTTAAAATCAAAAAATTGAAAATCGATTTATTTTTTTCCAAGGCTATAACCTTGGATTCTTTCTAAAACCTTACACAATTTCAAAAATATCGTAAACTGCAAAAATACAATCTAGAGGGCTAGTCAGACATTTATAATGCAAAAAATCCGGTTAAAATAAAAAATTTGAATATCGATTTATTTTTTTCCAAGGCTATAACCTTGGATTCTTTCTAAAAACTTACATAATTTCAAATATATCGTAAACTGCAAAAATACAATCTAGAGGGCTACTCAGAGATTTATAATGCAAAAAATCCGGTTAAAATAAAAAATTTGAAAATCGAGTTTTTTTTTCCAAGGCTATAACCTTGGATCTTTAATAAAAAATTACATAATTTCAAAAATATCGAAAACTGCAAAAATACAATCTAGAGGGCTAGTCAGAGATTTATACTGCAAAAAATCCGGTTAAAATAAAAAATTAGAAAATCGATTTATTTTTTTCCAAGGCTATAACCTTGGATTTTTTCTAAAAAATTAAACAATTTCAAAAATACCGAAAACTGCAAAAATACAATCTAGAGGGCTAGTCAGACATTTATAATGCAAAAAATCCGGTTAAAATAAAAAAATTGAAAATCGAGTTATTTTTTTCCAAGGAATTTTTCCTTGGATTTTTTTCTCAAAATTAGATAATTTCAAAAATATCGAAAACTGCAGAAATACAATCTAGAGCATAGATCTAGAGGGCTAGTCAGAGATTTATAATGCAAAAAATCCGGTTGAAATAAAAAATTGAAAATCGTTTTTTTTTTTCCAAGGCTATAACCTTGGATTTTTGCTCAAAAATTACATAATTTCAAAAATATCGAAAACTCCAAAAATACAATCTACAAGGCTAGTCAGAGATTTATAATGCAAAAAATCCGGTTGAAATAAAAAAATTGAAAATCGATTTATTTTTTCCAAGGCTATAACCTTGGATTTTTTCTAAAAAATTACATACTTTCAAAAATATCGAAAAATGCAAAAATACAATCTAGAGGGCTAGTCAGCGATTTATAATGAAAAAAATCCGGTTAAAATCAAAGAATTGAAAATCGAGTTTTTTTTTCCAAGGCTATAACCTTGGATTTTTTAACAAAAATCACACAATTTCAAAAATTTCGAAAACTGCAAAAATACAATGTAGAGGGCTAGTCAGCGATTTATAAAGCAAAAAATCCGGTTAAAATAAAAAAATTGAAAATCTAGTTATTTTTTCCAAGGATATAACCTTGGATTTTTTAACAAAAATGACATAATTTCAAAAATATCGAAAACTGCAAGAATACAATCTAGAGGGCTAGTCAGCGATTTATAATGCAAAAAATCCCGTCAAAATCAAAAAATTGAAAATCGATTTATTTTTCAAACCTTGGATTTTTTAACAAAAATCACACAATTTCAAAAATATCGAAAACTGCAAAAATACAATCTAGAGTGCTAGTCAGCGATTTATAATGCAAAAAATCCGGTTAAAATAAAAAAATTGAAAATTGAGTTATTTTTTTCCTTGGATTTTTTAACAAAAATCACACAATTTCAAAAATGTCGAAAACCGCAAAAATACAATCTAGAGGGCTAGTCAGCGATTTATAATGCAAAAAATCCGGTTAAAATCAAAAAATTGAAAATCGAGTTAACCTTGGATTTTTTAACAAAAATCATACAATTTAAAAAATGTCGAAAACTGCAAAAATACAATCTAGAGGGCTAGTCAGCGATTTATAATGCAAAAAATCCGGTTAATATAAAAAAATTGAAAATCGAGTTATTTTTTTCCAAGGCTATAAACTTGGATTTTTTAAACAAAGTCACACAATTTCAAAAATGTCGGAAACTGCAAAAATACAATCTAGAGGGCTAGTCAGCGATTTATAATGCAAAAAATCCGGTTAAAATAAAAAAATTGAAAATCGAGTAATTTTTTTCCCAAGGCTATAAACTTGGATTTTTTTTAACAAAAATCACACAATTTCAAAAATGTTGAAAACTGCAAAAATACAATATAGAGGGCTAGTCAGCGATTTATAATGCAAAAAATCCGGTTAAAATAAAAAAATTAAAATTCGAGTTATTTTTTCCAAGGCTTGGATTTTTTAACAAAAATCGCACAATTTCAAAAATGTCGAAAACTGCAAAAATATAATCTAGAGGGCTAGTCAGCGATTTATAATGCAAAAAATCCGGTTAAAATCAAAAAATTGAAAATCGAGTTATTTTTTTCCAAGGCTTTAACCTTGGATTTTTTAACAAAAATCACACTATTTCAAAAATGTCGAAAACTGCAAAAATATAATCTAGAGGGCTAGTCAGCGATTTATAATGCAAAAAATCCGGTTAAAATCAAAAAAATTGAAAATCGAGTTTTTTTTTTTGGATTTTTTAACAAAGTCACACAATTTCAAAAATGTCGAAAACTGCAAGAATACAATCTAGAGGTCTAGTCAGCGATTTATAATGAAAAAAATTCGTTTAAAATCAAAAAATTGAAAATCGAGTTATTTTTTTCCAAGGCTATAACCTTGGATTTTTTAACAAAAATCACACAATTTCAAAAATGTCGAAAACTGCAAAAATACAATCTAGAGGGCTAGTCAGCGATTTATAATGCAAAAAATCCGGTTAAAATAAAAAAAATGAAAATCGAGTTATTTTTTCCAAGGCTTGGATTTTTAACAAAAATCACACAATTTAAAAAATGTCGAAAACTACAAAAATACAATCTAGCGGGCTAGTTAGCGATTTATAATGCAAAAAATCCCGTCAAAATCAAAAAATTGGAAATCGAGTTATTTTTTTCCAAAGCTATAACCTTGGATTTTTTATCAAAAGACATAATTTCAAGAATATCGAAAACTAAAAAAATACAATCTAGAGGGCTAGTCAGCGATTTTATAATGCAAAAAATTCGGTTAAAATCAAAAAATTGAAAATCGAGTTATTTTTTTCCAAGGCTAAATGACATAATTTCAAGAATACCGAAAACTACAAAAATACAATCTAGAGGGCTAATCAGCGATTTATAATGCAAAAAATCCGGTTAAAATCAAAAAATTGAAAATCGAGTTATTTTTTTCCAACGCCAAATGACATAATTTCAAAAATATCGAAAACTACAAAAATACAATCTAGAGGGCTAGTCAGCGGTTTATAATGCAAAAAATCCGGTTAAAATCAAAAAATTGAAAATCGAGTTCTTTTTTTCCAAGGCTTTTTATGGTTTTTTAACAAAAATCACACATTTCAAAAATGTCGAAAACTGCAAACATACAATCTAGAGGGCTAGTCAGCGGTTTATAATGCAAAAAATGCGGTTAAAAAAAAAAATTGAAAATCATGTTATTTTTTTCCACGGCTATAATAAAATATAACCTTGGATTTTTTGACAAAAATGACATAATTCCAAAAATATCTAATACTGCAAAAATACAATCTAGAGGGCTTCTCAGCGATTTATAATGCAAAAAATCCGGTTAAAATCAAAAAATTGAAAATTGAGTTATTTTTTTCCTTGGATTTGTTAACAAAAAACACACAATTTCAAAAATGTCGAAAACTTCAAAAATACAATCTAGAGGGCTAGTCAGCGATTTATAATGCAAACAATCCGGTTAAAATAAAAAAAAATTGAAAATCGAGTTATTTTTTTCCAAGGCTATAACGTTGGATTTTTTAACAAAAATCATACAATTTAAAAAATGTCGAAAACTGCAAAAATACAATCTAGAGGGCTAGTCAGCGATTTATAATGCAAAAAATCCGGTTAAAATCAAAAAATTGAAAATCGAGTTGTTTTTTTCCAAGGCTTAACCTTGATTTTTTAACAAAATCACAC